>JADPUM010001093.1:0-19512 GCA_016618105.1 Dendrobium huoshanense | reverse complement strand
CTGCCCAGGAGATTTTTTGCTTTTCACTATTTGCCATTTTTATAATTTGCTTAGCTTTACCCTTTTCTTTTGCAAGAAGAGTTCTCAAATTAGGGTACTAATTTTTTGTGTCCAGGCTTCCTACATCTAAAGCAAACAATATTAGAAGAAATCTTAACATTCTTATCATTTTTTCTTTTATTCCACTTTTGTTTATGCTTATGCTTTAGTGAGCTTTTTAATTTGCTTGATAAGTCATCGCTTTCATCACCAACTAAGCCACTTTTCTCCGTGTCTTCAGCGTTTAGCACTATCATCTCACCTGCATCCAAAAGTCTTTAACCCAAACTTTGCTCGTAGGCAATGAGCGAGCCAATCAAATTATCAATAGAATATTCATTCAAATTTTTCGATTCATAAATAAAAACAACTTTGGCATCAAACTTATCAAGTAGACAATGTAGAATTTTATTTTCGTTTTTAAAGTTTGAAAATTATTTACCTAAAGCATGCAATGATATCATAATTTGAATAAACCTAGTATACATGTCTAAGATCGACTCAAAAGGTTTCATGCAAAATAATTCATAATCATGCATTAAAATATTTAATATGGATTACTTGATTTCACTAGTGCCTTCATATATAGTGTGTAATTTATCCCAAATTTCTTTGTCAGTAGAGCACGTGGATACAAACATAAAATCATCAAAATTTAAAGCACATAAAAAATAGTTCAATGATTTTGCATTCAATTGAGCATTGATTTGTTCTTCTATACTCCATTAGTTAAAAGGAATATCAATTTTAATTCCATCTAAAATACATGATGGTATAGAATAACCAGTTAAAATTATTTGTCACATTCAAAAATCAATAGATTGCAAGAAAGTAGACATGTGAATTTTTCAAAAATGAAAAGTAATATTTTCAAATAAAGGTGGTCTGGTGATTGAATAACCTTCCATAATATTACGATTACAAAAATTAGCCATGGATTGAAATTTAAAAGTTTTCAAAAAATAGATTTTATGAATCCCACTCTAATACCACTTGAAAGTGCACTGATGGCACTTGAAAGTTCATTAGGGATGTTAACCCCTTATGAATTAGCCCAAGGCTAACCAAGAGGGGGTTAATTGGCATTTTAAAAATCTTTCACAATCAAAACACAAACTCAAATAAAACCAAAACTCCCTATAAAGAAAATCAAAGTGCAGAAATTAAATAAGTAAATAATAAAGGAAAGAACACACCAGATTTATAGTGGTTCGGTGAAACCTTGACATACGTCTACTCCTCAGTGGCACACTCCGAGTATTGCACTAAACTCAGTGTCTCTTCTTTAGCACCCACAGCTAGGCGGAGAAGTCCTTATAAAATCACTTATACCTCCCCCGGTGCGGTGGAGTAGCTGGGTCCTTTGACACCAAAGAGATCTTCTTCTTCTAAAAACTTCCCTCAAGACGAGCCTTGAATCCAATGGTACTAAGGTGCAAGCTCGTTGGATCAATCGTATGGAACCCCCTCCACACTCCCTTGAAACCCCCTCCAAAGATCTTCTACCTCTCTTAAACTCCACCCTTTCCTTTCTCCATTTCAAGCTCTGTCTTCAAGTTTTCTCCAGAAGAATGAAGCTTCAATGTCTACCAAAGTAACTTACAAAGTGCCTTGCCAAAGCTTAAATAAAAGGTTCCAAATGAGCTCATTAATCACAACTTACCAACTTTATCATCCAGGATGATATGAATATCATCATGAACGATCAACATAAATTTTGCTCATCAGCCTGGTCGATTTAGGACGATCAGAAGATTTTTAGCCATATCATCCAGGCCGATATCATGATTATCCTGGCCGATTAGTTCAAATATGAGAAAAATCATCCTGAACATCGCCCTGAATAGAAGCTGGATGATGTCAATCGTCCATGTGATCATCCAGGACAATGTGATCATGCAATCAAACTTTAATTGCTTTCCTTAATTACTATATTAATTTAGGCATAATTATGTTGCATCGTTTAGGAAGATGTCCATGATGTAAAGAATACCTAAATAGATATGGTGGCTTATTCTTTCTGTTTTGAGCCTATCATCCCGGTCGATATGAATATCATCCATGATGATGTGCTTAAAGACGACTGCCTTAACCAGGATGCCCTAATTAGGGTTTCTACTTTAGCTGATCGTCCAGGCTGATGTTCGGATCATTCCAGATGATGTGAGCAAAAACAGAGAACTCGAAAATAGAAATAAGTGAGCAAAGTTACAAGCAAGCAAACACCCTTACAAGCCAAAAAATACATTAATGAAAAATACAAATAGAACATGTTTTGCTAAAGCTTGACCCTTGTAAGGTGCACTGTAATCCTGAAATATTAGTAAACACAGAAAGAAAAATATATTGCAAATATAGGTCGACAGTACAAAGTTAGCCACAATATTTGTTATCATCGAAACATAAACTTATAAGCTCGAGTTACAACACCTTTATGCACACGTAAAATTTAAAAGCAAATTTTAGCAAGCTATTATACTGATCAGAGCAATGCTAATAGATAATATAAACTAAATAGACTTTATACTAAAAGTAAATAAATAAGTATTTCATATTTCATAGTTGAAAGTTACATATTTTCCTTCATACCTTTATACCTCACATAAAAAATGTTAGAATTTAGGACTTTATGACTTCATATGCAAGCATATCAGAAAATTGGACTTTATGACCCTCAAATTCTTAGCACATAAATTTTTTTAAAAATTTATACCGCTATGACTTCCGGAGCATTCAATAGAACAAAATTTCCTCCAACATCAAAGCTCCTAAAAATCACATATTTCAAATATATTAACACGTATATAATGCATTGAAATAAAATAATGTAAAAAAATAAATTTTAGAAAAGTACTTAATGCTTTATTGTTGGCAACATATTCAACAACTGAGTTAAATTTTATAAGATTACAAGGGATTATTCATAGTACTATTTTGAATATTTAATTATACTATTACATTATTTTTGAAATAGAATAATTATTTAATTGTCCAAAAATAATGCACTTTTTAATTAACACGACAACAAATTTTCAAAAAAAAACCTAAATGTTTAGAATGATCATATCTACAATATACATAAGATTACATTGTGAAAGTTTAGTAGATATAAAAATATCCACATTTATATGCTATGAAATTATAATTTTAATTAGAAAAATTTCTAAAATTTTAGAATTTAAACCATAGATATAGGTAGAATGAAATATACCTAGATCAAGACAACTTTTCAAATTGGACCGACAATACAAAATTGACTAGTGCCTTAAAATAGGCATCTCTCTTTAAAAACTCTCCTGCTCTGTTTATAGCTAGTTGCCTCGCTTTGGGTGGGTGGGGGTGGGGTGGGGGGGGGGGGGGGGGGGGGGGGGTGGAGGTGGAATTGGCAAAGTAAAAAAAAAATGATATTTTATAAAATTTGGACCTAGCCCGGCGATGCATAGCCATGTATCTAAAAGTTCATCAGGGTTGTTAAACCTTTATAAACTAGAATGAGGCCAACTAAGAGCAGGGGGGTGAATTGGTTTTTAAAAAAATTTCTTAAGGTAAAAAGGAATTATTTTGAAATATTTTTGAATATTTTAAAATGAATAATTTATATAGAAGAAATAGTAATTTCATAATAAAAAATTAGAGATTTTGACCAAACAAAAAATCACAAAATAATGCAAAAATTAAATGCAAAAAAATAAATTAAAAGAACACACTAGATTTATAGTGGTTCGGTCAACTTGACCTATATCCACTCCCTCGAAAACCTCCTTTATAGGTATTGCATTAAAAGTAGCGTCTCTCTTTTTGCACCCACAGCAAGAAAGAGAAGCCCTTACAAAATCTTTCCACCTAGGGGGGGGTGGAGGTGGAATTGGCAAAGTAAAAAAAAAAATGATATTTTATAAAATTTGGACCTAGCCCGGCGATGCATAGCCATGTATCTAAAAGTTCATCAGGGTTGTTAAACCTTTATAAACTAGAATGAGGCCAACTAAGAGCAGGGGGGTGAATTGGTTTTTAAAAAAATTTCTTAAGGTAAAAAGGAATTATTTTGAAATATTTTTGAATATTTTAAAATGAATAATTTATATAGAAGAAATAGTAATTTCATAATAAAAAATTAGAGATTTTGACCAAACAAAAAATCACAAAATAATGCAAAAATTAAATGCAAAAAAATAAATTAAAAGAACACACTAGATTTATAGTGGTTCGGTCAACTTGACCTATATCCACTCCCTCGAAAACCTCCTTTATAGGTATTGCATTAAAAGTAGCGTCTCTCTTTTTGCACCCACAGCAAGAAAGAGAAGCCCTTACAAAATCTTTCCACCGACTCGATGAGGTAGAGTGCCTTGAATTATTTTACTCCCTCCTAGAGTAGGTAAAGAACCTAGAAATCCTTTTACTCTAACCTAGAGTAGGAAGAGAACCTTAAAATCCCTTTTCACCCTCCTAATGAAGGAAGAGTACATTGGAATCCTTTTTCACCCTCCATGTGAAAGCAGAGAACTTAGATCTGATGCTGATGAAGATCTCCCATAGAGCCACAAAGGAATAAGAAAAGTAGCTTGATAAAGATGGTGGAAACCTTGCTCGGTGCAATTTTTATGAATCCCTCACAAATCCCTCTAACAGGGATCTCTCTTTTCCAAGCTATTTCTCTTCCTTCTCTAAGAAATCTCTTAGAACAACTCTTATGTAAAAGATTTTTCATAAGAGTATTAGAAATCCATAGATAGTGGGCTTAAAAAAAACCTAAATTTCAAGAGTTATGTCTTCTATCTGTACTGTACGATACACATATCATACGGTATGATCAACCTAATTTAGACATGCCCAACAAGATTGTTAAAATTAACTGTTCAATAATTATAACATTTTGTACAATACGATTAAAACATCGTATGGTACAAACTATAAAAATTCCTTCTATTTATTTTGGATAATCCTTGGGTTGGTCAATTTTGTACACGGGTGATCGTCTAGTACTATGGACATTATACGATATAATTAGTAAAAAATCATGAATTTCATTTGGTACAATCTCTAGGATGACCACTTTTGTGTACATGAAATCGTATGGTGCAAACTCTATTATATAATATGATCAATCATCATATTTGTCCTTAATTAGATTACCTAATATCAAGGGATTAATTAAAAAAGATTTTAATTAGGGCATATAGTATAAAAACCAAATCATACTGTACAATCAATAAATAATTAGTATCTTTCTTAACCTTTGATGCTTAGGGTTTTGACAAAGCACAACATTTTATACAATATAAATTAAAATTGTACAGTACAAATTACTTTGTACAGTACACAACCAAGATTGTATAGTACCAATTAGTTAAAAAATAACTCCAAAAAACATTTTTTTCTCGTATCTCCCCCTATGTGTGTGCAAGGTTACTCAATAATAATATCCACCCAATTATAAGGTACGACTCAAGAAAGGATAAAATATAGAATAAATGAAAATCGAGTATAACCTTAGTGTATTTAAGTCTATAAAAAATCAGAATTCCAAGTGAAACTGATATTATCAAATGTTAGTACACACATAAACAAACAAAAATATCACAGAAATAAGAGAAAACAATATCAGACATAATAATGTTTATTATTATCAAAATCATAGTTCTTGAATTAGGTTTGCAATAATCTCCTCCTTTTTAATAATGTCAAACATTATTGTTTTTGGATTTTAAAAAGTTGCTTTCCTCTAAACTCCACCTTAGATGAAAATCAATTGTAAGAAAATTAACTGTAAGAATTTTTTTTTTAAAATTTTTAAATAATATGCACAAAATAATAAGAACAACAAAAAAAACAAAATACTACTCCCCCATTTGACATCACACAAAGTTGGAAAAATAGAGGAAGAAAAAAAGAAAATAGAAACTATAAATGCATAAACCAAATAAACAGACTCAAAATGGCTAACAACTCAAGGTAAAGAAAAAACATAACAGATATGTAAACTCTCGTGAGCATTTTTCAAAATGTAATAAACTTACTCTATAAACAAAAAAGACCAAATAAGACAAGTGTTGACTTTATTGTTGCCTGAGGATTTAAATTCTAGAGTTTGTACACTCAGGTTAACATCTTTACAAGCTAAATTCCTTTGTTTAAACAAAATTATATTTCAAAAATTATAATTAGTCAGAGAAACTTAAACTTTTCAGGCTGCTAGCATGAAATATATCAAACATAATATTACTATCAAAGTAATTAATGAAGAATCTAGATTTTATTAAATCAAGTATTAAACATATTATGAAACACAAGAATTTTCTATGATTTAATGATTTACCAGAAACAAAAGCTAATTTAAGTTGGGCTCATTTTGTGCATCTTTTATCAGTTTTCAATGTACGTTGTGCATCTTTTATTTTTGATACACTTGGTGGATCTTTTTCTTTTGGCATCAATGTACTTCTTTTTATTTTAGGCTCTTTTTTATGTCTCTTTTGAATTTTTTGACAAATTGCTTCCTTTCTAAATTTTTAAGAATCTCAGTTGTGAAGATTATCTTTGAAATAGAAGAGAAGAGTAACTCACACTCTTATATAGGGAGGAATAATCTACAAAGCAAACATGATATTTCTAATAGGAATAAATAGCCTGATTTATGAAAAATAATGAAACTCAATTTTCAAATTACAAAAAATATTCATGATAAAAAATGCATTAGAATAAAAGTGTTTTCACTTCAACCATCTAAACTCCAATACAATTTAGATTTCAAGCTCACACAAGGAATTATCATGCAAAGGAAATAAGAAGGGATATTAATATTCCTAAGATTCATATATTCTTCAAGTTTTAATAATGTCAGTAATTACTTATTAAAATTTTTAAGTCAGAATAGAAGTATGTTTATTATAAACAATAAAGGGCATTATAGAGAGTTCATTCATACATTACGATCCAAGTTGTTGTGAATCTGGATCCAAATATTTTGATTTTGATGATAATAAATATTATTATTTCTTCACTATTACTATTATTAAATATATATAGTTTATTTGCTCTGCTTACTAACCTTTCAGATCCACAAAGATTACTTGCAATGCAAATTAGCTCAAGATCAGGTAGATTAGGATTGAATCTGTTTGTATTTTATATCAATATAATTTTTGCCTTTCTCGAGTCAAATCTTTAATATGATGGACCCCAAGCTAAGTAATGTACACACACACTCATGGGGAGAATTTTGGAGAGTTAGAGATTATTTCAAATTTTGACAAAATCATACAAGACGATATTAGATTATCTTGGATGATCAGTTTAAAAATAAAGACCCTGATTATGGCATCCAACTAATTATAAGTGATTAAACTAATCAATATAGATGATCCATATCATCCAAAATGATCAATTTAAAAGATGAAAATTCTCACCATTCATAATTTAGTTAATGTTTTAAGTTTTAAATTTTATTTTAATCGTACAAGACAATATGCATCATCCTAGACTATTTATGACAATCATACCTAAATTGATATAATGATTAGGAGAATAATTATGGTTAAATTGTTCAATCATATCATATTAGATAATCCATCTAGATTGTATTGGATGATATAATATATTTTGTAGGATGATATTCAATCATTTAAGAAAAAAACCACAACTTTACTCTAATCATCCAGGATGATCATCCAGGACTTCCTGAGACATTTTTGGGATGATATGGAGATTGCTACACATTATCCAATATCATACTAGATGATCTATATGGTATGTTGAACTAATTGTCCCAGATGATTGTAAGTTCATATTAGACGATCTGCATAAATTATTATATTGATCATATAGAGCAAAGGTGATTTTCCTAGCTGATAGGGCTTTTTGTGCTAATCATATAGGACGATCTGTCGATCGTACTGAATGATCAGTTACATAAAGTTAAAAATTAGGGCTTCTTTTGGAGGCTCTCTATTTAAGCAATATTATTAACCCTTTAGTTAATCTTTTATTATGGAGTTGATCCATGAGGAAGCTTAGAGAAGGAAGAAGGAAGAGGGAGAGCTTGTGTGAGAGAGATCCTTGTGAGGTGGAGTTTGTTGAGTCCAGTAATTAGGTTGTTAAGCCTAAGTAAATGTCCCACGGCTACCAAGAGGGGGGTGAATTGGTAGTTTTAAAAATTTTAAACCCTCTTAATAATAAAGTTGAACCGAAATAAAATTTTCTTTTAAAGTTAGTAGAAAAATGTTTTTCAACCACAGAGTTGTTAAAACTGAAATTCAAAGTGCGGAAACGTAAAAGCAATAAAGTAAATGACACCAGATTTATAGTGGTTCGGTCTATAACCAGACCTACATCCACTCCTCAGAGGCACCCTCTGAGTATTGCACTAATACCACAAAGTGACTCTCCTTTAGCACCCACAGCAAGGCGGAGAAGCCTGTACAAAACACTATTTTCACCACTACCCGGTGCGGCAGAGAACCGTCGTCCTTTTACACAATCCACAGTGCTGGCAGAGAACCGTCGTCCTTTCACACTCTCCTAGTGTGGGCAGAGAACCCTAAGGCTGTTCACACTCTCCAAGTGTAGGCAGAGAACCTTCTCCCTTTTACACTCTCCTAGTGTGGGCAGAGAACCCTCGTCTGTTCACACTCTCCAAGTGTCGGCAGAGAACCGGACCTTCTTGAATGATCTTCTCACAAGAATCTAGAAAGAAGAAAGAAAAGAGTGAAGAAATCCAATTTCACAAGTAGAGACTCTTACCATAGCAATCCAAGTGAAGCCTTCTCGCTCCAGTGGTAGGAATCCTCCTTTGAATGCTCTCTTCCACTCTCTCCTTGGCTATTCTCTCAAGAGGCACGAAGATCAAATGACAAAAAGATTGGGTGGCAGTCTAATTTGGACCTTTTATAGAAAAGACAAGAAAAACCGCCCAAAAACTGCAAATTTCCAATTCTGTACGCAGTGGATCGTCCTGTACGATCATGGATCGTCCTGGACGATTTTACTTAAACGATCTGAAACGACCCAATTTGTATATGTGTACGAAATGACTTCGTACAGCTGATCGTCCTGTACGAACTAGGTTCGTCCAGTACGAACGGTTATTACAAGGTCGGTTCTAGAAACTGCTGAAAACTGTTCTAAGTCGGTTCATCGTTTGGACGAAAATATGTTCGTCTGGACGAAAATTTTCCAGAGAGTCGATCGTCCTGGACGATTATTTATTTCGTCTGGACGAAAATTTTCCAGAGCACCCATCGCCGCGGACGATAATTTGTTTTCGTCTGGACGAAAATTTTCCAGAGAGCTGATCGTCCGGTACGATATTTATTTTCGTCTGGACGAAAATTTTCCAGAGCACTGGTCACCTCGTACGATGATAAAATTCGTCTGGACGAAAATTTTACAGAGAACCCATCGTCCTGGACGAAAATAAAATTTGTCCTGGACGAATAGGACTTAAAAAAATTTTTTCAAGCAAGTTCCTATTCGTTCCAAGTGCTCTATAGAAGATAACTGACAGATCGTCCAGTACGATAAATATCGTCCTGTACGATCAGTATAGAATTTCAAGATCTCCTAATTTGTGTGTGTGAGATTTTATTCACTCAATTACAATCACTCCCTTTCAAAATTAATTCAAAGAAAAGACAAACTTCAAATAAACAAAATATCATATGTTGAATTTGATTTGAAGTTTTCGTAGTCTGGAGTCTGATTTTCCTGAAATGTTAGTACACACAAGAGCAAGTGCAAATCTTCTAAAATTGTTAGGAGATAACTATACATCTGAACAATAATGTTTGGAATCATCAAAACTACATAAGTTGCACAAATATAAATCATTCAAATAGCAACTATTCAAACAATCTCCCCCTTTTTGATGATGGCAAAACAATTATTATTTGTAAGGTTTCAAGTTAAAACAAATCTCTTATCTCCTAAACTCTCCCTGAATTTATGAGTATATTAAAATAAGGAGGCATTAAAGAACAATATTTAAAGAACAATATTTTTGTTATTCAAAAAATTTTTTAACACAAACAAATAAAAAACTTGCAAACAGAACAATTTAAAATAGAAAACACAAACCACAAGAATACAAACATAATAATTTCTCCCCCTTTTTGACAGCAACAAAAAGTGAAGAAGAAAAAGACAAGAAATGTAAATAATTATATGAAATTCATTGTTAAAATTTAATCTAAATTGTGATTTGACATAGGGTATGCAATTTTAAATTAAAGATATTAGGTCAATCATAGAAATTCATAAAATTTATGAAATGAAATAACATTGTAAGTAAGAAGAATTTATCAAAGACATGATTCAATTTAGACATTTTGATTATTGAAAATCATTACAAGTGAGATGTAAAAAAAATTCTATATTTCAAAGTTCAATAGAATATAAATGAACATTTAGATCAACTTGAATTAAGAGATTGAACGAATTTGGAAAGAAGAGAATTACCTCATGTGGTGCTTTGCACATCTTTTCAAAGTTTTGGAGCACATTTTTGTGCATTTTTCTTTGGTTGGGCTTATTTTGTGCCTCTTTTTCACTTTGCAAATTTTTGTGAATTGCTTTTGATTTTTGTACATTTGTACAATGTTCAAGAGTAATTTGACCAATTCTTTCCAAAATCTATAATCTAAAATTTCAAATATTTCTAGGTGCATAAATATCATTTGAGCATAGAAATACAAAATAAGAAAACATCAAAATTGCAATAACAATATTAACTTTTATGTAGTCTAAATGAATAGACATGAATTTAAAAGTTCTAATTACAACAAGTTATAAACAAATTATAAATTTAGAAAGTCTAGATTTTCTAATATAGATAATCTCAAATTACAATCGAATTTAAGCACTATGTAGATTAAAAAAATACTAATGAAATTCATAAACATTAGCCACATTTCAAAACAAATCTAATAAAAACAAACTTTCATTGAAAAAAAAAACGGATTACATAAAAAAAACATTGAACTTAAAAAAAACTTAAAAACAAACACTGAATAATAAAACAGACACGATAATAAAAAAAATACACCATACACACATAAAAATAATTTCTACTGTTCTGGAGGAGGAGGAGGAGGAATGCCGCCAAAGAGGTTGAAGTAGGAGGCCATCAACATTACATTGGTACTTATTTCATGAACTTCATCTCTAATATTACCAATGTCATGTTGCTGCTGCGTAAGTTGAGCATCAAATTGATCAAACCTTTGATCAATGTGAGTCTCTAGTCTATCAAATCTCTCAATCAGATTCTGGTAATCTGATTGAGAAGCAGAAGCTTGCACTCCTTCTTCTTCTTCTTCTTCTGAAGCACTAACATGTGCTTTTCTTTTTCTTTTTCCTCCTTGAAGAGCAATCTGAATGATGCATCGTTATAGTAAACTGGCTCTTCATATTCTTCATCAGGATGCACTATATTGTACTTCTTCTCCAAAATATAAGTAATCAAGTGCCCTAAAGAAATGTTCTTCTTCCTCTTCTGATCAGCATGTCCTATTTCTGAAAGCCCATAGATATGGATCTATGATGAGTTGGGCTTCGTCAATAGGATGTCTTTGCATGATTAAAAAGGTTAGAACAGAAAGGAGAGGAGTAATGTTAATCCTATCACCAGCTTTAGGAATAATTGAGGATCTAAGGATATGCTGGATGATTCGGGCATCTTGGGTCATACCGGCCACTCTAGCAACATGATAGGTTATGCCTATCTCTCTAATCACCCTATTGATTTCAAACCATTTGAAGGTGTTTTCTGACATTAGGGTGTGGGCTCTATATCCTTCAGTTCTTAAGTTTAAAAATGCACCAAGGTCGTGCTTGGTGATCTCAACTTTTTTCTTAAAAACAAAAGAACTAATGATAGAGTGGTCAGAATTGAAACTCATGTTGGCTAGAAAGTAATGGTAGGTTTGCTTATTGTAGAGATGGACGAGAGAAAGAATGAACTGAAATTGGGTTGAGGCGAAGAGGTGCAATACCCGAAATTTCAACTCTGTTTGGATAAGAATGCGAGACGGAGTGATTTTTGCAGATGCAAAACGAGGAAAAGATTCCTCATTTGCCTTGGAAAGAAAGTTGTCTGGGGCATTCCTGTTAGGTTTCTTCACCAAAACTTTTTGTCTTTTGCTAGAGGAGGCCATAGTTGATTTGATGTAGAAAGGGATTGAAAAAGATGTTTGAAAGTGTGATTGTCAAGTTTGAAAGCCTTCATATTTAAAGAAAAACGATACGTTCGTCCTGGACGAAAATATTCGTCCTGGACGAAAAATTATCGTTCGTCTGGACGAAGTAATTTCGTACAGACGATCCAATTCGTCCAAAATGTAACGGCTTTTCGTATTCAACACAACTTACGATGCGTCCCTTCGTACAGGCTTTTTGACTTGACCGATCGTACATACGAAAAAATTTCGTACAGACGATCGAAAAGTATTTCGTTTTAATGACTCTTGAAAACCGTCCCCTACAATGAACCGACACATGTTCGTACAGACGAAAAAATTTCGTACAGACGAAGTTCGTATTAAAAACTGTCTTATCCACTCAACCGCTGCATTCAATCGTCCCGACGTTTGAGAGAAAAAAAAATTCGTCCTGGACGATTAAATATCGTACAGACGATCAAATAAAAAACTGCTCTCAAAACGGTTTAAATTCGCGCAAACTGTTCCTTCACACATCGTCCCGTACGAAAACATTTCGTCCTGGACGATTTCCTCCAAAAAAAATTTTAATTTTGAATTTTTTAAATTAACAAAATCAACAAAAACACAGAAAACATAAAACCAAAATCATAAATCCAAAAACAATTCATTAAAAACACACAAAATTCACAAAATTACAAAAACAAAACACAACAAGTATCAATGTTGCAAAGACATTTTAGTTAAGCATTCAAATCAATAACACCAAGCCTTGTTCTTAAAGTACTGAAGGTATCAAAGGCTAAAGGTTTTGTAAAAATGTCTGCAAGTTGATTTTCAGTTGAAACATGTATGAGTTCAATTTCTCCTTTGGATACATGATCCCTTATGAAATGATGCCTTATATCAATGTGTTTGGTTCTAGAATGTTGAATAGGATTTTTGGAAATGCAAATAGCACTAGTATTGTCACAATAAATTGGAATAGTGCCTATAGTTAATCCTAAGTCAATCAACTGTTGTTTTAACCAAAGTACTTGTGCCACACAACTTCCTAATGCAATGTATTCTGCTTCTGCAGTAGATAGTGCCACTGAATTTTGTTTTCTACTAGACCATGAAACTAATGAATTTCCAATGAATTGACATGTTCCAGAAGTGCTTTTCCTATCCACTCTACAGCCTGCAAAGTCAGAATCTGAGTAACCAATAATTTCAAATGAAGAGCTAAACTTAGGATACCAAATTCCTAAGTTTTGAGTTCCTAGTAGATATCTTAAAATCCTTTTCACTGCTGTCAAATGTGATTCTTTTGGATCTGATTGAAATCTAGCACATAAGCAAACACTAAACATAATATCTGGTCGGCTAGCAGTCAAGTAAAGTAAAGATCCAATTATCCCTCTAAATTTCTTTTGATCAACAGATTTTCCCTTAAGGTCTTTATCTAACTGAACTGAAGAACTCATTGGTGTACTAACAGGTTTAGCATTGTCCATTTCATATTTTTTGAGGATGTCCTTAATATATTTGGTTTGACTAAGAAAAGTACCTTCCTCAAGTTGCTTAATGCTAAATCCTAGAAAGTAATTTAAATCTCCCATTAGACTCATTTCAAATTCACTACTCATTGTTTTAGAAAAATCATCACAAAGATGTTTATTTGAAGATCCAAAGATGATGTCATCCACATAAATTTGAACAATAAGTATATCCTTTCCAATTTTCCTTAAAAAGAGAGTTGTATCCACACTTCCTTTTTCAAAAGATCTTTCAAGTAGGAAGGTGCTTAACCTCTCATACCAAGCCCTAGGTGCCTGTTTCAATCCATATAATGCCTTTTTTAATTTGAAAACATGATTTGGAAATTTAGAATTTTCAAAACCTGGAGGTTGTTCTACAAAAACATCTTCTTCAATTACTCCATTTAAAAAGGCACTTTTGACATCCATTTGAAACAATTTAAAACCTTTAAAACAGGCAAAGGCTAGTAAAACCCTAATTGCTTCAAGTCTAGCTACAGGGGCAAAAGTTTCCTCAAAATCAATTCCTTCAATTTGATTATACCCCTTAGCTACTAATCTAGCCTTATTTCTAATGACTACTCCTGAGTCATTCATTTTATTTTTGAACACCCACTTGGTTCCAACAACACTTTGATCTTTTGGCCTTGTAGTTAGTTCCCAAACTTTATTTCTTACAAATTGATTTAACTCTTCTTGCATGGCCAATATCCAAAATTCATCTGAAAGTGCTTGATCAATGTTAGTGGGTTCAATAGTTGAAATAAAGGCTGAATGATTGACTTCCTTGTTTAATCCACGCCTAGTTCTAACACCCTCACTTGGTTCACCTATAATCAATTCCTTTGGATGGTTTTTAGAAAATCTCAAATCTCTAGGCAAAGGGTCTTCTCTTTCTAAATTTTCTTCCACATTTTCTTCCAAATTTAATCTATCAATCTTTTGGGAGTTTTCTTCAATTTCTTCTTCAACAACTTTTGGCTCTTCCATGTTTCCATTTTCATCAAAAACAACATGTGTGGTTTCTTCAATGACTAAAGTTCTTTTGTTGAATACTCTATAAGATTTTCCAACACTTGAATATCCAACAAAAATTCCTTCATCTGATTTTGGATCAAATTTTCCTAAGGCAGATTTTCCATTATTATGTATGAACACCTTGCAACCAAATACATGCAAATGAGACAAATTTGGTGTTCTACCTTTTAGCAACTCATAGGGTGTTTTATTCAAATTTGATCTCACATTCACCCTATTCAGAACATAGCATGCAGTGCTAACCGCCTCAGCCCAAAAATATCTAGGAAGTGAGTATTCTGCTAACATTGCTCGGGCGGCTTCTATTAATGTTCTGTTCTTTCTTTCAACTACTCCATTTTGTTGAGGAGTTCTAGGTGCAGAAAAATTGTGATCAATCCCCTTTTCTTTACAGAAATCTTCAAATCTTTCATTTTCAAATTCTCCTCCATGATCACTTTGTATAGAAATTATTTCACATCCTAGTTTTCTTTGTATCCAAGTTGAAAAATTTCTGAATTCCTCAAATGATTCACTCTTATGAAAAAGAAATTTAACCCAGGTGAATCTTGAAAAATCATCTACTATAACAAATCCATATACCTTTCCTCCTAGACTTACAGTGCTTACAGGTCCAAAAAGATCCATGTGAAGAATTTCTAATGGTTTACTGGTCCTAAGATCTTTATTGGACTTAAAAGAGGACTTCACTTGTTTTCCTAGTTGACATGCATCACACAGATGGTCCTTAGTAAAGTCTAGTTTAGGTATTCCTCTCACCAAATTCTTTTGGGTAATTTTTCTAAGATTTTTCATACTAGAATGACAAAGTCTCCTATGCCAAAGCCATGATTCATCAGAAACAGTTTTCAAACAAAAAGCAGTAGGAGATTGAATACAATTTAAATCTAGCATGTAGACATTGTTCACCCTTTTTCCATTTAAAACAATTTTCCCATTTAGGCTAATTATGCAGCTAGTAGGTAAAAATTTTACATTATAGCCCTTATCACATAGCTGACTTATGCTAAGCAAATTATGTTTTAAGCCTTCAACTAATAAAACATTGTCTATGAAAAAGTTTTTCAAATTTCCAATCATACCTGATCCAACCACTTTCTTTGTGGTATTATCTCCAAGTGTAACCTTGCCTCCACTCCTGGCTTCCAGCGTTATGAATTGAGCAGTATCTCCAGTCATGTGCTTAGAACATCCGCTGTCCAGGTACCATATACTCTCACGAGGTCTTGTGTGAGAGTATTCCTGCAAATTCTCAAATGTTAGACCTGGGAACCCAAACTAGTTTGGGTTCACCTTTATGAAATTTATAATCAGATGCATGTGTGATATGTCTAGGTTTATGCATCTTAGTTCTCCACACCAAATTAGGTTTCATCTTTAAAGTGCAGGTGTGAGATATATGTCCCAAAAATCCACAATTGTTACATTTAACATTAGGAAAAATATTCCTATGTTTTCTTTCATATGATTGTCTTCTAAGGGATTTCATGAATTTAGGATAATATTTAGGATTTGTAAAATCTTCAAGTTTAGGGGGGTTCCTATTATCCTCGAGAGCTCTTATAGTAAGTTTGTAAAATGAATTCATATCCTCCAAGATTCGATTTGTATAATTGATTCTATATGTCTTGCTCTCAGATTCATCCTTAAATTTCTTAAATTCTTTTTCAAGTTCAGCATAGGATGATTTTAAATTCTCAAAATTTTTATTCAAGTCATCATATTCATCAAGTAGTTTCATGTGGTTGCTATCAATTAAAGCATGATCTTTCCTAAGGATTTCGTGTTCCTTATTAAGCTCTTCCAATTCTAAAACTAAACTAGCATGCATCTTTTTCGTTTTCCTATATGCATCATGCATGTGTTCAGAAACTTCAAACAATTCATTATAAGTTAAATCACATACCTCTTCTTGATCTGATTGTTCAGATTTATCTGCCATCAAGCAAAGGTTGGTGACTTCTTCTTCTTTTTCAGTCTCAGATGAGTCTGAAGCTGAGTCCGCCCAAAAAGCCTTTTGAAACTTCTTCTTGCCCTTCTTTACCATTGGTTTCTCCTCTACCTTCTCCTTGCTAGGAGTGGCTTTGAGTTTTGGACAATCAGTCTTTATATGACCTGGTTTCCTGCATTCATAACAAATCACTTCATTAGAAACCTTGCCATTTCTGTTATACTTACCTCTATTCCATTGCTGGCGTCTCTTCTGCTTCCTCTTTAAAAAGCTTCTGAATTGTCTAGTCATCAGTGCAATATCGTCTTCATCCTCAGGTTGTGAGTGTTCACTTTCTGACTCTTCCACATTTAGTGCAATATTCTTGTCCTTTCTTGGTTCACCTGCATCAATCTTTCTTTGACTTACTCCTTGCTCGTAAGCAATGAGTGAACCAAGAAGATTGTCAATTGAATAAATGTTCAGATCTTTAGACTCTGTAATTGCAGTAATTTTAGCATCATATGCAGTAGGTAAACAACGAAGAATCTTATTAACCATTTCAGCATTATTAATTCCCTACCAAGTGCATGCAAAGAGGTGACAATTTGAGTGAATCTTGTGTACATGTCAGATATAGATTCATTAGGTTTCATGCGAAATAATTCGTAGTCATGTAACAAGATATTGAGTCTTGATTGCTTAACCTCATTTGTCCCTTCATAAGTAATACAAAGTCTATCCCATATGTCTTTTCCGCTTTTACAAGTGGAAACTCGCATGTAGTCTTCAGATTTTAAAGCACAAAAGAAACTATTTAAACATTTCGCATTTAATTGTGCTAAGTCACGTTCTTCTATAGTCCAATCTGCATAGGGTGTATCTACCCTAATTCCATCAACTAATCTAGTTGGTTTTGTGTAACCTTCCTGGACTAGCATCCACATGCGATAATCAAGTGACTGTAAGAAAGTAGACATGCGTGTTTTCCAAAAATCAAAAGGAATATTGTCAAACAGTGGAGGTCTAGTGATAGAGTAACCCTCAGGTGTGTTTCGGTTTCCAAATGTAGCCATCTACGTTAATCAAAAAGTAGTTCAAACTTATGATTTTGAAACAATGCTCTGATACCACTTGTTGAGTCTAGTAATTAGGTTGTTAAGCCTAAGTAAATGTCCCACGGCTACCAAGAGGGGGGTGAATTGGTAGTTTTAAAAATTTTAAACCCTCTTAATAATAAAGTTGAACCGAAATAAAATTTTCTTTTAAAGTTAGTAGAAAAATGTTTTTCAACCACAGAGTTGTTAAAACTGAAATTCAAAGTGCGGAAACGTAAAAGCAATAAAGTAAATGACACCAGATTTATAGTGGTTCGGTCTATAACCAGACCTACATCCACTCCTCAGAGGCACCCTCTGAGTATTGCACTAATACCACAAAGTGACTCTCCTTTAGCACCCACAGCAAGGCGGAGAAGCCTGTACAAAACACTCTTTTCACCACTACCCGGTGGGGCAGAGAACCGTCGTCCTTTTACACAATCCACAGTGCTGGCAGAGAACCGTCGTCCTTTCACACTCTCCTAGTGTGGGCAGAGAACCCTAAGGCTGTTCACACTCTCCAAGTGTAGGCAGAGAACCTTCTCCCTTTTACACTCTCCTAGTGTGGGCAGAGAACCCTCGTCTGTTCACACTCTCCAAGTGTCGGCAGAGAACCGGACCTTCTTGAATGATCTTCTCACAAGAATCTAGAAAGAAGAAAGAAAAGAGTGAAGAAATCCAATTTCACAAGTAGAGACTCTTACATTAGCAATCCAAGTGAAGCCTTCTCGCTCCAGTGGTAGGAATCCTCCTTTGAATGCTCTCTTCCACTCTCTCCTTGGCTATTCTCTCAAGAGGCACGAAGATCAAATGACAAAAAGATTGGGTGGCAGTCTAATTTGGACCTTTTATAGAAAAGACAAGAAAAACCGCCCAAAAACTGCAAATTTCCAATTCTGTACGCAGTGGATCGTCCTGTACGATCATGGATCGTCCTGGACGATTTTACTTAAACGATCTGAAACGACCCAATTTGTATATGTGTACGAAATGACTTCGTACAGCTGATCGTCCTGTACGAACTAGGTTCGTCCAGTACGAACGGTTATTACAAGGTCGGTTCTAGAAACTGCTGAAAACTGTTCTAAGTCGGTTCATCGTTTGGACGAAAATATGTTCGTCTGGACAAAAATTTTCCAGAGAGCCGATCGTCCTGGACGATTATTTATTTCGTCTGGACGAAAATTTTCCAGAGCACCCATCGCCGCGGACGATAATTTGTTTTCGTCTGGACGAAAATTTTCCAGAGAGCTGATCGTCCGGTACGATATTTATTTTCGTCTGGACGAAAATTTTCCAGAGCACTGGTCGCCTCGTACGATGATAAAATTCGTCTGGACAAAAATTTTACAGAGAACCCATCGTCCGGGACGAAAATAAAATTCATCCTGGACGAATAGGACTTAGAAAAAAATTTTTCAAGCAAGTTCCTATTCGTTCCAAGTGCTCTATAGAAGATAACTAACAGATCGTCCAGTATGATAAATATCGTCCTATACGATCAGTATAGAATTTCAAGATCTCCTAATTTGTGTGTGTGAGATTTTATTCACTCAATTACAATCACTCCCTTTCAAAATTAATTCAAAGAAAAGACA
Organism: Dendrobium huoshanense; assembly: GCA_016618105.1. NCBI lineage: Eukaryota > Viridiplantae > Streptophyta > Magnoliopsida > Asparagales > Orchidaceae > Dendrobium > Dendrobium huoshanense. The sequence goes on along the minus strand of JADPUM010001093.1, from coordinate 129 downwards.
AACTTCAAATAAACAAAATATCATATGTTGAATTTGATTTGAAGTTTTCGTAGTCTGGAGTCTGATTTTCCTGAAATGTTAGTACACACAAGAGCAAGTGCAAATCTTCTAAAATTGTTAGGAGATAAC
>JADPUM010001089.1:0-14747 GCA_016618105.1 Dendrobium huoshanense | reverse complement strand
AGCCAAAGAGGAAGTTTATTTCGATCGTAGTCCGCAGATCGAAGAAGTAATCATTCCAAGTCAAGAGCCTGAAATTCAGTGGCGACGCCGCTCAGAAATTCAGGTACGAGAAGATGAAAAAGAATATGACGATGATGATACTATGGAGATCGAAATGGTTCGTATGGTCAGCCACATTGATGTTGAAGATGATGATGGTGATGAAGAAGACCAACAATCACAGCCGCGCGTACGTGTTTATCGACGTCGCCACAGGGCTAGATCCATTGCTAGCCAAAGTGCTCGCTCTTCAGAAGAAGGAGATGAGGAAGAAGAAGAGGTTGGAGAAAACCCCTTCGCTGGCGAAGACATCACACTCGCTGAAATGAGAAATCAAATGAGGCGACAAATGCGGAAGAAAGATAAAGAAATCTCTCAGTTGAATGATAAAATGACTGAGATGATGACTCAGATGACGGCCATGATGGAGATGATGCAGAAGACCACTTCTGTGGGCCCTGCACCGGCTCAACCATCAACCAATCTGCTAATCCTCAAAATTCTCAAGCACACCAAGCCTCAGGAGTGAAAGGTGTACCTGAAGGTGGCGATAAGAATGATGATTCTGCCCGCCAGCGCACTCCCAAAAATGTGGCGAGCGCCCCAGAACCCGTAACTGCGTCTCAGCTGGAAGGCTTAATCAGTGAAAAGATTAAGGCCATTATAGCTGCTGAACAAGCAGAAAAGTTGGTAGGGAAAAGGTCGCCCGTACCAGCAGAGTACGATCAGGTGCCATATCCAAAGGGATATTCTGTGCCGAAGTTCAATATCTTCGATGGCAATAAAAATCCAAGACAACACCTAGCGCAGTTCAAAGCAACCTGTGGAAATACAGGAGGTAATGATGCTCTGCTATTTAGGCAATTCGTGAGCAGCTTGAGTGGAACTGCTTTTGAATGGTATGCCGAACTGCCAAATGATCACTGAAGACCTTTGCGGAGCTGGAGGCCTTGTTCGTGAAAAGATTCGCCAGTGAACAGAGAAGACTATCATTGCTGATCTTGCCCTTGATAAAAGGAGAAAGGATGAATCAGTAACGAGATACATAACACGCTGGCGCAATCTCAGCATGAAGTGCGGCAGCAGCAACTAGAAGAAGAACATGCAGTTCAATTACGGATGGGAAACATTGATGATAAAATGCAACCCTTCTTATGCATGGCTTCAATTACTACTTTCCAAGATCTGTTGGATAGGGTGGCAAAATTTGAGAAGTTAAACTTATCAAAGTCTGAAAGCTACCTGATAAATCCAAAAGGCTAAAGTTCCTGATGCTAAAAGAAATGATGTTTACTCCGCATTCCTCCTAGACCTGATAAAGGTAAAAGGTAGCATATAATGTGGATAAAGGAAAGCAGCCGATGCAATATGAAGAAAAAAATCAAAGCAAGCTTACAATCCAAACCCTCAACCAAAGTTAGTTCTTGGAGGAAATGACAAACTCGAGTCTTTCCTGGTGGAGGAGAGCGCCAGAGGCAACCCACGGGAACTGGTGATAGAACGTTCCCTTCCCTCAAGGAGAAAATGAATAAAGAATATTCATTTAAAAGGGAGAGTGTCGCTAAACTATTTCGACAAGCACTCAAGAACGGTCTAGAATTGCCAGAATGCAAAAAGACCTGAAGAGTCCAAACACACAGTGGCGACCCAAACTACTGCCATATCATCGGGTAGTTAGCCATCCAATGAAGATTGTTATGTCTTCAAAGATTGGTTAGAAAAGATGTACAAGAGGGGAGAACTGACATTATCAGATAATGTGTTGGTTCGTCCCAGAAAAGAATCCACCCGGGTAGTCACGTCCTCTTCCGTACTCCCGCTTAAAGAAAAAATGAAAGAACGAACATATCAAGGTGAACAAAGGGAGACTGTGGTCTCTAAGAAGACAACAAAAATGTTGAAACAGCTAGAAGGAGTTCCAGGTGTCAAGTGGAAGTCTCCTACTGAGCCGTGCTGAATCTAAAATGGTTGCCTGCGTCCAATGCATACACTTCTAAACAGCAACCTGTCCAAGCTAGCTCGTCAAAATCCGGCAAAGCAAAGCCAAAGTCTTCTAAGAGGAAAGCAAGTTGAAGAAGTCTATGACAAAGAAGACTGCAACTCAAAAGGCTATTGATAGTTTGGGTGAATATTACCAGACTGTCAGGAGGCCTATTAAGCTTGGTGATTTTATGAAAGAGCCTAAAATAGATGAAAAGGAAGAAGAAGCTGAAGATGAATCTCTTCCTACGGAGACATGCCGAGTCATCTCAACAACATTAAAAATATCAGAAAGGGAGAAATATGCTAAAGAAGCGGCCCCTGAATTTGTCTGATGGTGTCATCAATGGAATTCAGTTCAGAAGATCTATGTTTTCCAGATGATGAAGATTCAGACCCAAGTATAGAATCACAAATGAAACAAGTGAAGTTGGGAGACGATTCCGAGTCTACAGATGAATCCCCAGACACAACAATGGCTGACTCTGAAGAGAATGCTTCATCAAACAAGTCTGAATCAGATGAGGTGGCCCAGGTGCAGTTGAGGAGTGGCAAAGTACTGCCGCCTCCACTAAAGAAGGGATTCCTAACAAAGATAAAGGAAAAGAGATAATTGTCAATGAAGATATTATCCTAAATGACTCCAAGAAGAAAGAGACTTCATCTAGGGGATAGATTACAATATCTTATCCCACTTGAGGAAGATCCCAGCACAACTCAGCAATATATGATGCCCTCTGATGTCTAAAGACCTCGAGAAACTTTGATCCAAGCTCTTAGGAGGACCCGAAAAGATATGAGGCATATTTTGTTGAGCGCAATTTGACGGAAAGTCTTGCAAGCTCGAAATGAGCCCCTCATCACCTTTGCTGAGGAGGATGATATGCTGCTGAATTGGAACGGAGATCACAACCGCCCTTTGTATGTTACAGCAGAGAGAGTGACGGTATGATGATTAGTCGGATCCTGATTGATCCCGGATCTTCCGTAAATCTTATGAGCCTTAAAGCACTGAGATCAATGTGCCTCGACGTAGAGCATCTTGGGCAAGACAAGGACTGATGGTGCATGGTTTTAACGAGAAAGGGCAGAAAACCCTTGGTTCGTTTATGCTTCCTCTCGTATTTGGGGAACTCCATACAGAAGCCAAATTTCATGTAATTGATGCGGACACTTCGTTCAAGGCGTTATTAGGTCGCCCCTGGTTGCACGAATACGGCGTTGTCCCTTCAAACCTTACACACAGTGGCATGAAGTATCTCAGAGAAGGAGAAGAATTCATGATCTCTGGCGATATCAGCCCTTTGCAGTACATGAAGTAACAGTTTATGAAGATGCTAAGTACTTCATGCCAAAGAAGCAAAAGCCGTCAAGTTCTTTTGAGGCTAGAGCTAGAGAGCATCAAATTCTAAGGCTGACCAAAGAAACCCAAGCAAGAAGATGAGAATAAGCGTATAGGAAGAAAGAAAGCGACGACGCCAACTCTTCCTAAAGCATCAATCATTCCTAAACAAAAGAAGAATGTACCTCATCTTGGGAGTGACACGAGATGAAGATGATGTTACTCCTACCAAATCTCGAAAAATATGCCAGTCCACGGATGAATGGAGTAGGCAGATTGAATTTTCAAAATGATGATTATGACTACGACTCAATCTACATGAACTCAGTACAGAGTGTGTTCTCCAGAAGAATAGACAGTCTGTTGATTTCAGACAGCGTACTCGTAGTCACACGTGTTCCCTTTGCAACATTTCAAGGAAATCATTTCGCGCGAGGTTCATAAAATTGAAGAACTCTCCACTCTTTATCTGCCTCCCCGTAAAAATGGGACTGTGCCAAAGAATGTGCTATATTCCACGGGAGTTCATGAAGAAGAGAATCATGACTGGGATTGCATGCTCATCGACTCCGAGGAATTATTTCCTACGAGGCTACCCAAATTCAATACTAAAAATATTCAAAGAATGCTACGAAGCAAATTAATATTCCTACTACAAACGACAGCTCCGTACAAGCTTAGGCCTCTGGTATGGGAGGAGTCCGCGTCCGTTACGGCAGAAGGATACAGACGCATATAAAGGTATTGGATTCATCAAAAGAAAAATTCCTCCGGAAGGAGATTTGTCGGGCGATCACATGTGGAGAAATCAAATCCGATGATGATGGTGCTGAAGAAACATACGAAACCAATGCTTATGATGATCAACCCGTAGAAGCTGAGCTGCCCTGAACCAGAAGAACTGAAGATGGTGGACAAGCTGCTACGATGGACGAGCTCAAAGAAGTCAACTTGGGAACTGAGGAGGACCCGCCCAACCTTCATTAGCTCTCTTCTACCAGAAGATCAAATAGAAAAAATAAAAGAGCTACTATGTGAATTCAGGGACTGTTTTGCTTGGACATATGCTGAGATGCCTGGCTTATCCCCTGATGTGGCAGTTCACAGATTGGCCATCAAGCCTGATGCAACGCCCGTCAAGCAAGCTCCAAGGAGAATGAGATTGGAGATTGAAGAACAGGTGATTGCAGAAACAAAGAAGCTCATAGAAGCAGGCTTCATTCGAGAAGAAAAATATGCCGACTGGATTGCCAATATCGTCCCTGTAAAGAAGAAGAATGGTCAGATTCGTATCTGCATCGACTTCAGGGACCCATATAAGGCATGCCCGAAAGATGACTTTCCGCTCCCAGTATCAGAACTTCTAGTTGACAACACTTCCAACTATGATATGTTCTCTTTTATGGACGGATCGTCGGGCTACAATCAAATTAAAATGGCGCATGAAGATGAAAGACATACATCATTTAGAACGCCTATAGGCATATTCTGCTACACAGTCATGCCCTTCGGCCTGAAGAACGCTGGTGCCACCTACCAGCGAGCGATGACTCGTATATTTGATGATTTGATTCATCAGAAGGTCGAATGCTATGTAGATGACTTGGTCATTAAAAGCATAGGCCGAAAAGATCACCTTCATGATTTGAGAATTGTGTTCGAAAGGATCAGAAAGTACGATCTGAAGATGAACCCTCTCAAGTGTGCATTTGGGGTATCCTCAGGGAAATTTCTGGGATATGTTGTTCGACATCGAGGAATCGAAGTCGACCCCAACAAGATCAAGGCGATCGTGGAGATGCCACCTCCAAAGAACCTTCGGCAACTCCGCTCCTTACAAGGGCAGTTGGCTTTCATTCGGCGATTTATATCGAATCTGTCAGGTAGGTGCCAGCCATTTTCAAAACTAATGAAGAAAGATGTCCGTTTCAAATGGGACGAAGAGTGCCAAGAAGCATTTGACAGCATCAAAAGATATCTGTTGAATCCTCCCATTCTTGCGGCGCCAATCCCCGGGAAGCCTCTTATACTGTATACGGCAGCACTAGAAGAGTCCCTCGGAGCACTATTGGTCCAGCATAATGAAGAAGGCAAGGAGAATGCACTCTACTACATCAGTCGAAGGTTGATAGGAGCAGAAATCCGCTACTCTCCAATTGAGAAGCATTGCTTGGCTCTGATTTTCGCAGTACAGAAGCTCCGCCATTATATGCTATCTCACAAAATCACCTTGATATCAAAGATCGATCCGCTGAAGTTCTTGATGACAAGACCAGCGTTGACAGGTCGTTTGGCAAGGTGGGCAGTGATACTGCTGCAGTTTGATATCACATATGTCCCTCAAAAGGCAGTGAAAGGGCAGGTGTTGGCAGATTTTCTTGCAGCACATCCCATCTCTGCAGATTCACCGCTCAACGATGATCTACCTGACGAGCAGATCATGAATGTTGAAAAAGAGGAGATGCTACGAGTATGGAAAATGTATTTTGATGGAGCATCGTCAATCAAGCGTGCTCGGCCTCCAAATCTAGAGAAAGCTCAAGCCGGAATCGGACTCATTTTCGTGGCGCCCGAGGGAGGCATAATGAGATTCTCATTTAGTCTGACTGAACCTCGGACAAACAATGAAGCCGAATATGAAGCCCTAATAGCTGGATTGGAGATTGCAATCGATGTCCGAATTCAAAATCTCCAAATTTTCGGTGATTCTCAACTGGTTGTGAATCAAGTATTAGGAATTTACAAAATTACCAAATTCGAATTGGCCTGTTATCATCGGCGAGTTCTTGAGCTTATGAAGCAAATTTCAATTGTCAAGTTAACTCAAGTTCCCCGAGGTCAAAATGGCAAAGCTGATTCTCTTGCTAAATTGGCTAAAGAAATGACGAATATGGACGACGAATGGCCTATAATAATTATGGTGCACAATCGACGGATCTTAGAGCCAGCATTATTACAATTCCCGCAGGCAGAGGGAATACCAAGTTCAAGCCAGCAGGATGCAACTCCGGTTGATCCTCAACCTCCCCAACCAGTTGATGTTGAAGATCAGTCTGAAGAACAACAAGTTCCTAAGAAAAGGCGCAAGGCCAGTCAAACTTCAGAATCATGGTGGCATTGTCTAGATGTCGAGGAAGAAGATGACTGGAGACTGCCTTTCATTGATTACTTTAAAGAAAGTAAATTGCCAACAGACAAATCACTAGCTGCTCAAATCAAGAAGAGAGCGCTACGATATGCATTTGTCAACACCACATTGTATCGACGTGCTTTCGATCAAATGTGGCTAAGGTGCCTAGGGACCAAAGAAGTTGATAAAGTTGTGGCAGAAGTTCACGAAGGACTTTGTGGAGCACACCAATCAGGTCCCAAGATGGCAATCAAAATTAAAAGAATGGGCTACTATTGGCCGACCATGGTCAGAGATTGTATCAATCATGCTAAGAGGTGCCATGAGTGCCAGATCCACGGTGATGTTATACATCAAACGCCAAATCCGCTGCACCCTACAATAGCATCCTGGCCATTTGAATGTTGGGGTACTGATATTATCGGGCCGATAGATCCGCCGTCATCAGCAGGACACCGCTTTATCTTGGCAGCAACCGACTACTTCTCAAAGTGGGCAGAAGCAGCCCCATTTAAAGAAGTTACGTCCGAGCATGTGATCAACTTCTTCACCCATAATATCGTCTACAGATTTGGAGTGCCGCGTCGCATAATCTCAGACAATGGAACTGCATTTAAAAGTACAAAAATCTACAAGTTCGTTGATCGGCATAAAATTGATTGGCGGTACTCTTCCATTTACTATCCAAGAGCAAATGGCTTAGCAGAAGCCTTCAACAAAACACTGGTGAAATTGCTAAAGAAGATTCTCTCAAAGAACAAAAGAGAGTGGCATACGAAGATGACAGAAGCACTATGGGCATATCGTACGACCTACAAAACGCCAACCAAAGCCACTCCTTACTCTCTAGTATTTGGAGTTGAGGCCGTACTGCCACTAGAAGTTGAACTTCCATCTCTTCGAGTTGCTGTCCATAATGAGCTGACTCAAGAACAAAATGCTCGTCTAAGAATGGAGGAGCTCGATGCACTCGATGAAATCAGGTTACAAGCTCAGCAGAACCTGGAGATCTACCGAGCAAGAATGACAAAGTCCTTTGATCGAATGGTGCGTCCTCGGTCATTTCAAGAAGGGGAATTGGTCCTGGTGCAGAGAAGACCAATCATCCCGCACAGAAAAAATTGGTGGCAAATTTGTTTCCAACTGGGAAGGACCTTTCGTCATCGAGAAGGTGTATCAGGGTGGAGCTTATCAACTCATTGATCTGAATGGTCAAAGGCCCATGCCACCGATCAATGGTCGATATTTGAAGAAATACTACGCATGAAATTTTCCAAGAAAATATTATGCTTAATGTATTAAATTTTCATACATTACTGTCAGCATATGCATTTTGGATTTTGAAATTTTCCTTTGTTATGAGAATACATTTCAAAATCCTCCTGTTATACTGGGGGCATTTTAAATATTTATTCGGGTCGACATCGCGCTGCGTGCCGAGATCCTCGAATAAATATTTAAAATTTTAAGATTTCAATTCTATTTTGCTCTAAAATGTCCCTGCGAGACAGGGGGCATTTAAATATTTATTCGGGTCGACATCGCACTGCATGCCGAGATCCCCGAATAAATATTTAAAATTATCAATTCAAATATTCTTTTGTGTCAAAGAATACAAAGATCCTCTTTTTCAAAGTCTATGCAGGTGACCTCTCAAAAGATCGAGACACCTTCTCCAACAAACTAAGGTTTAAAAGTCAAGAAAGAGACTTTTAAGTCTATGCAGGACGCTAGCAAAAGTTGCAGAATGAGTTCCCGAATGACATCTACAAATGTCCCTAAAGACTGGGGGCATTTTAAATATTTATTTGGGTCGACATCGCGCTGCATGCCGAGATCCCCAAATAAATATTTAAAATTTTCAACAAGATATCAACCATCTATGGATACATCTAGAAGCATAGTGGAGAAAGAATCTTAGTGTGACATCCAAATGAATTTTGAAGATCCACCAAATGAAAATTTTAGTGTGACATCCAAACAAGATTTTGGAGATCCACTAAAAGAAAGTTAGTGTGACATCCAAACAATTTTTGGAGATCCACTAAATGAAAATCCTTGTGTGACATCTAGAATAGATATCTAGAGATCCACAGGGTCAATCAGCATGCAACAAACGTGGCCCGCTCCAGACGCCTACCACATTTGTTGGGGGGCATTTGTTGACCTGCCGCCGTATAAAACAAAAAAAAAAAAAAAAATTTTAAATCCACGTACCTGTCCGGCGCCGAACTCCGCACGTCGTAGCCACGACCGATGTCGCTTCTCCACACCTCAATGTCTTCTTACACACGCCCGGCTCTCTCTCTCTCATTCCTTTACTCTATTTTCTCTCTCGCTTCCTCTCTTCCCCGGGCTCTCCCTCTTCCGCAAACTCACTCTCCGACTCCACCCGTCTGTTCGGCCACGCTCGACGATTCGACCTCCCTGTTGGAACGGAAGCTCGGACATTTGATCGGAGACAAGAACGGAGCTCGTTCGCTGTGAAGCTCCGGCTCCTTCGTGGACTTCCGACTTCGCTCTCTCGACGGCTTTCCCTTTCGGTCGACTCGGAAGTCACGACATTTTGATCCCGAAGCAACGACGAGAGCTAGCGGCTGTGAAGATAACCTTCTACCCTTCGTGCGCCTCTTCTCCCCCGTCCGACATCGCTCCTTCCACGACTTTATCTTGCTGTAGGATCGGAAGTTAACATTTTGATCGGACGCAAGCACAAGAGCCCGCCGGCTGTGAAGGTAACTTTCTCCCTTCACGCGAGCTTCCACGGCCAAATCCAGTGAAATCCACTGAATTGAGAGAACAGAGAGGGAGTGTTATTTTATTATTATTATATATATTTAATTATATAATTAAATTATATTAATTAAATATAATTAATTAAAATTGTTATTTTCAATTAATTATAGTTATTATAATTAATTATATTTAAATCTAATTAAGTTATTATAATTAATTTAATAATTATAATTAATTTTAATTAGAGTTAATTTTAATTAATTATAATAAGATTAATCATTATTAATTAATTTTAATTAATTACAATTTATTAAAATTAATTAAAATCAATTAGTTATAATTAATTGCGAATTAATTATAACTAATGATTTTATTTAAATTTAATAAACTTTAATTAATTAGTTTAGTTAATTATGATTAATTAAAGTAATTAATTAAAAATAATTTATTAATTAATTTATAATTAATTAATATTAATTATAATAAAAAAAAAAGAGAAAGAAACCTCCCTTCCCTTGCCTCGGTCCACGAGCCGACACCGCCGACAGTCCCCGCCGGTCTTCAAGGTATAATTTCTAACTCCAATCCCGTCCTCGACGCTTGCAGCGGACCGGAGAACCACCTATACGCGCTCTTGTAGCACGGTAGGAGGGAGCCCGGTGCGAAGCATACGACGAGGCGGGTAAGCCCTATACACGCTCTTGTAGCGTGGTGGGGACGGCTCTCGACCTCGACCTCGACACCGACACCGCCGACGACTGCTACGCAAAGGTATGATGTTCCAAATCCCATCCTCGACGTTTGCAGCGGACCGGGGAACCACCTATACGCGCTCTTGTAGCACGGTAGGAGGGAGCCCGGTGCGACGCATACGACGAGGTGGGAGAGCCCCATACACGCTCTTGTAGCGTGGTGGGGAGAGTCACTGCTGTTCTGGGAGTCACTGCTGTTCTGGTACGCTACTGCTGTTCTACTGTACGGGTACTGCTGAAGGCCCCATACACGCTCTTGTAGCGTGGTGGGATGAAATTTTGTACGGCCGCGGTGTCCAAGGACACCTACCATACACGCTCTAGTAGCGTGGTGGGAAGGCCCAGCTCCCCAATTTTCCCCCAAATGGGGGATATGCCGGGGTGCTGCCGAAATTTTCACTGAAGTACACGAGACTTAAACAATTTGAAGACTTCAGCTGAGCAAAAATATAAAAGACCTGTACTTGAACAAAAATGTACAGAACTCGAACTAAATGAGCAGAGGACTTGTATGAACAGAAAAGAACAAGAGCATGCATTCAAATGAACAATGAACTGTGGACCTGAATCAGAACAAAACTCAAATGATTTCTGAATATCAAATCCAAATGAAATCAAATTGGAACTCAAACTCAAATTATTTGAGCACAAAATTAAACTCAAAAGGACTCCAGAAAACTTTGAACAAAATGTGAGCATGCAATTGAATTCAAAGGACTGCAGGGGGATTGAACAAGACTAAAACATCAAACAAAGACTTTGATTTGGACTGGATCTGGATCCGAACAAAGCAGTTGAACTCGCACTTGAACTCAGGCTATACGACATCAAGTGGGGATTTGTAAACTTGATGAATTCAAGTCTAAATGAAACTGAATTTGGATCCAAACACATGCAAAGATCAAAATTTGGACCACATATGGGAAACTTAAACTACAAGACCTCAATGCATGAAATCCTACGAAGTCAAATGTGCCATGCCTGTTGATTGAGAAGGCAATATGGGAGATCAATAATGGAAGGACCGTCCCCTGTAAACAAGTACAATTAGCAAAACCACCTGAGATTGGTGAAAGGTGGTCGTGACTAAAGGATAGTGGCTCCCCTACGAATACTTCTAGGAGGTCATAATTGATACCGCAGTCCCCTACAAATAGCTACAAACCACTTGTGGATAACAACAGTGTGTATATCGCAAATACAACGAACCACTGTGGACACAAGTACATCTCCTACGATGATCCCTACGAGGTCAAACAAATACAATCAAACCACCCGAGATTGACGAAAGGGTGGATATGATGCAGAAGCAATGGGTCTTCTACAAACATTTTCAAGAGGTCGTAGAAGACGAAGCAGTCCCCTGCAAATGGATACTTGTGGATAATAACAGTGTATTGAAAGCACAATGAATCACTGTGGACACAAGTACGAATATCACCTACGACAGTGGTGATCAAGAGCTTCAAGTATGTCGAGTACAAAGGCAGCCCGATGTACGAAAAGGACACCCCCTGGCAGAAGAGATGACATGTTTGAACAAATTAGAATCAAACTTCCTGGTGTTCCAAATTCTCTTCTTAGTTCTATACTCAAGAAGAAAACAGCTCTGGTACCCACAAATACCGGAAATTACAAGTCTGCCACATTGAAGATCCTAAAAAGGGAGTTCTTCCCAAATTAGCATTCTTTGACTCCAGAATCTAGAAAATCCTTCCCCGGTGATTGAGAAAGGAGGAGGGGGTCAACATCAAGACCAAATCGCCACCGGATCTGCAACACATATACAAGCAGACAGAAGGCGTCTACGATCTACAACTCAACGCCACCGGATCTGCAACATTCGTACAAGCAGACAGAAGGCGTCTATAATTATTTCAAAGTACCCATGCACGTGCACCTTAGTTTGTATACACATAGGTACACAAGGGGTAAATACAATCTCAACCCGCATGGGCCCCGACGAGCGTGTTATTGGTACACACGTGACGCTTAGGGATGCTGCGCGGGTTGACAAGTGAATTCAAGTTCGAATCCGATCCTTCTATACGGATCAATAGAAGTCGATAAGATTCGAACTACCTAACAAAATACACGGTTGTATCGAACGGTGTATTTGTTTAAATACATTCTTTTTAGGCCTTCAAAGCCTAAAATCAAGAGAATTCACTAAACAAAAGGCACAAAGCCTACAAGAAACCCGATCCCCTATCGATAAGTTGATAGGGTCGACAAGGTTCAATCAAATGGAAATGACCCCTAAACACCCCGATGATGGCCGCGTTGATTGAAGATCTCAATCGGAGGGGTTCCTAAATATTCCAAAGCTCCACCCAAATATTCACAAAAATCAAAAAAATCCAAAAATCCCTAAAATCCAAAGCTCCACAAAAAGCCCAAATTCTATATATTTAAAATTTGAAATCTAACCATCAAAGGCTTAAAGCAAAATCCATCCACCCTCCGCAACAGTCTGTCGAGGTGGATAAATTCAAATAAACTCTAGCTCACAAAGAGCGAAATGTCTAGTCGAAAATATCACTAGGATTCATTCTCAAACAATCTCTTGCCAGTAAGGACGTGGTACGTGTCCTCTAACCGGCAGTTTCGCCGCCAAATGGCACTGCAGGTAAACGGTTATGACCCGGGGCCCTCTGAACCGAGTGGTTTTGCCGCCAAATGGCACCACAGATACCGGTTATGGCCAGAACCAATACGTTCCTTATTGGCATCAAATCCTTGAGATATGAATCAATAGGATATGATAGATAGGGCACAAAGCCCTCTGTTAGCTAAGGTGGATTCAAATTTGTCCCCTTAGACAAACATCCAACCCGGTCTACAAGGTCCCCTTGGACGAAGCAACCCATGGCTGCCGACAAGGATCCTTCTGTCAGGTTGGGTCGACTACCTCCTCTGACTAAGTAGACCAGGGACCACGATGGCCCGGGACGACGGAACCATGGGATCTTGATCGGGTCCATCATCCATTCCCCCACCATCCGCTTTAAGTGCTAAAGGGTGCAATTTCTATTTTAAATATAAACTTCCCAAATTCTCAAATCCAAATCCAATTTTCAATACCTAAATCCATTGCTGCTGCTATATGCCAGATAACACGTATTCTATACGTATCTGATCAACGACTAGCCTTAATCGAAAGTTCTCTCCCGTGATCGGGAGGGGTAATTAACTATAGGGGCTTGCGCCTATAGGAAACCAGAACTCAGATCATAAAGTCCTCACAAAATGAGGGCGAAATCTCTGGGTAGTGTCTTATCTACAAACCCATCTGCCTTCCAAAATTTGCCCCGGAACTTAGTCCGTTAAAACTCCCTCGCCGAATAAGAAAAGCGATGCGGAGGCCGGGGCCGAATTTTCGGAGCCCACAGAAGCCTATCATCATTAAAAAGCAACAGCAACAGCCATTTGGGACACTATTTTTATTTTACAAAACAAACAGCACAACTGCTATGCTTTTTGGCAAGAACTTTTGGGGATTTACATACATATTATATATTTATATTTTCAATATTTAATTTTTTAAATTATATCAAAAAATATTTAATATTAAATTTTGAAAATAAAATATATTTTAATACATATATTTCATATCACAAATGAGATACTAAAATGTTATATAATTAAATATCAAACTTTTAGATATGTAAATATAAATAAATCATGAGGTATGTTTGTAAATTCCCTAACTTTTTAATTTTGAAGGATTTACCTACATAAAATAAAATTCTACTTGGTATTTATATATCTACTACTTAAATTTTTAATTAATGAGAGATTTACATTCATGTCACACCATTCTTATATATTTATATCTAGCATTTAAATTTTCATATTTAATTATATAATACTAACATATTTAAATCACATAAAAGATATTCCAAATATTAAAATTTTAAAATAAATTGCAATTTTTTAATTTAATTTTAATGTGATTGACACATTAAAATATTATTAAAATATATCAAAATTTATATGGTAGATATATAAATACATAAAAGTTATGTGATATTTATATAAATACTTTTGTATTTGTCTATATAACATTTAAAATTCTAGAACACATAAAAAAATTATTAATATTAACTTAGTTAAAAAAAAAATACATATTTCATATATATGTTTTCATTCTATTTAAATACTATAATGATATATAACTAATTATAAAAATTTAGAAAAGGGTATGTAATTAAGTTAAATAAAAATTATATATATATATATATATATATTTTTTTTTTTTTTTTTTTTTTTTGTTGACCTCATTTTCATCTATTTTCTCTAGAGCATGTTTGATCAGGCTAATTGAGTCCCCTCGAGCCTAAACTAAATTAAATCGACGTCGATTCGGGCTCAATTCTCTGATTCAAATTCAAATTCTTTAAATTGACTTGCTAGGACCCAATTGAACTCAAATCAACTCAAAATTGAGTCGAATTAGACCAGATTATGTTCAATTAAACAAGATTAGTTCATCTTAGCTGCATCAAGCCCAATTCGATTTGAATCGGTGCTAATTTGAGTTTCATTTCGTCAAATTAACTAAGTTCGATCAAATTGAACCCACATTGGCCCATTCTGACTCAAATTGAATTTAATTTGAGCCCAAATTTGGGACAAATCAGCTCATTTAATTCAAATAAAGTTTCAATTGACTTTTTAGCTTACCTCAAACCATTCCTAAATCTGATAATTGCATCGACGGCCGATTGTGCGTAATTTGCATTTTAGTCGGAATCTCGCTATTCAG
>JADPUM010000126.1:0-150000 GCA_016618105.1 Dendrobium huoshanense | reverse complement strand
GTCGCAATAATAAATAGAGCAGGGGAGATAGGATCACCCTGCATAAACCATGAGAAGATTTGAAAAAACCATGATTGGAGCCATTTAAAATGATGGAAATTAAACATTTTCAATACAATTCTTAATAAGATTATTAAACATAGAGTTAAAACCAAAAAGCTCAAGGATGAAATAAATAAAATTCCAATCAATATTGTCATAAGCCTTATCAATATAAAGTTTAGAAATCACATTACCCTCTCTAACCCGGATATCCAAATCTTGACATAATTCTTGAGCCAAAAGAATATTCTTCGTGATAGCCCTACCTTTCACAAAACCCATCTGATAAGGATAAATAATTTTAGGTAAAATCGAAGAAAGATGATTAAAAATAATTTTAGAAACCAATTTGTTAAAGAAGGTATATAGGCTAATAGGATGGAAATCATTCCAAGTTTGAACAGAATTACTTTTAGGAATAAGCACCATTGAGGTAGAAGTAAAAACATTTTGGAATAAGATTACCAGCAAAAAAATCCAATATAACAGAAAAAATGTCATGATGAATAATGTGCCAATCAATAACAACTTCAGAAGACAGACGAAAGCGGAGTGAAGAGAAATCTTGGTGATTTTGGAAGATCAAAGGAGATCGGTGGTTCTATATTGGCCTGATATGGCTGACGGAGCTTCTTTGAAGATTATGTGTAGAGAGGTTTTGGCTTTCAAGATGGGTATGGCGGACCAAAGCTGTATTTCGGTTCTCCATCCTTCGGATCTGGATATAATCTGTTATTATTATTCAGATTCTAAATTCTTGATTGAAGATGGTAAGTTCTCAATTCTGGATGTAATCTTTGAGAAGGATTTTTGTTTGATCGATGGAGGATTGAGTTTTTGTTTGAATGAGATTTCTTTTTGGTTGCTGATTTTTGCTTGGAATCAGTTGGGAAACCAATTGGACAAAGTTCACTTGTTGAATGGTTGTTCTTCTTTGAAAAGTCTTGAGAAATATTTTGATTGTCGCTTGATTTTGTTCAGGTTTTTGAATATCCCTAAGTCAGTTTTTGGAGCTGATTTTTTCTTGTTTTTGACGATTAAACCTGAGGTTTTCTTGAAGTGGATTCGGCTGTCACTTGAAGATTTTTGGATTGGAAATCTTCATTTGAGGATTGAGATGTGGGTTTGGACGGATCTGTTTGAAGATCTTTTGAATATTTTTTTTTCATTGTTTCTTCAAGTTTTTTGAAGAAATGGATAATGATTTTCGAGTTGTTTTTTTGAAGACTCAAGAACCTAATGAGGCTTTTGTCATTGGTTATGAGGCCATTTTTATGGTTTTGATTGGGTCTTCCAATGGGAACAGATCGGATAAATGCTATGATAAAGCCGATATTAGTGAAATTAGTATTCTTATGCTAGATGGTTTTTGGGATTATTTTTTGGAAGGAGGTAGTTGGTGTTGCCGAGGTTATTTTTTTGTTTGATGAGGATCAAGATTTGTTTGAGGTCGTCTCTTGGCCTATTGATGTTGGAGATGTTGTTATTGCTTTGTCAACGTTGTTTGGACCGTCTAAAGGGTCTGCCCGTGGATCGACTATGTTGAGGAGGTTGTTGGTTGATGTTTGTAATGATGAGGTGGTTGTTTGGTCACTTATTTTTCAGTTCTTCTTTGATGATCAAGTCTTATTGGTTAAAGATTTGAAGGATTTCAAGTTTTTTAGTTTATCTCTTGTCAATGTGATGAGAGTGGTGATGAATATCAGTTTGGTTGCCGTTGGAAATGATGAGGCCCATTTTTGGCTTCTTAAGATGGTTATCGAAATTATGGCTTTACAGTGGAATATGGTGGTTGTTGTCGGTTGTATTGATGCAACAACAACGTATTCTACTCTTAATTGGAGCTTCTTGGACCCTAAGATTGATGGGGGTCTGGTTGATGTTTGGATAGCTAGTTTAGTTATTGTTTTTATTTTTCTTGTCAATAGTTATCTTTTACTTGTTTTGCTTATAGGCTTCTTATACCTTTTTAAAACTATTATGATGAAATATGGGATTTTTACTAGGTTTCATTTTCCATCTTTTGGGAAAGCTGGGATACTAAACAACCTTTTAGGTTGTTTAAATATTTGGTATCTCCATCACCCCAATGGATCTAAAATGGAATTTAGTGGACCGCATATCCATTATGGTAGTTTTAAAGGGTTTGCTTTTGTTTTCTAGATTGTATTAGGTTTTCTTCTTTTAATGCAATTTGCATTTCTTCAAAAAAAAAAAAAAGAATAATGTGCCAACATTTTTGAAAGAAAAGAGTCGTGAAACCATTAGGTCCTACAACAGAATAACTATTCATTCTCAACAAAGTTTCTTTAACCTTCTCCAAAGAGGGAGGCCTAGGAGGAGAAGCATTATCCTCAAGAGATAGAAGATTGGGAATAAAAGAGTGGTCCAAAACCTGACTAGGGTTGAAATATTTATTGAAATGATTTTGAAGATGAAGCACTTCTAACTTAGCAATATCAACAAGGTTGTTATAATAGGATCCATCCTCCCTTTGTATGTTATTGATACTATTATTTATCCTTTTTCTCTTAGTTAAGGCATGAAAAAACTTAGTATTATTATCCCCCTCAACCAAGTGCTTAGCAACAACTTTCTACTTCCAAAAGACCTCTTCCTGAGCTTGAAAATTAAAAAGATCAATTTTGGACTGTTTTAACAAAGAAAAATTAGCCTCATTAGGGTTATTTTGACCTAAATTCTCATGGAAATTCACACAATGTTCATCTTGTAAAACATTAGAAAGATATTTCTGAAAACATTGTGATTCCACCCATTCATAACTCGCTTCAACCTCTTAAGCTTGAACCAAAGTTTATTAATACCAAAAATTGAATTATTCAGGTGTAAAGGAGATTGCCAATTATCATGAACAACTTCAAAAAAGGAATCATTAAGTAACCACATATTTTGAAATATGAAGTGAAAGGAGGCATTAAAATGTATATTCGTAATGGTAATAAGCAGAGGAGAATGATCACACAAAGTTTTACTAAGATGCTGAACATTAGTGGCATTAATAGAATTAATCCAAGAATCTTTAAAGAACACATTGTCAAGCCTTTGCGATAAATGACCCCTACTCTAGGTAAAGTTATTACCAACAACCCCAATATCAATTAAATTGCAGGATAAAATCATATTATTAAAATCAGTCATAGAGCGATAAGAAGGGGAAGAACCACCAAACCTTTCAAAAGGGGAAGTAATAGCATTAAAATCACAACCAACCAACCAAGGCAAATTGCATATACTATGAAAATTCATGAACTGATCCCATAAAATCTTTCTAATGTAAAGGGAAGAGGCAGCATACACAAAAGACACATAGTAAAGAAAATTAATAGGCTCGATTTTATAATGCATGACTTGATTAAAATCACCAATAACATCAATTTTAATAGGATTTTCCAAATTACCAAAATTTTGTTAGCCACATTCAAAACTACAAAGTTGAAACCCAAAAACTTTGAGGTACTTAACAACCTAAAAGTAGGAACAAGAGGTTCAAGTAAGACAATAATAGAAATATTATGCACACAACATAAGTTTTTAACACAAATCCGAGAAGACGGGTAACCAATGCCCCTCACATTTCAAATAATAGTACTAAACATAAAGAAAGGTTAATGAGAAGTATTTGAATGAGTATTTCTAGGAGTGTTTCTAGGAGGTTACAAAGAGATATGCTTAGGCTTTTTCCCTCTTTTACTATGAAATTTAATAAAACTAGTGTCATTATCATCCTTCGCAAAATATTTAGCATTAATGTGCATTTCCTCATTATCAATTAGAGCATCACTATTATAGTGAGATGTTGAAAGAGACTTACTATCATTAGGATGAACCCTGAGGAGATTAGGACAATCATCCTCCATAAACCTACCATCATCCTCCCAATTATCAGTGACATTCATAACAGCTTCTTTTAAGCAAGTAGAAGGTATATGATAGTGACCCGTAGAGACAAATTCTCCATCCTCTAAAGC
Organism: Dendrobium huoshanense; assembly: GCA_016618105.1. Classification (NCBI taxonomy): domain Eukaryota; kingdom Viridiplantae; phylum Streptophyta; class Magnoliopsida; order Asparagales; family Orchidaceae; genus Dendrobium; species Dendrobium huoshanense. The sequence continues at coordinate 145,969 of JADPUM010000126.1, read as the reverse complement.
CATGTCATTCTTAGCACCTTCAATAATAACCAATTGAGCATCAACATTATTTTCCTTCATAGAATCGTGAACATTCAAAGGATTAGAAATCATAATATCAATAGAATCAGACATATTGTGGTTAAAAATGCAAGAAAGAGATTTTTCAACATTAGGTAAAGCATGGTCCACATTCTTATCACAATAACTAGAATTAGTATTTAAATGAACAACTGATAGATCCTGAGGCATATTGACATTATTAGAAAAAGCTTTTAAACCAATTGGAAGAGAATCTTTCTTGACCAACGGATCCTTACACACAGGAGAGTGGCTAGAGTCAATATCCACCAAAGGTTCCGGTATACGTTGATGAGCTTCCTTAGATTTAGTAAGTTTCATCTCAGTACCACAAACCTCATTAGGTTGTTTCAAAGAGTTCTTATCAGAGCGCAAGTGAGGGTGTTTCCGATAATATTCATTCACAACATGCCCATGCATTTTACAGAAAGAACAAAATATAGGTAAATTCTCAAATTTAATTTTTTGAAAATAGCCCTTATTTTAGGATCCAATCCAAATTTTAGTAGGATGTTTCTTAGAAACATCTATTTCAACCAATACCATAGCAACTGACGGCCTAGAACTGAAGTCGTAGATTGGTCAGTCTATAAAGGGCGATCGAAGATAGAAGCCATACCAAATATAATTTCCTGGTTAAAAAAATGTAATATCAAATTAGGGAAGGATATCCAAAGCGGAGAAATAGGATAATCCTCCCTAACGTCAAAATCCAGAGTACATTTTAGTAAACGCATTTGACATGCTTGAATATAATATGATCTTCTAGCTAAAATCTGACTGTAATTGAGATAATTGGCCAGTTGAATGGCAATATGCCTTTGATCAAGTAAACCCACATGAAATGATCCAGAAAGCTTAAGATTAACAAAGAACTTGCATATGACAACAAGATTAGGCCTTCTCAAAACAAATGTACCAACTAAAGTTAAGGCATAAGGAGCAGCGAGTTGTTCAACAACAGAATCCTCAAAAGAAGAGCCGGACAGCCCTTAAATGATGAATGAACAAATTTAAGTTTCGGCGAAGAAGATGAAGATCCAGTGACTACATCTTTAAAAGATCATGAATTCCCCTCAAAAAGAGAGGAAGAAATTGGGTTAGATGACGACAGAGTCTTCATCTCCCCGCACGATCAACCAAAGATAGACACAAAATCAGTAAACAAAAAGAGAAGAACGAGCAAAAAATGAAATGAATCAAGCAAAAAATGAAGGAAAATCAAAGCCAGGAGGGTCGAGAACCACCGCACGAGGGAGAAACCTTTGAATTGCCCAGGAGTCACACAAGCTTTAGAGCACTAGACACTAGTGATTTAAAATGCACTTGAATTTTATTTTGTTTTAGTTATACTAATTTTCTCTTATTTTTGGGCACTAGTATAATTCCTTAAAATTGGTATTTGTAGGTATAAGTGAAGTTTTTAGGAGCATTAGGCATTCATTTTGCAAATTAATTTCCCCAAAGTATTTTGAACATGCTTAGTTAATTATGAATTTTTTTTATTACTTTTTAGATTTTTAGATTTAATGATATAAAAGAAGTTATATGAATTTTGGTACTAAAAATCAAATACTTAGAATAGTTATTTAATATGTTATTATAAAATTATTTTCCACTAGTTTTTCAAAGCCATTTTAATTCCTTTATTTTTGTTAATAGAGATTTAGGAGGATAAATTAGAAGAAAAGAGGGGAAAGAGAATGGGAATGCTCAATTTTGGAGATCATTGAGCCATTTTTACTAGACGACCTAGTTGAGAAATTTGTTTGTCTCGAGATAAGTCATACTATGTCAATCTCAATTTTAAATAATACATATTATTTATTAAAGTTTTTTATTAAAATTTTATTTCCATAACAAAAAATAGTGATAACTTTGCACTCGTAGAATTTTCACTACATACTTTTTTACATGTCATAGAAATTATGATTATGAACGTTTTAAATATTTTATAAAAATTTTATAATGGTGGTTCTAAAATTTGTGGGGTTTTTATTGAATATAAATTTTTTGGAAGTTGAAAAATACTATTGTAGTACAATTAAAGCCTTAAAATAGTATGCTACACAATCTCAATTAGTTTTGTTATTTATTAAAAATATGATTTTTTGCTTAGGAGGGGTTTTTATTGCCTATCGTTATAAATTACTGTGCAATTCTGACACATTCTTTGTTACACTTTAACTACTATAATTTGATAAAAGTGTGTATGCATAAATAAATTATATTTGTTGGGAGAGAGAAGAGACTAGAACCCTATGATATTTTATCCATTTAAGAAAATTTTATTGTTCTTATAAGGCATATTCTAGTGCCTACGAGCATGTTCTGGTGTTATAATTTTAAAAGAGAGTTATAAGGGACTAGATTCCTTTGAGGTTCTATCTAAGGTGCAAGAAATAAGATATGATCGACTTTTTGATATGAACTACTTATGTCATATAAATTTAAATTTATTTATCTTCTTAGTATTATTATTTAAATAATATGATAACTGCTATGTTTGTATTATATTTCTCAGAATAGTGATTTATTATACTGCATCTAATTGCTTTTAAATATTTAGAAGTTTTTTTAATAAATATATTAGAAATTTTAAATTAGTTTATGTGGCCTACCAAGCTAGTGTAGTTTACTATAGTTTTACTTCTGGTTTTGAAGATCTCAAAAAGTGAAGACCTTCATCATTAGTAGTTCAGAATTAAATCTCAATTTTTAGGTATTTATTTGTTTTGATTTTTTTACATGCATGGCTAGTTTATTATTTATTTATGTAGATTCTATTTATAGCCATGTACTATAGTGTTGATATATTTGGATGAAATGAAAAAAATCTTGTTTATGAGTTTTGCTTTAGTACTTGGTTATTTTTAGTAGCTTTGTAGTTTATTATTTATTTTAAAGTTTAAATTTGGAAGAGAATCTGAATATTCTAAAACTAAATCTTGGGATTTGCCTGCCATACAATAGAACCTATCATGGATGAATTGGATTGTATAGCGAAAGCAGATCAAGTCCAACAGCGTCGAGGCACTAATTCATCTTATACTACCGTAGCACAAATACTTCCAACATTGTGATGCTTGAGGCCATTTATGTACTTCTAAAAATAGTTTTTTAGTTCTTTTATTGAATTAGTTCTATTACTTTTAGTGGTGTTATGTACTTTTTAGTGTCTTCTTTTAGTTTCCCCTTAGTGTAAAGTCTAAAATAAAGAATCTTGTTAGGAAAACTATATTGTTTTTCATTCATTGGTCAGAAACACATTATTTATATTAGTATCTAATTTTTTTGCAAGACTCTATTTAGTGGAAAAAACTAAAAAATAATTATTTTAAATTCAGTTGGATAAATTATACATATATATTAAAACATGGTAATTTAATTGCAATCAAGTATAACACTTCCTCATGGGATCAACACTCTTCTCTATCACTTTATTAATTGATCAACATGATTACGTGCATATTTAGTGGGATTTCATTATTTTTACATCAAATGAAACCTAAGCATATTCATATAGCACTCTAGTTTTGTGTATAGCTCACATCGTTGACAACATAACCCCCAGCAAATTTAATTTTACAAAATTTTAATATTTTAGTGTGGTTAAGCTTTTGAATATTTATTTCAAAAAAAATTTAAAAAAGGTACACTAATTCTTAAGCCCCCCCCCCCCCCTTTATGGGAAAAAACATCAAATTAGTTAAAGTAAGTAGTTTGAGTTATATGAATTTTAACTAGTTTATGACAAGAAAATAATTTTGGATCATTTATTTATGAAAAATTTTAGAGATGAAAACCCTAATATATTTAGTGGAACTCACAATTTGACTAAAATTTGATGCAACTTAGTAAATTCTAATGATTGGTTAAGCTAAATGAAAAAATAATTTTACTAAAAAAATAACTCGATTTTCATTAAATTATCCCTAGATATAGTAAACTTAATTGTGTTTCCATCCATGACCACCATATGAAAGGAGTGGTGGTTGACCACTCTTAGTGAGAAAAGATTATTTTACTAATTTCACAATCAAATAATTAATATTTAGGCATTTAAAATAACATTTCTCTCATAATTTTGAAAAAAAATCTCCAAATTAAAATTTTGAATTTATGAAGTTCTAAAATTTTAAATTTTAATTAAAATTCAAAAAAATCATCAAATATTCTAAAACTAAACAAATAAAAGCATGTAAATCTCACACACACATAAATATTAATAAAACACAATTAAAAGTTAGTTAACCAAGTTTCCGTTTAGCTAGTCCTTATGTCTTATCATTGAGGCAACCCAATTTATTATTAGTTACATAAGACAAACAAAACCTTGCTGACCTCTAATTTGATTGAGGTTAAATGGCCCTCTTACCTAATAAAACTTTTAGTTTGTTAACCTAACTTATTAATTACTTGACTACTCTAGGTCAAACTGTGCTTAGGATAACTCATGAAACATAACTAAGCTCAAGAAAGCCTAATTGGTGGAATCTAAATTTATTTCTATAGTTTAGGGTCATAAGAAATCCATAGAACTTTCATAGTAGTTAAAGTTACTTGATTAAACATCCCTTATAAGATTAATGATGGAAGAGATTTTCAATCATATTAAACTTACTTTTTATATAACTTTATTACCATAAATTCTTTGTAGGCCTACCTAGTATGGCTATCATATACGTATAGTTATGCTAACGACATAAACATCAAGTTGCTTGTCTCACATTGCTTAAATATCATATACAAATGGATAAGTTAGATACAAGATCATTTAGTTTTTTGTATCCCTTTATTGATGATAAAAATTTGTCAAGTTTAAGAGAAATAAGGAGTACGCATCAAAAGTTCAAAAAGAGATAAATAGAATATACAATTTTGAAGAACACCATACGAGGAGGTGGAGAGGAATAAACCACAAAAAAAGAGTAAAAGAGCAAAATATTTTACTATGATATTTTAGAATGGCTCGATCTACTGAATTATGTTCACTAAGCTGGTAATAAATATGTGTTATTGCACTTCCAAGCATATTATTAAGGTTTCAAAGTTCATGTAGGTTTTTAGACCTTATAGAACTGTCCCAAGGCTAATAAAAAGGGTTGGGGGGGGGGGGGGGGGGGGGGGGGGGGGTGGAATTAGTTATATAAAAAATCTTGGATATTTGAAAACCTTTTTTGGATCATTTTTGAAAGATAAATTAATAATCCTAAAAATTGCAGTTATTTATAGAAATGATTACCACAGATAATTTTTTCAGCCATAAAATTTAAATGCAGTAAAATTAAAGGTAACAGAAGAACATGTAATTTTTTAGTGGTTCGGTCCAGCTAGACCTACATCCACTATCTAGAGACTCCTTCTCTAGGTATTGCACTAAACACAGGTGACTCACCTTTTGTCCCCAAAGCATGGCAAAAAATCCCTTACAAACTCTTTGCCACCGTCTTAGTGTGACAGAGAACCATCGCCTTTTATTGTCTCCAAGTGATGGAATCATACATTCTAATCCTTTTTCACCATCTTTGTGAAATCAGAGTACGTACACATCCTTTTTCACCATCCTGGTGAAGGCAGAGAATCATCATGTCCTTTTTAACCCTCCTAGTGAAGGTAGAGAATCTTAATCCCATCTTGAAGATCTTCTCTCAAGAGCCTCCAAAGAAGTTGGGTAGATACTTGAAGAAGACAAAGAGATCCTTACTTTGGTAAACCTTGTGAATCCCTCAAAACTCCCCTTCACTTGATCTCTCACTCTTCAATCACAAAATTTCTCCCAAACACGCTCCCAAAAGGTCACTCTCAAGACAAATTCAAAGCAAAGGATCTACAAGACAGTTTTTAGGACACTTCATATAGAAACCATGTAAAAAATCATCCAAAAATTGAAAAAATCAAGTGAACCAACTTATTATCATAGATCATATGATACGAATATTTCAAAAAAATTAGGGCTTTACTTTATACAAATTGGGATGAACTTAGTTTGGTACGATGTGAGTCATCCGTATGAATTGAGATTGTATTGTACAAGCAATTTAAAATAAATGTATTCGTATGGTACGATCTTGTACGAACCTAATTTCATACACTATCAATCTTCTGTATGACTTGACATCATACTATATGAACAGTTCAAAGTGAAAGATTTCATTTGGTACGATTCGGTACAAAAGGAATTTTATACCCTGTTAGTCGTCTGTATGGCCTAAAATCATACAGTACAAGTAGTTCAAAATGAACAAATTAATTTCGTATGATTTGGTAAAAAAGAAATTTTCTACTCTATGAGTCGTCTATATAAATTAACATCATATAGTATGACCAATTCAAAAAAATTAGGCCTTCATTTGATTAACTGCATTCTGGAGGAAAAATTTGTCAGATCATACAGTATGATTAAATAATGTACAGTGCAGTCATACTTAAAAAAATTTCACAACTCTCCACCTGTGTGTGTATGCGCATGGTTACCCAATTAAAATCACACTTCCTCAAAATTAAGAAATAAACAATAGAGATAATTAAACTCTATTACATGAAATTCTATTCTATCCTTTCTTGAAGTCTTCAACAATTTCAAGTAATAAATTATTTTCTTAAAATATTAGTACAAAAAAAAATAGAAATATCCAATAAATGCTAGCATAAATAATAAAATTATCAGAATAATAATATTTTGTTATCATCAAAAATCACAGTCTAAATCTTAATTCCCAAGTTACAATAATTTTCCCCTTTTTTATGATGGCAAAAAAAAATTATTTGAATTACAAATAGAAGTTCTTCTCTCCTAAGCTGGCTCTCAATGAATGAAAAAAAAATCAGGGGAAAAAGAATTTTGTCCTCTTCTTTTTTAAATTTGCTTTTTATAAAACAAACATAAAACTTGAAAGAAATACACAACACACCAAACCTCAAAACACAAAATACAAGATAGTAGACTTCAAAAAAACACAAACTACCTCCCCCTTTTGACATCAACAAAAAAGATGATAGAAAATTAAAAATTTCCTCTGAATATGAAGGCTTTTATGGACGAATCTAAAGGTCGATAAGAAAAAGAAATTTAAATTTTGTAAAACCAACATTAAATCTTGTTGTAAAAACTCTTTTAAATCAAAGAATAAATTAGATAAGAATAGTTGACCATGTTCAATATTCATTCTAGAAAGCAGAGATATCAAATAGAATAATTATCGAAAATAAGATGAGATAAAAAATTAAATACTTTCAAATTCAATAGTTGAAATTATTGTTTAAAGTATAAGTTTTTTCTAAGAATTAGAGATATAGAGGAAATAACTAAATATACTGTGAGCTCATTTTATGCCTATTTATAAACTAGACTTCAAAATTTTTTGTTCATGCAATTGTATATCTTTTGAATTGGAACTTTATTTGGCAAACATTACGCATCTTTTCACATTGGGCTCATTTTGTGCCTCTTTTCAAATTTTGCACACTGTGCATTTTTTGTCATTTTTTTCTTTCTATAATTAAATCAATAAATCCTAACTTGTGTGATTATCTTTTAAATAAAAGAATAAATTTTCTCATATAAGGAAGAGTAAACCATAAAATAAAACTCAATAGATAATAATAATAAAATGAACATTTTAAACAAGAAAAGAAAAGATGAATAGGTCATAATTTTTGCAATAATTATAACTGTAAGATAAATATCTATTAGAACATGAAGATGATCTCCTTTATTTAAATTTAATTATAATTTGATTTAAGTTGAGTAAAAAAATTAACATTGTAATGCAAATAATTTTAAATATTCATCATTAAAATTAACATTTCAGATTGGTGAATAATAACTCATAGAGAATTAAGAGGAGAAAGGAAAGTACTGCAATAACCAAATAATTATATATACATATACTCAAATACAAAGGAAATATAACAATCTCAAATTTAAAGCAACTTGATGCAACATAAGAACTGGATAACAAAACATACAACAATCAATAATTAAACTATAAACTCAAAGGATCTTGATCAGGAGGAGGTTGTGGAGGAGTGAACTGGGTAAAGTACATGTTGATGGTAGCTACTTGAGTATTAATTAAATCAACTTTTCCTCTTACCCTCAACATTTCCTCTCACCCAGCTCATATACTCATTATATATAAAATCCTATTGGTCTAAGTGAGTCTCAATACATTCAAATCATTGATCAAAGTGAGACTCAAGATGATCAAATCTCTAGATAATTTCTTGATAGAAATGAAGCTCAGTTCCAAAAGTAGGAGCAGGTGCAAGTGCTGGAGCATGTCCTCCTTCTTCATCAAATTCATCTCCCTCATCTCCTTGATCCGGATAGAAAAGAATATGAAATGAAGCATTAGTAAAATAGACAGGAAGATTATATTGGAGATTAGGATGAATAAGATTTCTTTTCAAGAATATAAGCAATCAAGTGTTCTAAAGCAATATTCTTCTTCCTTCTAGTGGCATGAAGTTTGATGTCAGTAAAGTTATGGATGTAGTCCATAATCACAGGGCTTCATCAAATAGAGTATTTGACAATAAATAATATGTGACTATACTAAGCAAATGAGTAATACTGATTCGATCACCAGATTTAGAAATAATAAAGGTTCTAACAACATGTTGGATGATCCTGGCATTTTGATTCAAAGTCTAAACAAGAGGTAAGTGTTGGATTGAAGGTGTTCCCCTAAGTGTTTGATTAATAGTAGTCAAATCAAATTTTGTTCGATAAGTCATAGAATGAGCTCTAAATCCTTTAATTCTAAGATGTAAAAAGGTGCCCAAATCCTCTTTAGTGATTTTAACACGTTGGTGAAAGACATTCATAGACATAATGGTGTTGGTTTCTCTCATTCTCATATTGGAGAGAAAATAATAAAAGGTCTCTGAATTCAAAGAGTAGATCAAAGTGAGAATGAATGAAAAGTGAGTAGAGTTAAAGAGGGACATAATCAGAAAGTTCATATCTTCTTGAATAAGAAGATGAGAAGGAGTAATCTTAGCTTGAACAAATATAGCATAGGCTCGTTCATTTTTCCTTGAAAGAAAATTATCATCTTGTTTAGAATGAGATGAACTTCCCTTGGAAGGACGTGATCGTTTGCTAGTGCTTTCCATTTGAGAAGGATTGAATAGAAGAATTGAAAGATACAAAACGTGGAAAAGATTGAATAAAATTTAAGAACAACTTTTAATTTATAGAAATCGGACAATTTCATATAGTACGAAATTGGGTTTGTACATAAAATTGTGAAATTAATACAGTATGAACTTGAGTTTGTATAAAAGATATTAAAAAAATAATTGTCCTCAGAATGCTCGCCATGTTTGTACATATGAGTAATTGATGGCCCATATAGATGATGATGTGCTCATATGTACAATCATAATAAAATAAATTTTTGTTTGTCTAACTCAAAAAACAAATCATGTAAAATCGGGAGAATTCATACAATATGAAAGGAAAATAAAATTTTTAGATTTTTATATGATGATCAAAATAATTTTCAAAAACAATTCAAATAAAATCTATGAAATATAAAAAATAATAAAAATTAAAAATTTAACACAAAATAGAGAAAAGTCAAACAAAGCAAACCACAAATAAAGAACAAAAACACAATCATTAACACAAAAGAAATACACCATAAATGTAATTTGTAGAATTACAATTGTCAAGCATGAATATTAATAACACCCAATCTGGTTTTTAAGATGCTGAAAGTTTCAAAAAACTAGTGTTTTTTTGTGAAAATGTCTACAAGTTGATGTTTAAATTTCTCTTTTAGTGACATGGTCTCTAATGAAGTGATACCTTATGTCTATATGCTTAGTCCTAGAGTGTTGAATTGGATTCTTTGAAATACAAATGACACTTGTATTATCACAAAAAAATGGAATAATACTAATTAAAAAGCCTAAATTCATAAGTTATTATTTTAACTGTAGAACATGTGTCACACAACTTCCTAAGGCTATATATTCTATTTCAGTAGTAGAAAGGGCTACTAAATTCTATTTTTTACTAGACTATAAAACTAAAGAGTTTTCAATAAATTGACAAGTTTCAAAAATACTTTTTTGATCAACTCTATATCCTATAAAATCTAAATCATAATATCCAATGATTTCAGAAAAAGTGTTGTTCCTAGGATATCCAATCCCTAAGTTTTGAATTCCCAAAAGATATCTTAGAATTTTTTTAATGATAATCAAATGGAAGTCTTTTAGATCAGTTTGAAATCTAATACAAAGACAAATACTAAATATGATATCAGGTCTACTAATATTTAAATAAACTAATGATCCAATTATCCCTTTAAAAATCTTTTGATCAATAGATTTGTCTTTAGAATCCTTATCTAACTAAAGTGAGAAACTCATTAGTGTTCTAATTGGTTTAGCTTTATCCATTTCATTTTTTTAAAGATGTCCTTAATACATTTTTATTGACTAAAAAATGTGTCATCCTCTTTCTATTTTATGCTAATACCAAAAAAGTAACTCAAGTCACCCATCAAACATATTTCAAATTCTTTACTAAATATTTTTGAAAAATTATTACAAAGATTTTTATTAGTGGATATAAAAAAGATATCATCAATATAAAATTAAACAATGAGAATGTCTTTTCCTACTCCTTTTAAGAAGCGAGTGGTATCGACACCCCCATTAATGATCTTTCTAGTAGGAATATGCTTAGCCTTTCATACCATGTCCTAGGTGCCCATTTTAATTCATATGATGCCTTCTTTAATTTAAAAACATGATTAGGAAATTATGAATTTTTAAAACCTGGAGGTTTCTTAACATAAATATCTTCTTTTATCACCCCATTAAGAAAGACACTCTTAACATCCATTTGAAATAGTTTAAATCCTTTAAAATAGGCAAAGGATAGAAGTACCCTTATTACTTAAAGTCTAGCTGCAGGGGAAAAATCTCTTCAAAATTAATCCCTTCTATTTGTTTATACCCCTTAGCCACTAATCTTACCTTCTTTTTAACCACTACACCAAAATTGTTATCTTATTTTAAAAAACCTACTTAGTTCTACTAATACTTTGATTTTTAGGTCTTTCTTCCAACTCTCAAATATCATTTCTAATAAATTGATTTAACTCTTCCTGAATTGCTAGAATATAAAATTTATCAAAAAGTGCTTAATTTATATTAGTGAGTTCAATAATTGAAATAAATACTGAGTAGTTCACTTCTTTGTCAAGTCCATACCTAGTTCTTACAACTTCACTCGGATCTCCTAAAATCAGTTCTTTCTGATGACTTCTAAAATATTTCCATTTTTTAAGTAGTTTATTTTTGGTTCCAACCCTTTCTTTGAGATTTACATTTTAAATTTCTTGGTTATTTTTTTAATATCTTTTTCTTCCAACCTAGACCCCCTAGAAATATCAGATTAATCAAAAACTATATGAGCGGCCTCCTTTACTACCAAAATATTTTTGTTAAAAACTTTATATGATTTGTTAATGCTTGATAATCCTAAAAACATTTCTCATCAGATTTAAGATCAATTTTTTCTAAAAGAGTTTTCCTATTATTATGAATGAATACTTTACATCCAAAGACACGTAGATGTGAGAGGTTGTGGGTCCCAACCTTAAGAAGTTCATAGGGTGCCTTATTTAATCAAGATCTAATAATTGCTCTATTCAGACCATAACATATTGTTTTAACCACTTTAGCTAAAAAATATTTAGGAAGTCAACATGGATCTAGCAATTTCTACCAAAGTTCTATTCTTTCTTTCAACAACCTCATTATGTTTAGGGGTTCTAGGAGCTAAAAAGTTGGATATATCCTTTGCTTTTTATAGAAAATTTTAAAATTTTCATTTTTAAATTCTTCATCATGGTTACTATGAATTATAAGAATTTCACAACCTAACTTTCTCTGAAGCTAAGTAGAAAATTTTCTAAACTCATCAAATGATTCACTCTTATGAGATAAGAATCTAATCCAAGTGAACCTCATATAATCATTAATAATCACATACCCAATAACTTTCTCTCCTAAACTTATAATGCTAATAGGTCCAAAGAGATTTATGTGCATGACTTCTAAGGGTTTGCTAGTTCTAATATCTTTAATTGAATGAAAGGAGGATTTGACTTGTTTCCCTATTTGACACACATCACACAAATGATCCTTAATAAAGTCTAATTTGGGTATTCTTCTAACTAATTCCTTTTGAGTAATCTTCTTAAGATTTTTCATACTTACATGATAAAGTCTTTTTTTCAAAAACCAAAATTCATCAGTAATAGGTTTTAGACAAAAAAGATTTGAATATTTAACATAATATAAATCAAGCATGTAAACATTATTTATCATATCTCCATACAACACATCAACTCTATTTTGGCTTATAATACGGCTTATAGGCAAAATGTTATGTAAAACCTTTATCACAAAGCTGACTAATACTTAGCAAATTATGTTTTAAGCCTTCAACCAATAAAGTATTTTCAATCAAAAAAAATTTTATGTTACCAATCATACCTAAACCTACCACTTATGTAGTGGTGTCATCACCAAGTGTCACTTTGCCTACAATCCTGGCCTCTAGTGATAAAAATTGATTTGCATCTCCATTCAAATATTTTGAACATTCGTTATCCATGTACCAAATACTCTCATGAGAGCTTGTATGAGAGCATTTCTAAAAAATTATTAAACTTTAGACTTCAGAACTCAAATAAATTTAGGTTCACTTGTTAACAATGATAATATATATGCATTTTTTATATATTATGATTGATGTATCTTAGGTCTCCACACTAATTTCATCTTACTATGAATAATACCAATATGGGAAATATGCCCTAATATGTCATATAAAAAATATTTAACACCAGGAAAATGATTTACTGATTTATATGAGTTATAATATCTTTTCCTAGATTTTAAAATGTATGTTTTTTGTCCGAATTGTAAAATTATTGAAGTGTGGGAGGTATGTTATCTTCCTTAAAAGTTTTTAATTTTATTTGAAGATAATATTTTGAACTTTTCAAAATTGAATTTTCAATTTTCAAATAATAATTTCTTTGATTAGATTCACTCATAAATTTTTTAAAATTATTTTCAAGCTCAACATTGAATGTTATAAATAGTTCATACTTCTTATTCAAATCGTCAAACTCATCTAGCAAAGCCATGGGATTTCTATATATGTCTGCATGATCATTTCTAATATTTTCATGGTCTTTTTGTAAATTCAATTACTCGATACTAAGATTAGCATATAATTTTTTAAGTTTTCTATATGCATTATGAATCTTCTCAAAAACTTTAAATAATTCATCATATGATAGGTCACATATCTCATCTTGATTTGAATGATCAACTTTATCTTCCATTAAGCATAAATTTGTAACCTCCTATTTTGCTTCTATTTCTAAAGAGTCAGATACTAAGTCAGCCTAGAAAGCTCTTTGCATTCTTTTCTTGCCCTTTCTAATGTAAGTTTTCTCTTTAACTTTCTTGTTATTAGGATTAACTTTGGGATTTGGACACTCGGTCTTTATATGCTTAAGCTTTTTTGCATTCATAATAAATAACTGATTAAAAATTTTTGGATTGTTATAAACTTACCTTTGTTTTAAAGCTGATATCTTTGTTGTTTTCTCTTATGAAAACTTTTGAATTTCTTTATCATAAGTGCAATATCCTCTTCTTCCTCTGGCTTTAATTGATCACTATCTGAATCCTCAACTTTTAAAACAATATTTTTTTCATTCCATTTATTGCCCATATCAATCTGTCTTTGATTCACTCTTTGCTCATAAGCAATCAGTGATCCAAGAAGAATATCAATAGAATATACGTTCAGATCTTTAGACTCAGTTATTGGAATCATCTTTGTATCATAAGTAGAAGGTAAACAACATGAAATTTTATTAATTTTTTTCTAAATTTGTAAGTTCTCTACCTTTGCAATGAGATAACAATCTAAGTAAACCTTGTGTATATATCATAAATTGACTCATTTGATTTCTTATTAAATAGTTCATAGTCATATAATAAAATTTTCAACCTAGATTGCTTTACCTCCTCTTTTCTTTCATAAGTTATGCAAAGTTTATCCCAAATTTCTTTTCCAGTTTTACAAGTAGAAATACACATTTAATTCTCAGATTTCAAATCACAGAAAAACTATTTAAACATTTGGTATTTAACTGTGCTAATTTTTTTCTTCTAATTTATAATCAGTGAATGATGTTTCAATTCTAATGCTATCAATAATTCTAGCAGGTCTGATATAACCTTCCTCTATTAATATTAGCAAGCAATAGTCAAGGTATTGTAGCAAAGTAGACATGAATGTTTTCTAAAATCAAAAGGAATGTTATCGAATAAAAGTGGTTTAGTGATTAAATATCCATCAGGAGTATTTTGGTTTCAAAAATTAGTTATTATCATTTTTTAAAAAGTAGTCTAAACTTTAACTTTTAAAATTATCTCTAATACCACTTGAATGTTCATGTAGCTTGTTAGACCTTATAGAACTATCTCAAGGCTAACCAAGAGAGGGGGTGGGGGTGGTGAATTGGTTATATAAAAAATCTTGGATATTAAAAAACCATTTTTATATCCTTTTAAAAGTTAAATCACTAATCTTAAAACTTACAATTATTTATAAAAATGATTACCACAGATAATTTTACAAACCATAAAATTTAAATACAGTAAAATAAAAATGTAGGAAAAATTAAAGGTAACAGAAGAACAATAAATTTTGTAGTGGTTCGATCTAACTAGACCTACATCCACTACTCATTCCCTATGTATTGCACTAAACATAAGTGACTCTTCTTTTGCCCCCACAATGAGGTGGAGAACCACTTACAAACTCTCTTCCACCAACCTGGTGCGATAGAGAACCATCACCTTTTACACTCTTCAAGTGATGGAAGTGCACCTTTTCATCCTTTTTCACCCTCCTGGTGAAGGAAGAGTACCTACATGTCCTTTTTCACCCTCCTGGTGAAGGAAGAGAACCATTATATTCTTTTTTTCCCTCCTAATGAAGGCAGACAACCTTAATTCCATCTTGAAGATATTCTGTCAAGAGCCTCCAAAGAAGTTGGATATAAACTTGAAGAAGACAAAGAGATCTTTACTTTGGGAAACCTTGTAAATCCCTCACAACTCGCTTTCACTTGATCTCTCACTCTTCAATCATAAAATCTCTCCCAAACACACACTCAAAAGGTCACTCTCAAGAGAAATTCAAAGCAAATGATCTACATGATAGTTTTTAGGACACTTTGCATACCATGCAAAAAACCATCCAACAACTAAAAAATTCAATTGAACCAACTTATTACCGTACTATATGATCAATAATCTTATGGTACGAACAGTTCAAAAAAATCAAGGCTTCGCTTGGTAGGAACTGGGGTGAACTTAGTTTCATACACTATCATTCATATCTACGAATTGATATCATACAATACGAATAGTTTAAAAATAAATATATTCATATGGTATGATCATGTATGAACCTAATTTCTTATAGTATCAGTCGTTTATACGACTTGACATTTTATTGTACTAACAGTTCAAAATGAAAGAGTTCATTTGATATAATATGGCATGAAAGGAATTTCATACTCTCTCAGTTATATGTACGACCTAACATCGTACAATATGAACAGATTAAAATGAATGAATTCATTTTGTATGATTTGGTACAAAAGGAATTTTAAACTCTGTTAGTCGTCTGTATGAATTAACATCATACAGCATGAATAGTTAAAAATTTAGGCCTTAATTTGATTAACCGCATTCTGGAGAAAAAAAAATGTCAAATTGTATAATATAATTAATTATCGTATACTACGATCAGACTTAAAAAAAAAATTCAACTCTCACCATGTGTGTATGTGTGCACGGTTACCCAATTACAATCACTCTTGCTCAGACTCAAGAAATAAAAACTAGAGATATACAAACTCTATTACATGAAATCCTATTTTATCCTGTTTTGAAGTCTTCAAAAATATGTAGTAAATAATTTTTCTAAAATATTAGTACACACAAAAACAAATAGAAATATCCAATAGATACTAGGAGAAATAATAAGATTTTATCATAACAATAAATTTTGCTATATCAAAAATCACAGTCTCAATCTTGATTCGTAAGTTGCAACAAGGTTGGGATCTTATAGATTAAGATATAAGAAGGGAGGGAGGAAATAACTATAGTGGTTCCCTCTAAATGATTTATAAACAAGCCACAATAGATTTTAGAAGAGTGAATAAAAAATAGATATATAATTGTGACCAAGCTTCACTTTGATCAGCATGAATACTACTTGAAGTTACTAAGGACTCTATTGGAATTGTGTAGCCAATATATTGGTAAATTAATCCATTTTCAAAACACCTACTACTAATTGGTCCTAATTATAACCTCTTCAAACAACTAAACTCACTCTTATACAATTTTTTCAACTCTAATGATTTCAAATTCCTCACAGTATCACCTCTCCTTTGCTTCTTCCATAAAGCTTAGATTATATTTGGTGCTAGTTTTACTTTGGGGTGTCCCCGTCTTATGAGCATTAGTACTTTGGTGTTATACACCGCCTTTGTAAGTGCTTTAGATCAGCAACATTTACTACCATTTAATACTTTTAATGGAAGGCTTGTCATCTCATGCGAGGGATCCCCCTCTTCCTTCAAAGTATACATCCATTAACATAGATGGATCCTCTTCAAATTAGAGGTCCCCTTAGATAAGAAACCTTTAGTTAGTAACTTGGAAATCTATTCTTTTGAAGAAGCCCAATATGTTAATATGCATTTTTCTAACATTTCCTTACGTATCCTGCCTTGAACTTTCTATGGTCTATAAGATATTATGATTGTTAATGAGGAAATCGTGTAGTTTATGGATCATTTTAGGTTCTTTTTGGCAGGAAGATTTGTGCTCAATCAAACTAACCTGGACCAGATAAGGTTTTTCTTCTTTAACATATAACATTTTAGCCAATTCTCGATTGACATACAAGATGCTAAGAAAATTTTCATTAAGCTTACTAATGATCTAGACTATACAAATACAATAATATTGGCTAGTCACTCTTGTTATGTTAGTAACAACCAAATGCATTTTTCAATGAACTTCTTTCTTCTATAGTCTAAAAGAAACATTATTCTTTGGGCTTCAAGTTTATTTCAATAGATTGTCTCTTTTATTCTTATAAAAATTTTCCTTAATTCTTTATTCACCTAAATTTTCCAATCTATAAATTCAAATTTTATGTTTACCATCAAATATCAAGTAAGAAAGAAGGTTCCAAAGTGAAGAAAATCAAAATTATGGACTGATGTATGGAAGATTTCATTCAAAACTTAGTTGGTTAATGTTGAGCCCTTTCTTCTTTTTTAGCATATGGATAAATATATTTGAAGGCCTTTAAATATTATTATTTGTTGATGATGTTTCTTTATTGGTTTCAAGAGTTCTTTGAGGCAAAGATGATTGAGTCTAATAGGGTTTGTCTCCTAGCCATAGACAAGACCCATTTGCTACCCTATATTCATTTGATAATTTGTTTTTAATCCTTTCTTTGGATATAATGCCGACTCGAAGTGTTATTTTTTTTGTCGTTGATTAGATTAAGCTATATTTGTGCATAATTTTTCATTTTGTTGTAAATTATTTTTCACTCAAAAAGAGTTTTGACATTATTTATTTATAATGATGAGCAATACATCAGAAAATATATGGCTCAAATTCATAATACTAAAGATATAACTATTTCTTTTAACTAATAAGTCACATGTTCTATCACAATTTTGATATTGGCTATTACATTTTTATGACGTAATGATCTTAGATGTTTGTTTTTACCTTCGAGATAATTTTTTTCATCTATAATTTTTATCAAACATTTTTATTTCCGATTTAGGTCTAATGTCAGGTTATTGCTTCGCAACTGCTACAAAGATTTTTTCTTCATGCCTTAATAGGTGGGGTTATAGTTTTTGTTCATCGCATAATATTTTATCTTATTTATCTGTTAACTTCACATCTATTTTTATTTAATAGCTCGTTTCTTTGTTTGACACAACGTTTTGAAAATCGGACCGGACAACGGACCGGAAGAAGGAGAGGTTCATGGTTTGACCGATTCGACCGGTTGAACCGGGGTCGAACCGGATGACATAATAAATAATAATATTATTAAAAATTATGAAATGCTGACAACACAAGTGAACTAATGGTTAACTGTAACTTATTCAGTTTATCTTTAAACTTTATAATGTTCTCCTGTTACATAATATCACTTAGATAATTCTTCATGTTAACTATATATTCTTGACTTTACAAATTAAATTCTCATATGTATTCTTATTCTTCTTTTAAATATCAAGATACTCAAACATTATATCTAGGATTTAACTTATTTTCTAACAAAATCAACTCATAATTCTCAAAAATAGTAAAATACTCATTTCAAAATTACTTTCTGAGAATTAAAGCAAACATTAAAAAATGGAATTTTTCAAAATAAAAATAGGGAGATCAATGTTACCGGCGTTGAATCGATGAAGGAAGAACGCAAATCCGTCTTCCACTGAGGCAGCCCTCCTCAAACAAGGCACTGAAAATAAACTTCTTTTCAATAAAATCAACCTAAATATTCGATTAAGAAAAAATATCACAGCGATAAATTGCTTGAGAAATAGGATATCAAACAGGCAAACCATTTCTTGTGATTAGATACTATTTGTCCCCTGGCAAGTAAGATTTCCTCTTGCTCGACTCTCCCGCTTCCCTGTCCAAATTCATAGGCAGATGTACCAAAAAAAAAAAAAGTCAAAGACAGAATGCAGATGGAAGAGGACCTAGCATGGAGGAGGGTTTGTCAGGTTTGGGGATATGATTAGAGCTAACCAGGACGAAGGAGGAGCGAACTCGGAAACGCTGAGGATGAAGAGGACCTGGCCTGCGGCTTGGCAACAAGGTTGTCGCCGGCAACAAGGTTGTCGCCGGCGATAGCGAACTCGGAAACGCTGAGGACGAAGGAGGAGCTGCAGCGATGAAGAGAATCGGAGGAGACGGCGGCTTCGGGGGAGTTACGGGAGCAGTAGAAAATAAATTTAGGTTTACACTTTTTCCTCTTTTACACTATTACAGTTTACATGTTTTACTATTCTAAAATACCACATGATCTCAATCGAACGGCTGAAAATTGAGTTTAAACTTTGTTGGCCGGTTCACACCCGGTTTCCGGTTCACCGGTTTCACGGTCCGATCGGCGGTCCGACCGGTTCAAATCCGGTCCTTTGCTTACCCGGTTCCAGCTGAAAACCGAACCGGCTGGCCGGCCGGGTACCGGTTCAACCGGTTGAACCGGCCGGTCTGGTCCGGTTTTAAAAACGTTGGTTTGACATATTATATATATTTTTCATTCTTTTAATAATATTGTGTTACGACTCTCATCATTAAGAAAAGATGGATTAATATAACTAAAATTTATTTGGCACTAAAATTTTTCTCATTCACATATTTACCACCATGTAAACTTTAATACTTACATAATCTAAGATATTTTTAACTCCATTAGCCTAGCCCTAGCAAGTTCCCTCGCAAGTTCCTTTTTGGCCTCATCGATGTATTAACCCAATGAGCTCAAGCACTACTTCCTTTTCCTTAAATTGGTCGCCTTGATACATCGCCGGAACGAGGTCTAATGTTGTAATTTCCTTGTGCTTTGTCAATTGATGTCATAAAGTGAAGGCAATGAGAATAACTGTTTCAATATCATCATTTTCTTCCCATTTCTTTTAATTGTCTAAATATTCAGCTAAGACCATTCCAACGCTACTCTAAAATGGGTTGGAATGCTTGTATACCAAATCTATGCAGGGTGGGTGTTCTATTCAACAATACATGATGCCCCTCCATAACTTCTTGAAGGATTTCCCATATAATGGATTCTTTTTCCCGAATTTTTCTTTTAGCAATCCCTATGTTAGAAGCATGCTAAGGATGCAAAGGCCATACAACCAACATCATAAGAAGGAGAAATTAATCTATGGGGAGGCCGGACGAAAATTTTTGTCTCGGAGACATACCAAAATGCACCATATCAGCAGTACCAAGCAGCGGAATTGGGCGGTACTGAGCCGCGGTACCTAGGAAAGGTGACATGGCGCATTCTGGTTGGCATCCGGACGGCATTCGGCGTGCGCACATAATAATTAATCAATAAAAAGGCATACCTAATGGGATTTTGATGATATTTTTAGTTGAATGATATTTTTATTGATATTTTAAATTTTATGTGTTTAAGTAAGTAATTAAAATTTTATATGATTTGCCAGTAAATCCCCTTTAGGGGAAAAATAAAAAATAAAAGAAGATTACACCTGATAGCCCAGCCCATCTGCCCATGCCGCCGCCAGATCTGACCTGCCTCCAGCTCGTGCCCTTATCTGGGACGGAACCCACACTTCTTCGGCCATTTTCAGCCGAACCAAAACTAATCATCATTAAAAAAAGCGAGACCATACATCTTAATTTTTCAGCTCGAGATGCGCATCGCGCCGCCCCTAATCCCAGATCTGCTGCTAGTCGCAGCCGTTTCTGCAGCTCTTGCATTGGCCACGGTATCGCCGGCAGTAGCCGAGAGTTGTCCGATGAACCTGAGTTACGTAACCCAGTTCCCATGGGATCACACGTCTTGCCTTCCGAGCTCCAACAACATGACCAGTTGCTGCACGACTCTTCTCAGCGTGCTGGGCATCGGACTCTCTCAGCGCCTCCGCGTCACCTCCCTCTTCCGTCTCCCCTCCGTCGCCGTTTCTGCCGTCTGCTTAGCCTCCTTCCAGTCGCGGCTTTCCGAGCTCTCCCTTCCCTCCTCCCTCGTACACACCTGCTTCCCTTCTCCCAACCGCTTCGTTATCTCTCCGGATTTCTGCGACGGCATCATGTCTCTCCGAGACTGGAAAGTCTGCCTTGGGAACTCCACCGCCGTTGATTCAGACTGCGCCAACGATCTGCTCGACCTTACCCGCTGTTCCGCCTGCCTCTCCGCCGGCTTACAGATTTCCTCACGCCTCACCGGCCTCGACGGCAACACTTCCCACGCCACCAATTGCTTTTACCTCACCGTCACCTACGCCGCCGGCATCGCCAACAACTTCGGCCCCAAGGATCCCCGCGCTTCCCTCTGCATCCTAGGCCTGGCCTCTCCCTACCCTCCCCAACCCAAATCCTCCTCCTCTCCATCCTCCCATGCAGCAGTCTACGCCTCCTCCTCTGCAGCCGCCGCCTTCTTACTTCTCTCCGCTGCCCTTGCCCTCTATCTCTGGCGGTCCCACCTACGGATTTTTATTTGGTCCGGTGCAAGGAGCTAGAGGAAGGTTCGGTTTTGCCTAAAAAAGTGCAAATACCGAGTTTTTTGAAAAAATACCGAGTTTTTTAAAAAACTCGGTATTTGCACTTTTTGACCTATTTTTGCCTAAAACCGAACCTTCCTCTACATCCACCGACAAAGAAGAAACACGGCCGCCGCAGCTGCCTCCATGGATAGTCAGTTTTCCTCCTCCCGGCCGCACCCTCGCCCCAACACCGGCGCCATTTGGTACAACATACGGGAACTCGAGAAGTCAACAAATTACTTCTCCCAGCGAAATCTTATAGGCCGGGGTGGTTTCGGCGTTGTCTACCGCGGCGTACTATCCGACGGCAGCTCTGTCGCTGTGAAACACGTCCTAGAATCGGACTTCCAGGGCGACGATGAGTTCCGCAACGAGGTAGAGATCATCAGCAATCTCCGCCACCGTAACCTCGTCCCTCTCCGCGGCTGCTGTATCACCGATGCTGAAGCCGATGAAGGAACGCAGAAGTTCCTTATCTACGACTTCATGCCCAATGGCAGTCTCGACGACTACATCTTTCGCGACAGCAGCAAACGCCCCCCGCTTACCTGGCCGCAGAGGAAGAACATAATCCTTGATGTGGCAAAAGCGCTGGCTTATCTGCATTACGGGATAAAGCCGGCGATCTTCCACCGGGACATTAAGGCAACCAACATCCTTCTCGACGGCGAGATGCGGGCGAGGGTGGCGGACTTCGGGCTTGCACGGCAAAGCCGAGAGGGCCAGTCGCATCTCACTACTCGGGTAGCCGGGACCCACGGCTACCTTGCGCCGGAGTACGCGCTCTACGGCCAGCTGACAGAGAAGAGCGATGTTTACAGCTTTGGAATGGTGGTGCTGGAGATCATGAGTGGGCGCAGGGCGCTCGACATGGCTTCACCATCTGGCATTGTGCTTATTACCGATTGGGCGTGGACGCTTGTGAAGGCAGGGAGGATTGTGGAGGTGTTTGACATGGCGGTGATGAGTGGGGAGGGAAGTGGGCCGAAGGGTATCATGGAGCGGTTTGTGCATGTGGGGATTCTCTGCGCGCATGTCATGGTGGCCTTGAGGCCAACTATTGAAGAGGCATTGAGGATGCTAGAGGGGGATGTTGAAGTCCCGGCAGTTCCTGACCGACCGGTGCTATATGGCCATGGAGCTCTTGACGGTGGGGAAGGGAGCAATTTCACTCCGTCGCCCAAGCTGAGTGGCTTCGTTCTTAACGTCGGAG
Organism: Dendrobium huoshanense; assembly: GCA_016618105.1. Taxonomy (NCBI): domain Eukaryota; kingdom Viridiplantae; phylum Streptophyta; class Magnoliopsida; order Asparagales; family Orchidaceae; genus Dendrobium; species Dendrobium huoshanense. Next base: position 123,262 of record JADPUM010000126.1, on the reverse strand, counting down.
ACATTCTCCGGTAAACCAAGTGGTAAACCAATTTCACCAGGAATGCTGGCACAATTCTACTGAAAATACTGGAGCATTGGAAACTTGATAGCTCTGTTCGCTCCTCCTTGATAATTGATTTTAGCATGAGGTTCATTGACTGGGAGCTTAAATTTCAAATAAAGATATTTCAGTTTGACGGTCTTACATAAGCATGTATAAATTTTTATTTTTATTTTTTTTTGTTTTTTTTTTTGGGAAAATTAGGGGCATGAGCCCATTTTATTCCAAACAAGAAATAAGAGAACAAAATAAAAGTTGAAATCTACCACAACCAACCAGTAGATTCAACAGAAACATACAGTCATAACCGAAGACTAAAAGGAAACCAGAAAAACATAACAAGACTAACAGCTTGAGCTGCTGAAGAACATGAAAATTCTGTACCAAAACCTATACCACAGTAAAGGAAAACTGTTGAGAATTAAAAGCAATATTAACTCTTTGAAGGCTGTTCTCATAAAAAGCTCCCAAGACAAGAAGCACCTGGACTCAGAAAATTAAATTCAAGAGAAAAGTAGCAGCCGGACAGTTCCCTGGTTGCCATAAGGCCGTCCATAAATTTTTTTTTTTTATTTAATTCGTTTAATGTAAAAAAAAAAATACAGGTATGTTTTGCTTGACATTTTCTGAAACTGTATGACAATTTTAAATGTTTTGCTAGAAATTTTTTATAATGGAATAAGCTAGATAATTATTAATATATATTTTTAAAATTTTTGCTTGTTACATTTTGAATATTCGGGGTGGTTGAGAATATAAAGTTAAACGTCTTAGTTTTGTACGAAGATCCACCACACAATCATAAAAAAAGAGATGGTGCAATATTTATAAGAGACACCAAGATTTTTACATGAAAAATCCTGAAAATGAAAAAAATTAAGGGGCCTAGCCCAATTTGAAATGCTAGTGTTTGATTAGATTACAAGTGGATGAGTCGCCCCAGAAATTGAGGACAATCAGATTATAATAATTAACTGTCGGGTTGAAATCTAGATACAAGCGGAGATCAGAAATCCGACTTTTAGTGGCCGGGCGAAAATTCGACTTTAATTTACGGCCTGGAGGGAGTCCGACATTAGTCGGCGGTCGGGTAGAATTCCATTGTTAGTCGGCGATTGGGTATAAGTCTTGCATCTATCAGCTGCCGGATGTAAGTTTGGCGATGGTCGAGGAGGAGTTTGATGGCAAGAGAGATATCCTCCTTTTCTTGCTTGGGACACTCTCTCATGAGAAATAAGGGGTCTATTTATAATTTTCATAGAGTGACATCGTAAATAAATAGGAGGAAGATCAAGGATAAATTAGGAGTGGTTTTAATGGAAGACCGATGTTGAATCCCTCGATCATGAATCATTTATTGGGTATTCGAATGCCTTAATGATATTCAAATTTAGCGATCTTGGGCATGTTGGATTAGTCTCGTCGAGCCGCTCAATTCGACTATAAGCATGTCACGTTTGGAAACCGTTTGGTAATCCAAATTTTGGTTTAATCTTTCCAAATATGTGTTGGGACTTTGATTATGACTCGTTTGGGCTCGGATTGAGTTGAATTTGGTGTCATTGGGTTCCTATTTTCGAGATGTTCGGTTTGACTATAAGTTTACTAAAATCAAAGTTCTATGGTTCCCTATTTAATTTTTTACATTTCCAACTTGATTTTCCCTCGATATTCGTGCCCAATCAAGATATTTCTTTGATGATATCTCAGTTGCCCTTCTATCTTTGGGCATCGAAGCTCCATGATGTCGGAGCGTCTACTTACGACGTTTAAATTCATGTGTTACTATGCTTGTGTGTCGGCGGTGTAGCGTGGTGTTAGTTATGTTTTTCTTTCTTTCTCTTATGTGTATAAATAGTTTCCCTTAGAGGGACGGAGGCAATTTTTGATTGGTTTTTTTAGAGGAAATTCTCATTCGAGAATAAGAGTTCTATTTTTGATATTTCTCTAATTTCTTTATGTATCATGACAAGATTGTGTAGGTGGTGAAGAATAAGAGATCTAGCAATTGGTGTGAGCGTGTTCATCCAAGGCTGAACGGTGGTGGCTGGGTCCGACGCCTACACCTGATGTTCTTTTCCCCAGGTTTGACCTTTTTTTTTTGTGGCGACTCTGGTCTCAAGGGGCGAAGATCTTTTCCAAAATAGACTTGTGCAGCGACTATCATCAAATTTGAATTCGATAGGGGAATGAATGGAAGACAATTTTTAAGGTCAGAGATAGTCTATTTGAATGGTTGGTGATACCGTTCGGCCTCTCCAACACCCTGAGTATATTCATGCGATTAATGAATCAGATATTCAAGCCTTTCCTGTGTAAATTTGTGATCATCTACTTTGATGATATCCTTGTTTACAACAACGACCTCCGAAGACATTTACAACACATAAGGCAAGTTCTCGAGGTGTTAAGAGAACAAAAGTTGTATGGTAACCTTAAAAAGTGCCAATTCCTAAGCAGACGCACTAAATTCTTGGGTTTTATATTATCGACATCTGGAATTGAAGTCGGTTCGGAGAAGATCGAAGCTATTTTGAGCTTGCCGACACCACAGTCCTTCACCGACATGTGGAGATTTCATGGCTTGACTTCATTTTATCGTCGATTCACTCAAAGTTTTAGCACCCTTGCCGCTCCCCTCATAGAAGTGCTAAAGGCAGACAAGTTCTTGTGGATAGAAGAAGCTGAAAGTAAGTTCGAACGCCTTAATGAGCAAATGATGATGACGCTAGTGCTCCGACTACCTAGTAAATTGTTCCAAGTCGACTGTAATGCATCTAATGTGGGGATTGGAGCCCTACTAAGCCAAGAAGACCAGCCCATAACTTATTTAAGTGAAAAATTGAATGACGCACGCCAAAAATATTTGACATACGACAAGAAAGTTTATGCTATTGTGCGGGCTCTCCACCACTATAGTCATTATCTCCTAAGCAAAGAGTTCATTCTCTTTACTGGTCATGCCGCTTTAAATTTCCTCAGTAGTCAGAAGAAGCTTCGTGGTAGACATGCAACATGGGCTGATTTTTTAGATGTGTTTCACTGTGTTGAAGCACAAGTCAGGCAAGAAAAATCAAGTAGTAGATGCCTTAAGTAAGCGACATGTATTGGTTCAGGAAATGCAAGCTCAACTCATTTGTTTTTACTCCATCCGAGAATTATATGCACATGACGTGGATTTCAAGTAGACATGGTATAAATGTCAAAACCATGCATATCAATTTTTCCACATCCGAGATGGATACTTATTCTTCTACAATTACCTCTTGGTACCTAGGTGTTCTCTCAGGACAATTTTGATCTCGGAATGTCACAATGGAGGTTTGGCCGACCATTTCGGACATGAAAAAACTTTGGTCCTCGTCAAGGTGAAGTTCTATTGGCCTGGTATGTCTAAGGATGTAGGACAATACGTGTAGGGTTGCAGAATTTGCTGGCAAGTGAAGGCGACAAGAACAAATCATGGGTTGTATTTGCTTTTACTTGTTCCTCAGGGACCGTGGGAGGATTTATCAATGGATTTTATGTTGGGACTATACAAAGAAATAAAGATTATATCATGGTGTCGTGGGCAGATTCTCGAAGATGGTGCATTTTGTTGCTTGTAACAAGACTCTTGACGCCACCCACATTGGCGATCTCTACTTTAGAGAAATAGTTCATCTTCATGGAATCCCCAAAACCATCACCTCTAATCAGAATGTCAAATTTTTAAGTTATTTATGGAAAACTTTGTGGGGAGAAATGGGAAGTTGGTTGCAATTTAGCTCGGTTGCACATCCCCAGACAGATGGCCAAACCAAAAATGTTAATCGGAGTTTGGGAAATCTTCTTTGCTGCTTTGTAGGGAAGAATCTTCGATAATGGTATAAAATTTTGGCTCAAGTCGAATTTGCATTCAACCAATCCCCTAACAAAACTACTCGACACAGTCCCTTTGAAATTGTTTATGGAAGTAATCCCTTGACATATCTTAACTTAATTCTTATTTTTCCCCCTTTTCCTATAGTTCCGAAGGTGAATAGAGGAGCCTTGAAATAAAGAAATTGCACAAACAAATCTAGGCCGAGATTCTCAAACAAAATTGCAAATACCAAGAAAAAGCCAATAAACACTGGAAGTCCGTCCAGTTCCAAGAAGGTGACCTTGTCTGGATCAGATTGAGGAAAGAGATATTTCCTCCTGGACCCTTCAGGAAGTTTAAGCCAAAGATCGACGGACCTTTTAGTGTCATTAAGAAGATAAATGACAATGCATATCAAATTGATTTTCCAAATGATTACAACGTTTCAGCTGTGTTCAATATAGCGGACTTAACCCCTCATATTGAACTTGAATCTTCTCCCACCCCGGTAGAATGACCCCGGAGCATCTCCTTACGACATTTAAATTCCTATGTTGCTATGTTTGTGTACCGACGATGTAGCTTGGCGTTAGTTCTATTTTTTCTTTCTTTCTCTTATGTGTATCAATAGTTTCCCTTAGAGGCAGGCAAATTTTTTATTAGGTTTTTGAGAGGACATTCTAATTTGAGAATAAGAGATGTGTTTTTGATATTTCTCTGGTTTCTTTCTGTATCCTGACAAGATTGTGCAGGTGGTGAAGAATAAAAGATCTATCAATTGGTGTGAGAGTGGTTATCCAAGGCCGAACGGTGGTGGCTGGGTCTGACGCCTACACCTGACATTCTTTCCCCAAGGTTTGATCTTTTTTTTTTTCGGTGGCGACTCCGGTCTCACTCCAAAAATTTGAAAACTTGTCACAATATTTCAAATTGTTAGAATCTCAATATAAGTCAGAAAAATGTGCTCCAAGAAATTTAAAAGTACTCAAATTTTTATTATAAAAGCTCCGTTGAGCTCTATAAGTGTTAAAATCATATCCATAATGTCGAAAAATGGTTTTGGAGACCCTAAAAACTTTTGATTTGGACTGTCCAGGCCAAAAAAATTAAGCCCATCGTGCTAGGTAGCAAAACCAGCCTACCGCCATCGTCAGTGGAGCCAACCTTGATGCTCGCAACTACTAAGGGGCGTGCTGCACCAAGAGTAGCCAGCAACTATCGGCTGCAATTAATATATATATATATATATATATATATATATATATATATATATATATATATATATATATATATATATATATATATTGTGGGTCACCCTTTCTCTTAATTTTTTTATTTTATTTACATATTTATTTATTTGGAAGTTTTTTTTTAATTTAAAAAATTATAATATTTTAGTCACCAAAAATTTTGAAAGAACTTCTAGAAGGAATTTAAATTTTATTTTTTAAATGGAGGTTAATTCCCCCCATTTTTCAAATAATTTCCCCCCATTTTTATCCTATAAATACATTCACAGGGTAATGAAAAAATTGCTCATTCCTCTCTTCTCTCTCTAACTTTGAGTAGATATATAGATGAAGAGTATTTGTTCAAGGCGAGACTATCTACTCAGGAAGGAATATCATATGCACATACTAAAAAATTCAGCTAAAATCATATAAGCAGTTGTGAAAACTTCAAATGTTCCTCCTAAATAATCAAGGAAAGATGGCGATCCACATGTATCCAAGAAGAAAAAGGTGGAGGAGATTTTGACAATTATTGGCAAAAGTCACCATATTTCTCCATCCAAGTTACAAATTCCAGGAAATGTTTTGAAACATCAATATTTTTGCTATCAATGGGCTGAGTAGTTATTGAGTTCCCATTTTCTTTTTTATTTTTTCTTTTTATATTTTCATAATGATATATCCCTTATGAATTTTTTTCTTATTATTTTAGATGTTGCAATGTATGGATCTTGAAATTAAATTGACCAAGACATTGAATGACTGGAATAATAAGTTTGTGAAGGCCAAGTATCTTCAGGTATAGTATAAGAAGAAGTATGATAGAAAAATCAAGGTAATGAAGGCAGTGGAAGAGCATCTAGCATAGTGAAGAGCAGAGTTGGCTACTTTGGCTACTTCAACCTCTTTACATAATTAATATATAGGTCATCTTCATATTGAGTTGGTGGATGCACAGGCAATTATCAATCAATATATGAAAGATCAGTAGATACTTGAGGAGAAAATTATAGCCATTGAAAATGAGATCAAAAGGCTTCAGAGTTTATTGTCTGAGAATGAAGTTAAGTCCAAATCAGAACTGCCACGCTCCAAAGTCATGGAAGAATTGATGAAGTCTGTTGACTTCAAAATGATTGTCGATTATTAAATTTAGGAAGCTCATGATCACATATATGATGCGGAGGTGAAGGCCTTAATGCTGGAGTGTATGGAGAAATGCTTCATTAGAGATTTTTCTTAAGGCCTTCATCTAGTGCAGCGCAGGACTGGAGCTAAGGTTAAGGGGATGACACCTAGCCAGACTTCTGGTGATTCTTCTTCATATTCAGATGGTGATAAAATCTAGAGTGAGTTGTAGAAGAATTTTACCATTGAGAATTTTGTTGTTTAAATTATGTAGTATTTTTTGGTTATTTGTTATACAACTTTATAGGTTTTAATGGTTGTTGTTTGTATATGGAGTTGATATTTTTCATATAATGTATGTGATATGTTTAATGTTATATCAAGATGTTATTAATGTTCTTTAATTTTTTTTCTCACAGGCTATTTTTCATTTTAAATTAGATGATTAGAAATATTTAGTGGGCTCATTTAACCTGAGTGAATGTGAGAAAAATCCTCCTTGGATGTTTGACCTATCCGATTTTATTAATCAAATCATTTATTTGATGACATTAACATGTATGGAAGAGGTCAGATCAAATTCCTTAGGATTGAACATCCAATGATTGAGATATAAGACATCCTCCTAGGATTTTTAACCAATCTGAGTTTATATGTCAGAGTGCTTGCTCGATGACATTAATCTATATATAAGAGGTTGGATTGAATCCCTGTAGAATTGTTCATCTAGTGATTGAGACATAATAAAAATTATGTATTTCTCAAATCAAGGATTTTATAATAAGATTGAGATCCTCTTAGGATGTTTGACCTAATCAAGGTTTTATATCATAACGCTTGCTGAATGACATTAACCTATACGGAAGAGGTCGAATCGAATCTCCTTATGATTGATCATCTTGTGATTGAGATATAATAAAGATTATGTATTTATTAAATCATGAATAAAAAGAGGATTGGTCATCTAGTGATTGTAATATAATAAAGACTGTGTATTTATCAAATCATGAATACAAAGATTATATTCAGCGTTAATTATCATTTTTGATCCTCTTTAAAGAAGGGTATAATATCAGAACAAAACGAATAACATATTACTGTATTATATAAGACAATAAAACAACTCCAAAGGATTTTAGAGCTGCACCATACTCAACATATGGGATACATACGGGGAATACATAATAACTTGGGAGAAAGTATATGACACAAGAGAAGCAATACTATCAATAACTATTAATAATACTTATGAAGGAAATGCGAGGGATACCGGAGCTACATCATATTCAACATAGAAGAGATACATGATGAAATAAGATAAGTAGTAAAAAACCCAAAATGCATAGTCATTTAAGGGTGCTCTTTTGATATGGATATAGAAGTGAATTCTTTTACAGGAGAATCCTTCTGAGGGATATCTTCATTTCAAAGATTTAAATCCTTGATACTTAAGGTAATTGATGGGCATGGTTGAGCCTGCTTAGGATAGTAAGATTGTGCCACTTATTAGTCTCCTCGCACTATACCGATCCTAGTAGGTGTGACAAATTTTTAGGTTGAGGTGTGGAATAGAGGTGACAACTCTGAAGATTGACTAGAGGAGTTATCCAAAGATAACATTATAACCTGACTCTAATTCCACCATTAAAAATTAGATTGTGCGAGTAGCTTGTTGAGGAAATTCTTTGAGTACAATTGGTAGACTAATTGTCCCTTCTACTCTTACGAGTCGATTATCAAATCCATATAATGATCATGCAACAGGTTGATGGTTTTCTTTTGTGAGACTCATATTGAGTAAAGTAGAGTATAATAAGACATCTATAGAGCTCTCGTTGTCCAGCAAAATTCTTTTGACATTGTAACACTGGTCACCTATCTCCGCATTAATTATGAGTGGTTATTGATGAGGTATTTTTACTCCATTCAAATCAAAATTATTAAATGTAATAGAATGATCGATATGAGACTTCTTTGGTGTTTACTTTTCTTCTACAACTAATAAGATTGATTAAGTAATAAGGGCCTCCCCTGCGATGGTTTTAATCTCACCAACCATTTAAAATAATTCAATGATTGCCTTTGAAATTATTAAAATTTTCCCCAGTGGAATGAGCCTCATCTCGAGAAGGAAAATTCCAAATAAACTATCTAAGGTAGCCTTGTCGTATAAGTCTCCTAATTTAATTCTTGAGTGGCTTATAGGCTTCAGCGGTGTGCCCACGACTATTGTGAAAATAACAATATTGATCCTAATTTCTCGTATTCGGCTTCAAAGGATTAGACCACTTAATATTTTATTGATCTTAAATAGCTATCAGTATATTGGCTCAAGATGTGTTGAGTGTTGTATACTCTTTTTCTTGTCAAAACTCGTGTCTTGGCAATGGAGTTCTAGGAGGCAAGCTATTTTTCCCTTATTTTTTTCGCTGTGAGAATGAGTTATCCATTGTAGGTGCATTTTTTTGCTTTACGTAAGGTTGTTCAAATTGCTTCCTTTGAGCACTGATGGATTCATCTTCTTACATTTGTGTCTCCACACGATAGATCATGTTAGCATACGATGGAATCGTGTCTCGCATAACCTTTGAGTAAAAGGGACAAGGTCGGAGGCCTTCAAGGAAAACTCCTCTCAACAATTCAGGATCCATTCTTGAATTTTATAAAGCCTTGGTGGAAAATTGTTGAAAATACTCCTCAAGCAACTCTCCTTCATTTTGGTGAATCCTAGAGAGGTTAGAATAATTCATAGTAATTCTTTGAATGGGGATAAATTATTCGACGAACTCTTTATCTAATTTGACAAATATGGGTATTATTCCAGTTGGAAGTTAGAACCAGGTTTGAGCTTGTCCTTTGAGGGTGGTAGCAAAAACTTAGCAGAGTAGTGCATTTGAGGCTCGCTGGATAAGCATGATTATTCTATAGTGATTAATATGCTTATAGAGGTCAGATGTCCAGTCATAAGAATCGATGCTTGGTAGTTTAAATCTTACAAAAATGAAGTTTTGAAGGATGACTTCAATCAAAGGGTGATGACTCTTGGAACTCCCATTAGGAAGATATTATATTCTACCTCCAACGGAGAATTCTTCTTAGACTAATCATAGCAGTTCGTGACGTAGGTGTTGCGAGGGAGCTTAGTAACCTGTGATCATACTAATTCTTCAAGGATGTCCAAAGGAATGTTAGGTTGCTGACCTGTGTGCGATGGATGAGTAAAACTTACTTTTTTAACAAGTTTGTTGTCTTGATGTGATTGCTACGCCTGTTGGCCATTGAAGAAGTGCTTAGAATTATAGGATTGTATTTCCCACAGATGGTGCTAAATTGTTGCGTTTTGGAATATTCACGGTGGTTGAGAAATATAAACTTTAATGTCTTGGCTTTCTACAAAAATCCAACACACAATAAGAAAGAAAGAGATGGTGCAATATTTATAAGACACCAAGATTTTTACATGAAATATCCTGAAAAGGGGAAAAATCATAGGTCTTAGCCCACTTTGAAATGATTCTACTAGTCTTTGATTAAATTACAAGTGGCTGAGTTGCCCTGAAATTGAGTACGATCATTTGAAAATAATCCACCGTCAGGTTGAAATCTAGTTAGAAGCAGAGATCAAAAATCCGGTGACGGTTAGTGGCCAGGCAGAAATCTAGCTTCAATTAATGGTCTGGCGGGAGTCTAGCATCATCCGGGGGTCGGGCAAAAGTCCGGCATCGGTCGGTTATCGGGTGAATGTCCGACAATGGTTGAGGAGTTTGGTGGAAAGAGAGCCCTCTTTCTTCTCATCTTGTTTGGGGTCCCCTCTCATGAGAAATGAGAGGTTTATTTACAGTTTTTCAAGAGTGGCATGACCAGTAAATATGAGGAAAATCAAAGGTAAATAGGTAGTAGTTTGAATGGATAGTCAATTTTGAATCCCTTGATCGTGGACCATTTATTGGGTATTTGAATGTCTTAATGATATCAAAATTAGGCGATCTTGGACTCGTTGGATTTGTCTCGTCGAGCCGCTCAATTAGACTATAAGCATGGCACATTTATAATTTGTTTGAAAATTCAAATTATGGTTTGATCCTTCTAAATATGCTTCGGGTCTTGGATTTGGACTAATTTGGGTTCAGATTGAGTTGAATTTGATGTTAGGGTTCGTATTTTTGAGATATTCAGTTCAACTGTAAGTTTGCTAAAATCGAAGTTGAGTTGATCTCTGATTTAATTTTTGAAGTTTTCAACTTGATTTTTTTTAGATTCGGTTCCCATCAATATAATTTTTTAATTATATATCAGTTATGAATCATTAAATTATTATAATATAAAAAGATCTGTTAATGGGAGATGAACTCTAAAAAGCCTGCCGTCTCACTTAACTATTTGAATAAGTTAATAAATTTTGTTTTACTTTGCTTTTGAATTATAACTTTTTTTTTTTAATAAAGTAACCGAAAACAAAGGCAAACCGAGCACTTGAAATATAAAGATGTAAAAAGTGCAAAATTAACGATCGTAGTCAAAAGACTTAATTGATTATAAATCATTGTACTTTTATTGTTTATAAAATATCTCTTTTCCGTAATTGTTTATCTATAAATTTAAGGCATTCACACAGAAGTTCCCAAGTCATTGTTGTTAGCTATTGTTTCAGAAAACCTTCATGTGTTCAAATTTCTTTTTATTTTTTCATTCATTTTCTGCGAGGGCTGCGGCTCAAAGGATGTGTGGCCAACGGTATATTTCTGATTTTCATCGCAAAGTTATTGGATTCAAGGTTTATTTAAAAGGGTTTGTAGGAATTATGTCATAATTTATATGATTAAGGGTTTGTTAAGAACAACTTTCTTAATGCTTTCTAAAAAAGGGTTTAGTTAAAAAAAAAATTGAGTTAAAATTTTTTTACTAAAAAGTTGTTTTAAAAAGCAACGAAAAAGTAGTCTCAAACGAAGCTTTACTCCTAACTTAACATTAATAAAAAAAAAGTACTGAGATAGGTTTCTGATTTTCAAACCTTATAATATGTATTTGAATATTGTGCAAATCTATTTCTAATAAGTTTCAAATACAAAAAATTGGTTTGAATAAAGTTGTACTAGGTTAGAACATAGTGATAACCATTATCTTCAAAACCGAGCTTTGAAACAGAAGAATGAACAAAATTCAAACATTGAATATTTTTCAACAAAATAAAATTTGGTTCAAATCTTATTCGAACGTTATTTGAGCTGAATAAGTTTCAAAACTTAGCTTCCAATAGCTAAGCTCAAACATATATTCAACATAGATTTGTACATAACAAATTTGGTTCAAACAATGTTCCAACATTACTGAAACTTTGTTTAAAAGTTATTGTAACTGAATTAAAAGTTAGTGTTTAATATTTACTTTAGAAAAAGGTCTTTGTTGGCTAGGTTATACGCGGCGATAGAGTTAAAATTTTATGTATTAGGGTTGCACGGATATCCAACTCACACACAGAGAACACAAAATTTTTTTATGTGGAAATCCCAGGAAATGGGAAAAACCACGGGGCCTGGCCAAGTAGAAAGTGATTCTACTAGAATCCGAGTATGTTACAGCGGACTGACTCGTCCATGTGGGCGATCATACTGCAAATGTCGACTTTTAAGTAGAAATCTAGAAACAAACAAAGATGCTATTCTGATGTTACTTGGTGGTCTGGTAGAATTCTGGGCCTCAGGTGGTAGTCTGGCAGATGTCTAGGCGTAAGGTGGTTGTTTGGCGGAGTTCAGGGCCTCAAGTGGTGGTTCGACCCTTAAGTGGTAGTCCGGACGAGCTCAGGGTCTCAAGTGGTCGTCCGACGAAGGTGAAGGCCTCAATTGGTGGTCCGGCAGAGGTAAGGGCCTCAAGTGGAGGTCTAGCGAAGGTGAGGGCCTCAAGTGGTGGTCTGACGAAATTAAGAGCCTCAAGTGGAGGTCTAGCGAAGGTGAGGGCCTCAAGTGGTGGTCTGACAAAAGTGAGAGCCTCAAGTGGTGGTCCCACGGAGGTGAGGGCATCGAGTGGTGGTCTAGTGGAGGTGAGGGCCTCAAGTGGTGGTTTGGCAAAGGTGAGGGCTTCAAGTGGTGGTTCGGCGGAGGAATGACGTCATGCGGTGGTCGAGGTGGAGCAAGGAGGAAAAAACAATATCCGATCTCTCTCTTGAATCCCTTAAGCTTAGGTCCCTTTTCAGGAGAAAAGTGGGCTCTTTTTACGGATTTGTTGGAGTGGCATGGCTCGTAAATAGGTGAAAGATCAAGGGTAAATTGGGAGTGGTTGGATGGAAGGCCGATGTTGAATCCCTTGATCATGGACCGTTTGATGGACATTTGATTCTCTTAGTGATCTAAGAATTTAGGGATCGTAGCTAGGCTCGTTGGATTCGTCTCATCAAGCCGCTTGATTTAACTATAAGCACATTATGTTTAGAAACCATTTGGTAATCCAAATTGTCAATCGAACCTCCCAATAGCACTTCTAACCCTTGATTTGGACCCATTTGGGCTCGGATTGGGTTGAATTTGGTGTCATTAGGTTAATATTTTTGAGACATTCAGTTCAACATTAAGTTTATTGAAATTGGAACTCAAATGGTCCCAATTTTAATTTTGGGAGTTTCTAATTTGATTTTGCATTAATATTCGTGCTCGATCAAGATAATATTTTTGAAGATGTATTAGTTACACCCCTATTTTTAGACGTCGAAGCTCCATAAGTTTGAAATATATGTCACTTCCTGTGGGGTATTTCTTGGTTGATTTGAAATTCAAAAATGTTTTAATCTAGGGCAAAGATGTCCCGAATAGCCTTGAAAGTGCCAAAATTGAGTCCATAACGTTGAAAAATTGTTTTAGAGACTCCAAAAACATGCAATTTGGCCTTTTTGGATTTAAGTTTGGGCCTGAAAACATCTTGAAAGCTATAATTTAAATAAAAAAATAGTGTTAGTTATATCACTTGTCCCTTGGTGGATGAGTGGATAAGTTTTTGGGTTTCTTGCCCAAGGTTTTGGGATTGAATCCTGCTGAAGTTAAAGTTTTTTTTTTGGTGCTGACATGGTAGTGACATGTAGGATGGGTAGAAGACATGGAAGTGACACACAAGATGGATCGATGACTTGGTAGCGAGACACAGGATGAATTAATGACATGGTAGTGACATGCAAGACTTATGATGATGTGGCAGTGATACACAGGATGAATTAATGATGTTTCAATGACATGAAGGGTAGATCGATGATGTGATAGTGATACACAATATGGATCGATGATGTGGGAGTAAGACACAGGACATATTGATGACATTGCAATGACACACATGACAGATTGATGACGTGGTAGTGACACGAAGGGAACATCGATAACGTGACAGTGATACAATGTATTGATGTTATGATAGTGAGATGCATGATAGATTGATGATGTGGCAGTGTCACATAAGACATATCGTTGACATGGTAGCCATGACCTATTGGGTCGTAGCTGATGTGGCCATGATAAGTAGGATCATGGCTAACATGGCCATGATACGCAGATCATGGCTAACATGTCACCCATGACCTGTTGGGTCATGGCTGACGTGGCCATGAAATTTAGGATCATTGGTGACATTGCCATGACAGGTAGATTATGGCTGACATGTCACCCATAATTTGTTGGGTTGTGGATGACGTGACCATGACATGTTGGATTGTGGCTGATAGGGCCATGATATGCGGGCTTGTGGTTGACGTGGTGCTGAAATGGCTTTGACGTAGCACCTAATTTTTTTTTACTAAATTTCGCTTCTCCTTACAATAAATACCCCCATAGGGTATTCAAATCACACCATTCCCCCTCTCCCTTACTTCTTTCATTTAAGGCTTTTCCCTAGCCCTATATAGGTGGCATCCCCTATCCAAGTCCAGGGCCTTACTCTATAAGAAGGAGGATATTCCTCCTCTCCCTTCGACGCCCTTCAATCCTCTTGCTATACAGGAGGCATTCTTCTGCCTTTGGATAGGTGGCATCCCTTGTCCAACAACAAGGTCCCTCCCTGTACAGAGGTAGTGTCAGGTGACCACCTTCCATCGAGAGATTCTACGATTAGGGGAGACCCTATCACACCACAAAATGGTGATCTGAGGCCAAATAAGGGAGCGAGGGCAGATGAGATAGCGTACACAATCACTGGTGACTCTCTGATCATTCTTTGTAAGAATTTTCACTTTCAGAACGATGTGGTGATGATGATCCCTAAGAGCTCTGATCAGGCTGACCTTCCTCCTCCCAGGTACCTGACCATCTACAAGACAACCTTACGAGAAGGGTTACGCTTTCCACCTTTTTCTGAGATAATCTAAATTTTAAGGCGGTATGGGGTGAGCATATCCCAATTTCCATACAGAGCCATATCAGTGACTGTGGGGTTGAATGCATTCTTTAGGGATCAAGGAGCTATTTTGACACCTGAACATCATTCACGGATGGGTCGACTCACTAGTGACACGCAGAGGCGCTTAACATTCAGATCCAAATGGTTGGATATGCATACCCGTGATCCTTCAAAGAGCTGTGACATTACATTTTTCTTTGTGAAAAAATAACTTAGATCTAATAGAGAAGTGGGGAAAATGAGAGATCTACCAGCCCCTCTGCACATTGAGGAAGAAGACATAATTAGGATCCTTAAGATTCCTGACATTAAACATCTTCTATATGAGTTTCATTCTTTGAGTAAATATTTGGAAGAATAGTTCTTATCTAAGGTCGATTTGTCATTCCATATGGGGAGGTTTGATGTATGGATATTAAAGACATCTTCCAAGGTTCTCAAGCCTCCGCCCATGCTTCAAAGGTGACTCTTAAATGACCGGCGAGAGGTGAAAACCCCTAGGTTTTGTTGAAGAAGAAGAACTTGGAGGGGACTACGATGAATACCGATAAGGCTCTACCTGACTCTTCACCTGCCAAGTTTCATATTCCTAGATATGTCTCCAGCCATCAGTGTATCAAACACCATAAAGATGATTACTTGGTGAGTAATATCTTTCTAATGCTTCTTCTCTTTTTCTTTTGGGATGACTTATAACACCCTTTTCTTCTTTATTTTAGTTGTCGCGGCTTAGGATCGAGTTTACTGAAGCTTTGAATGAATGGAACATTGAATTTGTGAAGATCAAAAATTTTCAAGGAGAGTTCAAGTAAAAGTACGATCTTAAGACCAAAGAGGAAAATATGTTAGAGGAGGAGTTGTGCGAGTGCAGGACTATGTTGGCCAACATAATGCACTATGTGTTTCTTCGAAATCAGCAGGCAGATCGGCTTCAAATTGACTTGGTGGAGGTACAAGCAATAATCACCCAACTTTTGAAGGATCGAAAGACCTCCGTAGGAAAGATAGCGATGCTCTA
The DNA here is from genome assembly GCA_016618105.1 of Dendrobium huoshanense. Taxonomy (NCBI): domain Eukaryota; kingdom Viridiplantae; phylum Streptophyta; class Magnoliopsida; order Asparagales; family Orchidaceae; genus Dendrobium; species Dendrobium huoshanense. The sequence continues at coordinate 107,628 of JADPUM010000126.1, read as the reverse complement.
GGCGGAGAATAAGAAGTCTCAGACTCTTATAGCCGAGAAGGATGATGCTTTGTCTAGCTTAGAATCCTCAAGAGTCTTTGAAGATTTTAAGAAGTTCATAGCTTTAAAGACCTTCATCCAGGATTATATTTAGGAGGCTCGAGATCTTATTTATGATGTAAAAGTGAAGGCTTTGGAGCAGCATTGTAATGATGAGGAATTCATCTGAGGCTTTTTAAAGGGAGTTCATCTGATACAGCAAAAGATCGGAGTTCAATTTAAAGGATTGACCCCCAGCCAGAGTTCAGATGAATCTCTTTTAGATTCTGATGGTATTGAGATAGAGAGTGAGCTGCAGATGGCCTTTGCCATTGAGGTGGATGATGCGATTGTATATATTGAGTATTACTTTTATTTTTCACTAGTTGTATCACTTTACTTTCTTAGTAATTGTTATGTATTATGAATTTGTATTTATATATGTTCATTTCTATGATTTAATAGAGAGTAATTTTTATCTAACTAATAAATATTTCAGTGCTCTTATTTTGCTCGAGTGAATTTTATTCATGCTTCATCTTTTTTTTTTAACTACTTGACTTATCCAAGGTTGTTAGTTGAAACATTTTGTATTTTTAACTTGTGTGGAGGAAGTCGGATTGGATCCCCTTTGGGATCAAACTTTGAGTGATTGATATTCAGACTCTTGAATTAAGGATTTCAAGATCTAAATGCTACATGCCAAGGATGTTTGACCTTTCTGAGGTTATTCATCATAGCTTTATAATGCTAATAAACCTGTGTGAAAGAGGTTGGATCAAATCCCCTAGGATTTATTATCCAGTGATTGAGGTGCAACAAAGAGCGTGAATGCCTCAAATCAGGAATATTAAAATTAAGTGACACCCACCTAGGGTGTTTGACCTATTTGACGTTATTAATTAACACATTATTTAATGCTTTTTAACATGTGTGGAAGAGGTCAGATCAAATCCCCCTATGATTGATCATCCTATGTTTGAGTTACAATAATGATTGTGTGTTGTTCGAATCAAGGATTTCAAGATTGAATTTCTCAGCCTATGTGAATCTATCAATATGATCTTACTTGAAGAAGATGATAATATGACTAAATTAGGGAATAGAGTTTTACTGTATTAAACAAGGTCATACTTCCCTGATATAACTCAGGGATAAAGAGGCTACAAACATCATAGATAACAGGAGACAAATAACATCTAATATTGAAGACATGCAACATTGAAGACACACAATACTAAAGACATATAAAAAGTAGCACTATTGTGCTTTATTGATAATACATACATAGGTTTTCTATATTTCAGGTCCAAGGAACATCTTTCCCTCAACATTCTTTAACTTATTGTGCTTTACTAATAATACATACAGAGGTTTTCTATATTTCAGGTCTAAGGAACATCTTTCCCTCAATATTCTTTAACTTGAAAGTTCCAGGCTTCACCACGGCTGCCACCAAGTATGGATCCCCCCAAAGGGGTGAGCGTTTATTATATTAGGGGCCTTTTTCTACTGCCTCAATTCTATGCGGGACTAAATCTCTGATTGAAAGGCGTCAGGGTTTCATCTTTTGATTATAGTGACGGGAAATTCTTTGGTGATATGTAGCAACCTTAAGTATCATCTCGACTCTTATTTCTAAAAGAAGGTCTAGGTTATATCTAAGCTTTTCTTCGTTGGCATTGAAGTCAAAAGTTTGAATTCGGTGACTTGGGACTCAATTGCCGACTAGAATAATAACTTTTGTGCCAAAGCAAATTTGTACGGGGTTTCTCCTATTGGAGTTCTAGCTGTGGTACGATGGAAGTTCGTCAGCCCATTGCCCCTCAGTCTTATCTAATTGGATCTTTAATCCTTTCAGTACAGTTCAATTAATGACCTCCATTTATCCATTTCTCTGAGGATGGGCCACAATCTTATGTACTAGTTGTATATAGAGGTTTTTACAAAATATTGTGAAGACCTTTCTAGTGAATTGAGTTCCATTATCGGTGATAATTTTTTTTGTAATGCCAAAATAACATATTATATTCTTCCATAAAAACTATTTGGCATTTGCTTTAGTGATCTTTCCTAGAGGTTCAGCTTCCACCCACTTAGTGAAATAGTCCACAATCAAGATAATGAACTTTCACTGTCTGGTGGCTATAAGAAAATGTCCCATTATGTCCATCTCCCATTAGGCAAAAGGTTAGGAACTCTATAATACTGAGATTTCCACAGCAGGTAAATGGGTATGGTTGGCATGTAACTGACAACTGTTATACTTTCATAAAAACTCTAATGTATCCTATTTCATCATGGGCCAGAAAAACCCCTGCCTCATGATCTTATTGACTAATGCCCTTCCACCCAAATGCTCTCCGTAAATACCTTAATGTACTTCTTAGAGTGCATAATTTACTTCTGAAATGGGAAGACACTTGAGGTATGGCCCTGTGAATGCTCGTTTGTATAACTCTTCACTAATAACAGTGAAGTTTGCCTCCTTCCTCAGAAGTTGCATTGCCACCATTGGGTCTTTAGGAAGAACACCAGCTTAGAAGAAAGTTAAAATGATATAAATTTAAGAAGCCTCTCTTGACTCATCTATTGATTTTATATCACATGGGCCTTGAACATTTAGAAAGTGGATCTCCTCAATATACCTTCTTTTAAAAATGACACCAATTATAAAAGTAGCCAGTTTAGAGAGAGCATCTGCTCATACATTCTTCTAACGAAGGATATCGATAATTTGATGCTTCGTTATTTTTTCTAGAAGGGATTTAACTATTTGATAGTACTAGGCCAACAATAAATTGTGGGTATCAAATTCACCCTCCAACTAAGAGGTGACCAATTAGGAATCGGTGTGAACTACCAAGTCATGCACATCATAATTGATTTCCAACCTTAATCTGACGATTAGGGCCTCATATTTGGCAACATTATTTATTGTCAGGAACTTTAGTCTAAGTCCATATTAAAGTGTAGTTTGCTGTGGGGAGATTAATAAGATTCCAGCACCAACATTAGAACTCCCAAAAGCTCCATGAACATAGAAGGCCCAGTATGAGAAAAAATAGGCATATATAGTGGTTCATTAGAGATGTGGTTAGTACATTTGACCACAAAGTCAACAAGCACTTGTGACTTGATGTCAGTTCTTGGCCGAAAATGAATGTCAAACTCTCTAAGCTCCACTGACCATTTGATCAATCTTCCCTATGCCTCAGGTTTTTGGAGAATACTTCTCAATGGTAGGTTTATATAAACCCTGATTGTAAGTGCTTGGAAATAAGGGTGTAACTTTCTGGTTGAGAAGACTAATGTCAAAGCTATTTTATCTACTAATGGGTAGCATGTTTCTGTATTAGAAAGCACCTTATTAATATAATAGGTGGGGTGTTGAATAGTATCGTGTATCCAAACTAAAGCTGAGCTCTTATCTTGGGAGGAGATGACTATATATATATATATATATATATATATATATATATATATATATATATATATATATATATATATATATATATATATATATATATATATATATATATATATATATATATATATACAAAATTTCTCCTATAACTGGCTTTGAGAGTGGTGCAGGTGAGGCTCGATAAGTTCTGAGCTACTCGAAAGCCTCCTGGCATTCGTCAATCCATTGGAATCTTGAACTATGAGCTCCTCTGAGGATATTGAAGAAGTTTAGATATGTATCTCCTGAGCAGGCCAGGAAATGAGAGAGTGCTGCAATTCTTCCATTTAATATCTAAACTTCCTTGATATTTCTCAGGGGGTACCATGTCCCTTAGGGCATTGATATTCTCAGGATTAACCTCAATCCCTCAGTAGGTAGTCATAAACCCCAAAATTTTCCTGAGACAACTCTGAATGCATATTTGGAGGGATTCAGGCACGTGCTATAAGATCAAAGGACGCAAAAGCATCATTCCTAGTGAGAGATATGCTGGGATTTCTTGAGGCTTTTAACTGTCATATCATCCATAGACACTTCCATAGTGCACCCAATAAGGTCTTTGATAACCTTATTCATCAAACGTTGGTATATTGCTCCAGCATTCTTAAGCCCGAATGACATTACCATATGGAAGTATAACCCCTTATTAATTTTAAAAGCTTTTGCCTCCTCATCAATAGGATCCATCTGTATTTGATTATTTTTGGAGTATGTGTCCAAGAAGCTTAGCATCTGATATATAGAGGCGGCATCGATCAACTGGTCGATACGGGGAAGCAGGAAACTATCCTTGGGATAGGATTTATTGAGATCTGTATAATCTAAGTACATTCTACATACTCCACTTATCTTTCAAACCATGATGATATTTTCCAACCAAGTGGGGTAGTGTACTTCTCTTATAAATTGAGCCTTCAAAAGCTTGTCAACCTTTTGCTCAATTGCCAGCTGACGATCTGGTGCAAAGTTCCACTTCTTTTTTATTACCATCTTGTTTGTCAGGTTGAACTTGAGGTAGTGCATGATCACTTAAGGGTTTATTCTGGGCTTATCAGCCGGACTCCAAGCAAATACAACTTGGTTCGTATGTAGAAAATCTACATACTTTATCTTCTCTTTATCTGAGAGAAGTGATCCGATCTGTACTATTCTTAAAGGGTTTCATCTGATTGAGAGACACAAATAAGATCTTCTACAGAGGAGGACCTCTGAGGAATATTTTCACCTTAAAGTTTAAAATCTTCGATGCTTACGATAACTGATGAGCGAGGTTGAGCCTGCCTAAGATAGCAGGATTGTGCTACTTGGCGATCTCCTCATACTATGCCAATCCCAACTATGGTGAGAAATTTTAGTTTGAGATGAGGGATCAAAGTAACAATCCTAAAGATTAACAAGAGTGGCCTTCCAATATAGTGTTGTAGGCGGATTCTAATTTTACCATAATAAATTAGATGGAGTGTGTAGCCTGATGGGGGAATTCTCCAAATACAACTGGAAGATTGATCGTTTCTTCTACTCGCATAGGTCGATTATCAAATCCATATAATGGACTTGCAACTGGCTGCAACTTCTCTCTTGGGAGGCCCATATTGAGAAAATTGGAGTAGAGCAAGTTATCTGCAGAGCTACCATTGTCGACCAAGATCCTCTTAACATTATAATATGGGTTACATATTTCTACACTAATTATAAGCAAGTCTTAATGAGGGGTCTTTATTCTCTCTAAATCAGAATCATCGAAGGTAATGGAGTGATCCATGTGAGACTTCTATGGCATCGGCTCTTTGCTGGATGCAATCAGGACTTGCCTAGGCATTGTTGGGCCCCCAGCAATGGTTTTAATTTTGCCAATCACTTGACGATTCTTTGATGATTGCCTTTGATTTTGATTTTTTCCCCCAGCCGGAGCACCCACAACTCGAGCCGATGGGTTCTGGATGAATTGTCAGAGATATCCTTGTTAGATCAGCCTCTTCATTTCTTCCTTGAGCTGCCTGCATGCTTCAGTAGTGTGCCCATGACTACAGTGGAAGCTGTAATATTGCTCTTGATTTCCATAATTGGTCTTTAAAGGATGCGACCACTTCATGCTTTCATTGTCTCGGATGGCCATCAACACATTTATTTGGGATACATTAAGTGGCATATACTCGTTTTCTTGACAAGGCTCTCATCTCGACTAGAAGGGCTGAGGGGATAGATTATAATTTCCTTGCTTCTTTTACCACGAGGATGGATTTTTTGTTCATGGTGTACTTTTATGCTTCCTAGTTGTTTGCTAAAATTACTTCCAATGAGCATTAATGGCTTCATTGGCAGAGATTTAGTCCTCCACGTAACAGATCAGATCCTCATACGAATGGACCGTGTCTCGCATTAGTGCTGAGTAGAAGGGGCCAGGATGAAGCCCTAAGAGAAATACACCTGTAAGTAACTCGAGATCTACCCCTAGATTTTACTTGGCCTCAGTAGAAAATCTTTAAAAGTACTCCTTGAGGGACTCATTTTCATTCTAGCTAATTCTTGAGAGGTGGGAAGAGTCTTTAACCATCCTTTGATTAACAACAAATTGTTCGATAAATATTTTAGCTAATTTGATGAACGTTGGAATAGTTCTGGCTGGTAGTGAATAGAACCATGTTTGAGCTTGCCCTTTGAGGGTAGCTAGAAAGACCTGGCATAGGAGTGCATTAAAGGCTTGCTGGATGTACATTAGTGATTGATATATTTGTATGGGTTAGATGTCCTATTATATGAATCTATGCTCGGTAGTTTGAATCTTGCCGGAATGGGGTGCTGAAGGATGGCTTTAGTCAGGGGAGATGACTCTTAGAAGTCTTGTTCATAAAGAGATAGTCTTATATCTCCTATGGGGAATTCCTCTTGGACTAGTCTTCATAATTAATGTCATAGGGCATTACAGGGGAAGTTAGTGATGTGCTGTCAGGTTAAGTCTTCAGGGATGTCCAGAGGAATGTAAGGTTGACAGCCTGTGCACGAAGGATATGTAGAGCTTGCTGTGTCAGCAAGCTCATTTTTTGGATGTGTAGGAGGGCGCATCCTTGGCAATTCTTGTAAGGGTGTATGTTAGACTTGTGACCGTGCACACACACACACACAAGGGGAGGAGAAATAATTTTAAATATTTTAATTTTTTTCTACATTATACTGTATGATATGGTGTTACAAAAATTAATTAAAATATTTTATTTTTCCAAAAAAAATAATAATTTTCAAATATAACTAATCATAAATATGAACACCATATCATACTAGATGATATGTTATAAGTAAAAACCTAACCATTCATTAAATTAGGCTAAAATTTTGAATTTAAAAAGTTATTCTATACGTACTGTAAATTAATTAAAATAATACCTAATTTAATATTGTGATTAATCAATCAAATCTACTTAATTTTAATATTTTGATCATATTATACAAACTAAATCATATTGTATAATCAACAAAGATGATATTTTGTAATATATTGAATCATCCTGGATGAACTGCATTTTAGTTGAACTAATCATAATGTGCAATTTATTATTTGTACTGGAGATCATATAATACTAATTGGTCAAGTTTTGCATATCATATTGGACAATCCTGCGATCGTACTATACAATCTTTGACAAATCAATTGAATTAGGATTTTCCAAGCACATTATTTTAGCTTTCTCATAAGACTTTTAATGATATTTGGAGCAATCATTGAGTTGTTTTCTTCTAGAGAAAGATTGAATAGAGCTTTGGGCTAGGGAGAGAAAGGATGGAGTTTATAAGAGAGGGAGAAGATCCTTGTGAACTTCAAGAGAGTGTATGAGGGAGTTTTCACACAATTTCTACGGACAACTTACATCTGAGTTCCTCAAAGAGTCAAGATTTTCTTAAGGGAAGCTTTGGGAAGAAGAACTCTTAATAGTCAAAAGACCTAGCTATTCCATCGTAGCGAGGAAGGTAAAAGTGATTTAAAGTTCTCTACCTTACCAGGAGGGTGAAAGGAGTCAAGGTTCTTTGCCACATTAGGAGGGTGAAAAGGAGACAAAGTTCTCTGCTTGTGAAAAGAGTATGATCCTTTGTCAGCCATGGTTGGTTAAAAAGATTTTGTAAGGGCTTCTCTACCTAGCTGTGGGGCTAAAGGAGAGTCGCTAAAGAGTTTAATATAATAACTGGAGGGGTGGACTCCAGGGAGTGGATGTAGGTTATGGTTCAATGGAACAACTTTAATTTTGGCATGCTTATTCTAATTTTTACTTTCTTAACTTTATTTTTTTCGTATTATATTTTTGGATATAACTGCTTGATTGAGAATTTGTTATTGATATTATGTTGTATTGATTATAATCACAATCCTTGTAAATTTTGATAAGTGTACTAGCTTCCATAATAAGTGATAGTATTACTTCTATATTAGTGATTCTTGGGCTATTTTCTCAAGGTTTAACAATCATCACAAATTTTAAAGTGGTATCAGAGAAGGATTTCAAAAATAAGGTTTTAGAAAACTTTTGAATAAATGATCAATGGTTTTTTTTGAAAATAGGAACACTGCAAAAGGTTACTCAATAACTCATCCTCTTTTATTTGTCAATATTTCATTTGATTTTTTGAAGATCTACATGTCTAATTCTTACTATCAATAAATTTTATAATGTGGCATATGATTCAAACTGTTTATTTTGTACCGTCACAAATTATTAAATGAATCAAAATAAATATTCCTAATACTGAATGTAGTCGAGAAGAAACAATTTATGCTCAATTGAATGCAAAATCTTTGAATTTCTTTTTTATGTTCTTTAACTTTTGAAGATTATATGAGAGTTTTGACCTGTACAACTTGCAAAAATATTTGGAATTGACTATGCATTACATATGAAGGTACTAGTGAAGTCAAACAATATAGGTTAAATTTATTATTGCATTATTATTAACTTTTTAGTATAAAACCTAATGAGACTATCTCAGACATGTATACTAAATTTATTTAGATAGTAACATCTTTGCATGCTTTAGGTAGAGAACTTTCAAATTTTGAAAGGGTTACAAAATTTTACAATGTCTACTTAATAAATTTGATGCCAAAGTCTTTACTATATGTGAATCAAAATATTTAAATGCTTATTCTAATGACAATCTAATTGGATCACTCATTGCCTACGAGCAAACTATGAGTCAAAGACTTCTGAATGTAGGTGATGAGAAGGCTATAATGCGAAAAGCAAAAGTCACTTATGAAAATCACGTAGGAAATGATGAGAGTGACAAGATAACATGCCAATTCAAAAGTCTCTTAAAGCATAAGCACAAGTGTGAATAGAACTGAAGTAAAGGTAAAAATGACAAATATGATAAGCTTGCTTATGACATTATTTTCTTTGGGTATAGAAAACCTAGACATTTTAAATATGAGTGCCCTAATCTTAAGAAACAACTAGTAAAGAAAAAGGGTGTGGATAAGCCAATTGCAATATGGGAAAATGAAAAGAAGTAAAAGATTTTTTGGGCAGACTTAGCTTCTGAGTCATCAGAACATGAGTAAGATCAAAAGGTAACCAAATTATACTAAATAGTCAAGGGTTCAATTATTAATTCCAATCAAGTATAAGTATGGTAAGGTTTGTTTGTGTGCTTTATTTATGTGTTTTGTGTGATTATTTATCTGTTTTGTGTGTTTTATTTTTGTATGTTTTATGCATAATTTCATCTTATAGTTTCTTTATGTATGTTATTATTTTCTTCTACATGTATTTTAATTTTAGGTGTTATTTTATCTCTTCTCTTTTACAATATAATTGGGGGATAATATATTATAGTTGGTTGTATTTGTGGTTTGATTTTAAAATGTAAAAGAAAAATGCTTTTCCTATTTCTTAATATAATTCCTTTAGTAAGGAGAAGATAAGGAGAAAATATTTTTACTTTACAAATTCAACCAATAATATTTGCCATCATAAAATAGGGGGATATTGTTGCAACTCGGGCTCTCAAGTTTATGATTTTGATGATAATAAATATTATTAATTACCTTTTTTTTCCTAGTATTTGTAGTGCATATATGTTTATGTGTTGACTAATATTTTAGGTATAATATATATATACTATTCTTTGAAGATTCAATGCTCAAGCTTAGGTAGAATAGGTTATGTTAAAAGAGTATGCCATTTTAATTTATTTATTTTTAATTTCTTGCGTTAAGTCTTATAACTGTGTATGCTAGCTTGATTATCGTGCTGCTGACCATATTTCTGTATGAGGTTACTAAGACCCACTTGAGTTTCTTCCTTGTGACCTAATGACTGGAAAGTGTCTACTTCGTCACCATATAAGACCTAGGTAAGACCCAATTCAATCCCTATTAAACTCACCTTCACCTTCCAATTTGATCCCTGATCTATCTTCCAACCAACTTTCAAATCATATCCAATCAAATTCAATCATCCAATTAACTTTCATTGATATGGATGGTCTAATTCCAGCCATTCAACTCGTTAATCCAACCCAAACCTAACATTTCAAACCAAATCCAAGGGCTAAGGATAAAGGTTCTGAAACCCTTATTAGGAGAACTTTTAAATCCTATGGAACATAGTCTAATGACCTCTGATATAGGGTCTATCAATTGCCTGTTATTTAAGAATGTCTCTAAGGTCAACCATCCAAATTTGAGATCAATCTAATATTTTTAGCCCCTAAAACTGAATCTTTTTTAAAAAGCTGCAAAATCTTCAATTATTTATAATCTATGCCACTAGACTTACCATCTAGTAGATCTTAGCCTTGAGACCCTTTCCAAACCTCCCAATCACATCCATTACCTTCATTAGGACCTATTAATCAATATTCTACACTTTTCTCAATTCATGTTGACCCAGAATTGATGAGGGGTCAAAATGACCAAAATACCCTTTAATGGGATTTTTGGTCTTTTCTACAAAATTCAATATAACCTAGCCATAGCAAACTCAAAATTTCATTCCAATGGATCATAAATGACTTTAGGAACACATTTAACCCAAACCCACTCTTTGATTTGGCCTGGTTGACTAAAATGCCCTTTAAGGGTCAATATGGTCAAATTGACCAAAATAACCAATCTAGTTTATGGAACTACTCCCAATAGATCCCTCTAACAATTTCAAACATATTAAGACCAAATCAAGCCCTTTGGTTAACCTAGTTGATTAGGTCAACCTAGGTTTACCCAATAGTTCCTTAAGGGTTTAAATGGGTTATTCTAACCCATTTGATCAAATCAAACCTTTCAAATTTCCAAATCTTCACTTATGGATGGCCCAATCAAATTCTAACCCTTGGCAAATCAAACCCAGGTCTAGTTGACTAAGTCAACCAATCAAACTTGGTCAAATCTCTTTAAATCCCCTTCCAAGACCCATGCACACTACTCTAACCCCTTTGATCCTTCCCACTTGTCTCAATAACACTTACACTCCCTCTAATTCACCTCAGTCAACCAAACCCTCTGACCAATAAAATGGTTAACTTGAGCATTTAAATCTTTCTTTGAAATAGTCAACTTCTTCTCTAAACTCTAACTACATCTTGTCAAAGCTTTAAACCTTCTCAACCAGTAACTCCTATCCTACCCTTTGCCAACTCACCAGCACTTTGACCTTTGACTGGTCAAAGAAGTTAACTCATGCTTAAAACCCTTTTTATGGTCAAGCCCTACTAAAGGTGGCCTTATCCCTTAGACTAGACTGTTTAAGTTAGTCCCAAATGAGGCTAAAGCTTTCTTAAGAGCTCTCAACCAAGCCCATTCCCTGGTTTAGCCCAAAAGGGAAATGGTCCTCCTCCCCCCACCCCCACCCCCTCCCTTCAAGCCCAAAGCCTTCAATAACAATGGAGCTTGAACCAGCCTTTTCCTCTGCCTCCCAACAGTTTGGGACACCTCTCAATGATCTAGGGAGGGTCTCTAATTGATCAAGACCGTCCCTTTTTATCCAAGTCATTTGAATATGGCAAAAGCCCCAATTTAAGGATCATTCTAATCCCTAGGCTCTCTCTCCACTCTAGCTCTCTTTAGTTTAGCCTCTGATTCTTTTTGAATCCCAAACCCTCCTCCTCAGTTTCCAAGTGAAACCCAGCCATTGGAAGCTCGCTGGTGATGATCCTCTAGCCACCCTACTACCCATTCCGTCCAAAGCTTCATCCAATCAATTCAACATGTTTTGAGCCTTGCTTTCAACTAGGAAAACTTCCATAGACAATCTAGAAGCTCAACCGTATCAAGACCTCGAAGATCCAATAGTAAAATCTCCTGAAATCTTTAGCCTTATGTCACAATAGTTAGGGTTAATTAGTAGTTTGTTAAGAGTATTTTAAGCCATATTAAGTATCCCCCAAGATTTCTATTCATTTGTTGAACTTAGGTTTAAAATTTTAACTAATTTTGTTAATCGAATCGAGCAAACGATCCAAAAAACCTATTCTATGGTTCATTCGCTAAGTACCCTCAGTTTATTGTTTTTGGGTCATTGATTGCGTGGTCAACATCCTAGACCAAGCTGTTTCACGTGTTCTTCTTACCATGGATACAATCCCATGATCATTTGCTCCGTTCAGTTGAATCACAACCGTTAATTCATTACAACTGAGGATCCAACGTTGGAGATGCCGAGCTGACTTGGATAAGTGAAACTGCATCCGTAATTTCATCATTATCTGATGATTATCGGTGGTGCAATCATTGCGCCATCAAGCAATCATTGCTCGCGGTTCCACGGGCCAAACCAAGGCTATCACGTATCCTCCAGTCATCGCCAGCTCCACTAAGACCTATTAATTAATATATAATTACTATTTTTGTTATTTTAATTGGCAAAAAATTCATAAAGAATTATTAGAAATTACTTACTAATCAAAAAATTATGTATGATATATCGATTTGCTTGAAATTTTAAACCATTTAATTAAAATTAAAATTATTTTGAATATCCAATATATTTTTTAGTTTTCTTTTTACATTTAAAATTTTAATGTTTTAACACATTATTAGTATTTGATTAAATATTAAAGTAAAATTTTTCAAAATTAAAACTTTTGTTTTAAAATATTTTAAAATAATCAGAAATTATTTTAAGATTTCTTTAATTTGAAATTAAAATTAATTTAATCAATATTTATTACTTTTATATATTTAACCCCCTTTAAAAATTAATTAAATATTTAATTTAACTTAAATATCTTTTAAAATATTAAAAATTTAATATTATTTAACTAAAAATAAGAAAACTTATTTTGATTATTTTAAATTAAAAATTCTTATTTTTAATATCTTAAATAATTTGAATAATTTAATCTATTTAAAGACTTAAATATTTAATTAATACTTAATCATTATTTAACATAAATATTTTTTTAATAAATTTGAAGAACCTCATATTATTTTAAAATTACAAACTATTCATCAAATTTATTTTAAAAGTATTTTGAAATTATTTTGGGTTTATTTTCAAAATTATTTTTACTTATCTTAAGTTTTCTAGAAAATAAAAAATTAATTTATTTTCTAAATATTAGAATTACTTTTAAAATTATATGTGTTAAATTGTGAGAGCTTGAATGGTCCTTTATAATCTTAAACTTAGCTTGAGTTCACATGAATTGGAATCATGGGAGTGGATTAGTGAATAGTTGTCCTCCAACTATTCACTAATCAAACTATTTCTTATATTAATTACTTCACCAGTCCATAAAAAACTTTTCATCAACTTCAAAAATCATTTTGTCCCCTATTGTTAATCTTCTAAGTAAGCATTAAAAGTTTTCAAAAGTTCTAATAAATAAAAAATAAATCTAAAAAATTTTGATAATACATCTAACTAACCAAAATTAAGCTCTTAATAAAAGAAAATTAAAGTAACTTTAATTTGACATCCATTTTAAGAATAATTTAACTTTAATTTAAAAGAAATATTTAATTAATTAAAAATAATTTAAAATTCCAAAAAAATTCCCAAATTCTTGGAAACATACCCTTAGGTTATTTTTGGATCTTTGCGGGTGATTCCAAGATGTTTTGGGGCAGATTTGGATCAAAGTCATTGAAATCCCCTTAATTAAAATAATTTTAAAAATTCAATAAATTCCCAAATTTCTAAAAATCATAACTAATTTTAAAAAATTCCAAATTCACCAATTTCAAAGGCATTCAACTCAAATTAAAATCTAATATTTTACAAAAATGAGAAACCTTAAAAAATTAGTCAAAGTAAAAAGGTCAATAATCCGGTCAAACTCATGTGAAAACCAATGTGAAACTTTGAAAATTCATAACTTTTTGTATAAAATTCAAAATTTTGCAAACTAGCAATCCAACTACTCCTCATAAGGTCTATTTTTTAAAAATCTAAAACTTTTAAAATAAACTTTGGTTTAAAAGTCAACTTTTGGGCCCTTAATTAACACTCACTAATACATACAAAAGACATAAATACAAAATTTATAGTGGATTACCCTTACCAATCCATGTCAATACATGTGCAACTATGTATTACTTTACAAGGTTTACACATTCATTCCCTGTCAGGCCTCAAAATATAAATAGGAAAGCATTAAATATTTTTTCTTTAAATAATAACAATAAAAGCTATCTAGTTTCTTCCAATAATTAAAATAATAGAAAAAATTTATTATTTAAAATATCAATATATATTTATGTTCATTACTCTAAACTTATATATATAATATTTTGGGTACAAAATGGAGTTATAAATTTTTAAAGTTTTGGGTACTAAATGGACCTATTACTTTGAAAATTCACATCACAACAATCCTGAAAGCATCTAGATCTATAAAAAAAAAAACAAGGGATGCCTAAGATGCCCATTTTCTTTCAAAAAATTAGGTTCAGTTTGACCACTGGATTATGAAAAAATTGCTAAAAATTAATTTTAAACAAACACAAAATTTTCATAATTCATTGATCAAAACACATTGAAATTAATTTTGGATTATATTAGGTCTGAAGATTTTCCAATGTCACTAAAATTATCAAATTCGGTGAAAATTTGATTTTTTGTGAATTTTTTAAATAAAGAGCATTTAAAATGAGTTTTTGAATTAATTCATTTTAATCACATTTTCCACTGGCATAACTATTTAAAATGATTAAAAGACTATCAAAATCGAGTCAGCATCAAATTGGATCATCAGATAAAACATGTGAGACATGGATGGCTTAGATTGAGCCACGTAAGCTCTCTATGCCCTAAATGATGCACGTTCAAATGTTAAGGACCATGCGTGGTTCCATCCTGGGTGATGTGGCCAATTCTGGGATGTCTGATTGGGCGCCATCATAGTTCAAAATGAACTAGGAATTTTAAATATCCATATCTTTAAAAATACTCGACTAAATTTTATGAAATTTGAAACATAAGCTAATGAAAACATAGATTTTCTTGCCTTGAGTTTTGAGGCTCTATGCATAAAAAACTTTGAGCATTTTAAAATTAAAATCCTAGCTAAATGTTGAGTTTTTTCACCAACCAATGGGTATATTTTTTATGATTTTTATCTTTTTTCTCCTAGTGATGTTCTCTCCAACTTTGTAGAAGACTCTAAAGCTTGATGGTAACTAGATTTATAGTTATATTGGAAAGTCTCCTTTCTCTCTTTAGATCCCTCTTGCTTCACCAAAATAAAGTTTGGGGGTTTGGAAATGGTAGAGAAATGATGGGAGGAGGCAGAGAAAATGTTGGGGAAGGTAGAGGAAGAGTTTTGAGAGCTACATACTACTAGGCAAAAGTGGAGAACATAATGAGGATTTTTTAGATGGTTTAGGCTACTTGAATCCTCATCCTTTGGCTAAAGGGTTTAGATGCTTAACATATGTCTAAGATTATTATATGCCAGGAAGAAGGCTGGTGATTGAGAAAGACCCCCTTGGTTTATGTGATGGGGGATGACTTGTATTTTTCCCTATTAGGCTAAACCAAGGCTTGGCATCATTTAAAGAGTTACATTAGAGCTCCTTCAAGAGGGATTTAGGCTGGATTTAAGCAGGTTTTTTTTTTAAGTAAAGGGGGTGCTTAGGTGACTTAGAGATTTGACCATAGCTTGATCCTTTTCCATAGGTTTGAGATGACTTGTTGACCTATTGGCCAGTTAATGCTAACTAGGATAGGACTTGAGGAGGTCATGCATGTTGTACAAAACCACCTTAAGGAGTTTGGAGCTAAGGGATTGGATTGGGTGATGTGTATGTGAGGGGTTTAATCATGCATGGGAGTTTGACCAAGTCAAATAAATAGTTACTTGACTTAGAAAAATGTTAGACATGCTTGTAATATTTAATTAAATAATTTTATGTGGTCAATTTGGTTTGAAATTTTTTAGAGCATTGAATTTTGACCTTGGTTGGGTTTATGGTTGATTTGGTCAACCATGGTTGACTTAGTTAACCTAGTTAAACCAAAGATTGGGATTGGGCCAAATAAATTCAAAATGATATTTTGGACCCAATGGAAGTGGTTACATGCAATGGTGAGGTCTCCTTGCATAAAATATATGTTTTGGCCCTTAAGGGGCATTTTGGTCAACTATGGTTGACTTGGTTAACTTAGTTAAATCAAAATTTTGGTTTGGGTTTAATGCTCTCCTAATAATGTCTAGAATGCATTAGAAGAGGTTTCATGACTTGGTTTGATTGGGCCATATTGAAGTTTGGAGAAAACTTCAAATTTTCCCTTAAAGGGCATTTTGGCTATTTTGGTCCCTTATCAACTCAGGGTCAACCAGGGTCCACCAAAGTGCAATTTTAGGTTTGACTTGTCATAATGATAAATATGAACATGTTCAAAGGTTATGGAGAAGCTCCTAAGGATAAATTTCACAACCTACTAAATCTAGTGGCATATGCTATAAATATTTAAAGGTTTTGTAGCCTTTGGATTTCAATTGACTTTTTGGGGTTAGAGGTCTCATATTGTCATAAAATTTGGAGGGCTAACCCTATGGACATGCCTAATCTACATTCAATTGATAGATCATGAATTGGGGGTTATTTGGTTTGATTTTGAGGTGGTTGAAAAATCTCTCAAAAAGGGCTATAGGACATAGGCCTTTAACCATAAATTTTGGTTTAGAATTTTGGATTTGAATGTGGTTTTAGATTTGATTGATTGAGCTTGAGTTTTGTCAACCTAATGAAAAGAATGAGGTCAACAGGAGATACCTTTCTTAGAGGGTGTATTATATTTATTTGCATATTTTTCTCTACTTAGAATGTCATGAATATATTTCTTATTAGTTCACCTTAGACTCTTCTAGGTTATATTTAGATGCATTAGGTTCTGTACACCTACATTTCA
Organism: Dendrobium huoshanense; assembly: GCA_016618105.1. NCBI lineage: Eukaryota > Viridiplantae > Streptophyta > Magnoliopsida > Asparagales > Orchidaceae > Dendrobium > Dendrobium huoshanense. Next base: position 90,798 of record JADPUM010000126.1, on the reverse strand, counting down.
CTTTTAAATTTCCTTATATAATATTTCTCTTTTACTTATCTACTAAAAGTAGAATGTATCTTGAACCTGATGTAAATTCAATAAGTCAATTAAAAATATAAATGTTGTATATAGATTTTTATATAGCTAGATTGAGTTTTATAGTGTCAAAAAATATAATGATTAAATATTTTTTGCTTTTACATATTGATTTTGAAAATAAAATGATTATTCTTTCCTTGAAGATCATTATCTTATAAAATCTTAAAAGCAGATGTTGGAGCCTTATGATGAAGACTAAAGTAAGCAATCTCATTTAAATCTATATTGTATAGGGATAGAAATCCATGCCCCTTATGGTGGACCTTGATTATCTTAATTTATACTATACCTTCGTTTGCATTCTACACTAAAAATAAAAGAATAAAAATGCTATTTCTACACTGCTCTTTCATTTACTACTTCACATTACATGCTTTGTATTTATATGGATGATGGATTTATATTAGAAGGAAGTCTTTTCATAGTTTTTTTTGTGTGTGCTTGTTCTTAACTTTTTTGGGAACATGCATGCTAGTTTTAGAATAATATAGTAGTTGTATTGTATTCACAAACACCTTTATCCTTACATCCATACGTACATGCATTTTAATTTTATGTAATGTACACTAATTAGCCAATGCACACAAACTAACGATAAGGTATGAGTGGCCTAAGTGATGGGGTTGATACAGTTCCATATAGCTTAGGGCCATTATACTGCTAAAAATTCTCTAAAAATATAAAATTAGAAATATTAGAAGTTTAGTGTTAACTAAAAATAAAATTTAGAGTTTAGGATGCCTTTGAGGCAAAGAAAAGCTAAATCGTTTCATTTTTATATTAAAGAGTCATTATTATATCTTAAACTAAAAATCCTTTATTCCTTAGATATAGAGTCATCGTATCTTGCATTCATCAGGTGATTGATTACTTTTAGGCTGTTAGATTATAGGCCACTAAAAGCACACATATGTCTATATTGTATACACATCTTTCTAAAATTGTCTCCTTGGGTGGGTTATCCAATTCTTAAATAAATTTTAAATATCAATCTATCATGATTGACAAACTCAAATCCTTGATCAAATATTTAAAATTTGAATTTTAAAAATTCAAAATTTTTATTTTGAATTTGACTATTCAACATTTTAATGGAAATATTATTTAAAATGTTTAAAAATGATTATTTGATATTTAAATTATCAAAAAAATCAATTATCATTCAAAGAGGTCGATAAACACTCCTTTTATTGGATGTAAAGGTGGTTGTAAATGAGTAATCACTCCTTCCTTTATGTCTATTTGAAAAACATTTTATTTTTTATCTTATGTAGAAAAGGCTAGGTAGATTGTTCTTCTTAGAAAGAAGTCACTTAGTGGTGATATACATATAGTTTACCTTGGTAAGCAATTAATTCAATTTGCAATAATATTTCTTATGTTTTATAGTAAATGCATACCTTTATAGTAAACACATACCACTACCCCCTTACAATTATACACCAATTCCTAACTCCACTTTACCTTAAATTCCAACCAAATGCCATATAAAGGCTATTTGCTAATCAAGGATTGAAATGGACTAATTCTTGGTGTAACTTCATTAATAAGCACCTAAACTCAGTCTTCGTTTGGGATGGTAATTTTTACTTGCTTCTTAAAACAACTTTTTGTTAAAAAAAAATTTAATTTTTAAACTAAAAAGCTGCTTTAAGAACCAGTATAAAAGCCATATTAAACGAAGCCTCAATGATACTTAGCCATTTACTCCAAATATTTGTAAAACCATTCCACTACATGCATGAACTAGGAATCAATTAATCATTAGTGGGGAAGGTTTTATCTAGTTTGAAATATAGAAATCTAAGATTCAGAGAGAGAGAGAGAGAGAGAGAGAGAGAGAGAGAGAGAGAGAGAGAGAGAGAGAGAGAGAGAGAGAGAGAGAGAGAGAGAGAGAGAGAGAGAGAGAGAGAGAGAGAGAGAGAGAGAGAGAGAGAGAGAGAGAGAGGATTTAATGAGCCTTTATATTCCATTTTTTATTTTTTGCCCAATTCTACTTTTAATGAACAATTTCATGTTTTACTAGTAATTGTGTATATCTTTTTATATTTTTTTCTAGCCTTAAGCCTAAGGAACAATTGAATTAATTAAAGTTTATTAAATTTGAGTTCATTTTGAGTTAAGTACAAAAACCATTGTTTCCAATAGATATAAGTTGGTTAAATGGACTAAACTATTTTTTTACGGTTTCTCTAGGCTTGATTAAAATCTAAAGGCGATCCATTTGACATTTAGTTAATTCACATGAGTTTGATGTGTGAACTCCTAGCTTATTTTTTCCTGGTATGACCTATTAAGTATTTAATAGGATCATATGCTAGAGTTTATTACTAAATATATGATTACGCTGGACAAAATTGGACTTCCTTATATTCGACATGTTTGATTGTTTGTTTTGTGAGTCTTTGGTTATTGTGGTTAGCTCGTGTGAGCTGGTTTGCTTTGGCTACTGGTTTCTTGACGTTTGTCCCTATTATTCTGCCTTTGCTGGGGTGTTTTTGGCTGCTGATATGTCTTTTTACAATTCTTTGCTGCCTCTGTTCGATAGGTAATTTTCTTTATAGCTGCAGTGTCTTTTTTCATTTATTTGATGATGAGTCATTCGATTTGGGTTTTCCCTTACTGCATTCCGGTCTGTGTTAATAATGCTACCTGCCTTATTGTGGGGTTGAATCTATTTTGGTTCTTGGGTGAGGTCCGTACTTATCACCTAGGCAGTCATTTGTTTTTGCTTTTACTTTATAATAGACATGCTGGTATTATTGAGGTTATCTGGATTAATGATAGTAATTTTGTTTATGTTCTGTGTATGAATGGATTGCATATGAGGAAATGTTTCTATAATATAGTGTTTATGGGGGAGGAGTTTATTCAGGTGATTTTTTTGGCTGGCTGGAGTATTAGACATATTTTTTTGGTTCGGCAGGGTATGCTGGGTTATTTTATGCTCATAGTAACAGTTTTTCCAACAGGCATATTATTTGGTCCTTTTACTGTGTTACTTACTATCTTCCTAATATTTCTTTTTGGAGAGTTTCTTGCAGAGAAAATTTATCTTTTCGATTAGGGAGCTTCAATGACCGCAAGGTACGTACTCTTGGTTTGTTTTTCGCATTGCAATTTCAATTTTCATTAGTATTTTTGCATGAAGAATGCGCTGAACGAGATTAATCTGCTCTTCCTATTTTGGGTGCTGTCTACTCACAGCCCGAGACTTTATTCACTACAGGAAAATCACCCACTTCCGGCGGCTTTTTCCGGCGGAATTTGACCTATTTCCGGCAGTTTTTTAATTTTCCGGCGGTTTTCCGGCGGCTTTCGTGCCGCCGGAAAAAACGGCGTAGGAAAATAAATTCCGACGGCGTTTTCCGGCGGCAATATATTTCCGGCGGTTTGCCGGCGGTCAAAAACCTCCGGTTGAATTTAAAAAAAAAAAAACAATTTCCCGCTCCCGCTGAAACCGCTCCCCGGCGGCGGCTCCGGCGGCACGCCAGCAACCCGCTCCGGCGGGCGGACCAGAGCGTCGAACCAGCTCCCGCGGGCGGACCAGACAGCGTCGAACCATCTCCCGCGGGCGGACCAGACCGCGTCGCGTCGGACCGGGCTCGCGTGAGCCAGGCGAGCCTGAGTGCGCCAACGGGCCCGCCTCCCGCGCTGCCTTCGCTGGGTTTCGAACCGTGGACCTCCTCACCCGCTGCCCCGGACCCTGACCACTGCGCCGTTTCTGCAAATAGTTAAATCTAAGTATTTTTTTATTTATATTAAAAAAGTCTGAATATTATAATTAAACATTATTAATTTAAAATTTTTATTAAAAAAAGATTTAACTATTTTTAAGTCGAAAGCCGTCGGATAGCCGTCGGAAAGCCGCCGGAAAATACCGCGGCAAAATTTTGCGGGAAATTAGCCGTCGCAAAATTTTGCGGGGAAATTAGCCGTCGGAAAACCGCTGGCAAGCCGCCGGAAAGCCGTCGGAAAGCTGCCGGAATTTTTTGTTGGAAATAAGACGTCATAAACCGCCGGAAAGCCGCCGGACAGCCGCCGGAAAATTGACCGCCGGAAAGCCGCCGGAAAATTCCGCCGGTAATAAGTGATTTTCCTGTAGTGATTTATGTCTTTTTTGTAATCGTAGGAAAATGAATCACCGGCACTTAGGTTTTTTTCTTTATATTTTGCTTGTAGCTCTTATGAGCAGTAGCGAGCTGGAAGATCTTTCTAAGGATTTTGTAACCGATTTTTGGATATTAATGCGTAGGCCCCATAGTGGATTTTAACAAAAAAAAAAAAAAAAAAACTTAGGTTTACTAGGTTAGAGTGAGTTTGAGTATTGCACAACTATGGTCGGTCTAGAATCTTGAAAAATAAGGAGGTGTCAATACCTTATTATACAAATGTGATTTTGGAGTTTAACAAATTAATGTTAGTGACTTATTAGACTGAATTCAGTAGGACCTATTAGATAAAGAATGATGTTTAAGCTTGTCAAGAGTCACAAGGATCTACCTTTTAGAAAGTATTAAAATTTCCTAAAATTTAGGTATGTTAGACGTACAATTGGTAATGCACCTAATGTAAGACCTCTCCAAACTCCAAAACGGAGGTCAACAACTAGCATTAGTTTTTCTTATGTTTAAAATTATCATCCAAACACTTGAAATATAATAAATTCATATATATTTTTTTGAAGATCCTGACAAGTCATCAAAATTAAAATAGATTACTTTATCCATTTATTACAAAATAAATGATGTTATAACAAAAAAAATATTTAAATGTTATTTTTATTAATATATTCAATTTAATAGTTACGCATAAAACTATTCCAAACAAGAAGTTTAAGCAAAGCAAAATTGGAATGCCGCTCCCTTTCTCAAAGCAAAATGCACGAAGCCTACTTCATTACCACGTTACATTTGCCCCTCCCGCCCCAGCAGCAAGGAATCCTCACCACAAACGCCTACAAGATGCTCCACAAAACCCACCTACTCCCTTTCATTTCCAAACTCCAGAAAAAGATGGAGGACGATGTCTGCGAAATCCTGATCATGAAGCCACGTCCCACTACCGCAACCAGTGCCACAACCTCGCCGGTCACCCGTGATTCCGACGAGGGTAGTCACGAAACCGGCGCCAATGAATCTCACCTCCTCTATATCATCAACCTCATCCTCAGCGCCACCGCCCGCCTCAACGTCCTCCTCCCCACCGCCACCATCCTCGCCTTCTCAATTTTCACCCCCTTACTCACCAACGACGGCGACTGCTCTTCTCTAAACCGCTACTTGATGGCTTCCTTCGTCCTTCTCTGCGCTGCTTCCTGCGCATTCTTTGCCATAACGGACAGCTTCCGCACGGCCTCTGGACGCGTTTACTTTGGCGTGGCAACAATGCATGGGATATGGACCTTTAACGCAACAAGAAAAGGCCCGTCTGAGCCGGCGAGTTATAGACTTAAATGGCAAGACTTGTTTCACGGACTGATGTCTGTTGTGGCCTTAGTGATATTCGCTGTGTCGCATAGGGATGTTGTAGAGTGTTATTACTCGAAAGTGCCGAAGAAGGTGATCAACTCGGTGCCATTGGTGGCGGGGTTCGTGATTAGCGTGTTGTTTGTGATTTTCCCGTCGAAGAGGAATGGGATTGGGCAACCTTTCCTATTGCAGAGGGATAAGGTTTACTTGAGGTGCTGAAATAACTATTTATTTAATTTGTGTGGGGAATATTTGTAAAGGTTGTGCTTTTGCCGTTTGTATTCCTGGTTGCTTTAGTTAAATATTTGAGGGTTGAAGTTCATCTTAATATTTAAGATATTGGTTAAGAGTTAAGATTATCAATTAATAAATTTTAAATTCAAAGCTTGTACGTAGGTTTTTAGTATGAAATTGACATTTAAATCCTTCAATGTCTAAACAAAATATTAATGGGATAGTGATAAGGCAAAAAATAACACTTGAAATCAATCCTTGCCATTAACGATAATTTCATTTTACATTATTTTATGATGTGGGTTGGCTGGTTTCATTTCTTCTATCTGTAGTTTTTGGGAAATGGATTGTGCCTGTGTTGAAGGTATTGGCTATAAAGGAAAGTTGTGGTTCTTTTGGGTTTTCGGTGCTCGTTTATGAATGGCTAACTCTTAGGTATTTGTGAATTTTTTTTTTTTTTTTTTTGAGACTTGTTAGGGTCATAGATTATTTCTGTGTTAGTTTGATGGGGTTGTAATCTTATAAAATTGCTTGGGTCTTAGATTTTCTTTGGTTTTCAATTAATTGGACTTGCTGTTGGGTTTGTTCTTCTAGTGATGGTTGGATTTGGTAGTTGCTTCCTTATGGTCTATAACTATCTGCTTGAAAGTTGTCTCCTTATGATTGGTGGGGAGTAAGGTTTTGCTTGTTGGTGATTGTTTTGGTGAAATTTTTAACTATGTTGTATATGGTTTGGTTTATAGTGTTGAATTTGGTTTTGGTTGCAAGTTTATATATTATTTTGGGTACTTGCTTGCTGCTCTTCCTATTCTTGGCTTTTTACTGATTTTCTTTTGCCACTTTCTATTTAACTTGGGTTTAGGTGTGGGGATCTTGATTTGATTTATGGTAAGGGTTTTTAGGGGCAGTTTTTTGATAGTGAGGTTCCTAATCATGGATGGTTGCTTTATGTTTGTTTGATGTTGGGCCAATCTAGAGGTGGCTAGTGGAGGTTGTTTCTTGTGTAGTTTTTGCTTGTTCAGTTCGGTTGGGCCCTTTTGCCTTTAGTTGTTCTCTTGTTAGGGTTTTGCTTTGGCAGGTGGTGGTTTTTAATGATAGTGCCTCTAGGATTTATTGTTTTATATTGTTCCCCCTCCGTGGTTAAGACTGGGCTTTATTTGGTTCAGCTTTGGTTGGTTTTTGCCTTAAGATTTGTGGTCTTGACTGGTGTGTAGGGTTTGTTTTTTGGTGCAATGATAAATTATGGGTTCTTGGCATTTTGGCTATGTGGTCCACTTTGGTTTGTCTTTCTATGACTTTGTTTATGAGTTTCTCCAGCTGTTTTGATAAGTTCTTAAATTGTGGAGTATGGCCATTGCATTGGTTCAAATGATAAGTTGTTAGGTGGAAGATGGTTCATCCTTATGTTTGTGTTACTTGCATATTATATTGCATGTTTGTCTGATGAAGGTTTGTTATATTTTCTCTTTGAGTTTTGGCTTTGCTATCCAGGGTAGGTTGCTTTATGATTGTTTGATGTTTGGTCAATATGGAGGTGGTTGGCAGAGATGGTTTATCACGTTATTTCTTCTTGTTCAGTGCTGTTGGGCCCTTTTGCCTTTTTTGTTCTCAGGTTGAGAATTCTTCTTTGGTAGGTGGTGGTTTTTTATGATAGTGACTCGAGGATTTGTAGGTTTTGATTGTTCCGCCCTTCTCGTTGGGCCTAATCTTTGTTTGATTAGCTTTGGTTGATTTTTATTTTAAGATTTGTTGTCTTGGTTGTTATGGATGTTTTTTTTAGAGCTAAGATAAATTATGGGTTCTAGGCATTGTAGTGTGGCTGGGAGGTCCTCTTTGTTTTGTCTTTCTTTAATTTTTTGTTAGTTTCTCCAATTATTTTGACGATAAGTATTTTAATTGTGGATTCTGGCCTTTATTTTGGTTCTAAGGATAAGTTGTTAGGTGACATATAATTCATCCTTATATATGTGTTACTTGCATGTTATATTTTATATTTATCTAAAGATGATTTGTTAAATTTTCTCTATGGGTTTTAGCTTTTCTATCAGGTTTCATTAGCCTTGCTTCTGACAACATGGCTTTGAAGGTTTGATCGCATCCAATTGTTTATTTGAGTTATGAGCTCAGATGCTGGTCTTACTTGAAATTTTTGGGTTTGGCTACTTGCCAACAATTTTAAATTTTATTTTCATATGAGTTAATAGATTTTAAACTACATAGGTTTTGATACAACTAAAAGTCCGTATAGGTTGTTAGACCTAACGCAATAGTCCCAATGATTACCAAGAGGGGGGGGGGGGGGGGTGAATTTGTAATTTAAAAATCCTCTTGAACAGAAAACCATTTTATAAGTACTTTGCATAATTAAAAAGTTTTAATAAACTAAAAAACTTTTCAACCACAATAATATTAAAATGTGCAGAAAAATAAAAAATGCGTAAAATTAAGAACATAGAAATTTTTAGTGGTTCGGTCCAACTAGACCTACGTTCACTCCATGAAGAATCCCTCTTCAGATAGTGCACTATTATCAAAGTGACTCTCCTTTTGCTCCCATAATAAGGAGGAGAAGCCTTTACAATTACCCTCTCTTCCATCAATCTCCAGTGCAAGAGAGTACCGTCATCCTTTCACACCGTCTAAGTGTCGATAGAGTACCGTCATCCATTCACACTTTCCAATTATCGAAAGAGAACTAACATCTATTCACACCCTCTTAGTGTCCATAAAGAATCGACGTCCTTTCACACCCTCATGGTGTCGGCAGAAAATTGGCGTCATTTTACACCCTCCTTGAGTCAGATGAGAAATAGTGTCCTTTCATACCCTCCTAGTATCAGCAAAGAACCAGCATCCTTTTACACCTTCCTAGTGTCGGCAGAGAACAATATCTTCTTTAAAGATCTTCTCTCGAACATCTTTAAAAAAGGAAGAGATTTGGAACACTTACTTAGAGATTCTCATCGTTGGGAAACCTTGTGAACTCTCCACACTCCACTTGCAAGAACTGTCTCTCAAACACTCTACCAAATCACTCTTACACTTGCTCTCAAAGATAAAATGAAGAAGAATATCATTCGCAGTAAGTTTATAGGACCTTATATATAAAAGACATGAAAAACCATCTAGAAAAATGAAAATTTCCAATTTGATCGTCCATGATTGTATAGTACGATCAACGATCGTACGTACAAATAGTTCAAAATTTACTCAAATGATCCAGTATGAACAAATTTTGTACTCTAATTGACCTGGGTATAAACTAACATCATATAATATGATCAGTTGAAAATTGAATAGATTCATCCGATATGATTCAGTACTCTGAATAACATACTATATAAAATATATATCGTACATTATGATTTATTTTATTCAAACCATATTTCATTTGGTACAAAAATGGCCTCAATAATTTCATACTCTAGAAGTCGTCTGTACGATCCTATGATCGCATAATACAAATTTGTTCAAAAAATTCACCTATTCGTCTAGACGAAAAGATATGCATTCATTTCTTACTCTAGACATCGTTTGTTCAAACCTATGATTGTACTATAGGAATAGTTCAGAAAAAATTCAAAAGTTCATCTGGATGAACTTGTATGTATTTATTTCGTACTCTGGAAGGCGTACGTACGAAGCTAACTTTGTACAGTATGAATAGGACTTAGAAAATTTTCCTAGCATTGTTCAATTAACTTTTTTCGGGAGGTACACTCAAGTCAAATCTTCCCGTACGATATAAGATCATACATTATAATTAGTTTTAAAAATTTACAAATTTTTATACTCATCCAATATGTGTTTCTGCACGGTTGCCCAATTACTATCACACTCTCTCAAACTTAAGAAAAGTATATAAAATATAGACTTCATAAACAGTAAACCCTAATCTAATCTGACTAGAAGTCTTCAACTATCTGGAGTATGATTTTCCTAAAATGTTAGTACACACAAATAACAAAAGCATTATTTTCAATATATGTTAGGAGAAATAGTAGTCAATATAATAATATTTTGAAATCATAAAAAACACATATAATATGAAAACATAGTTATGAAACCTAAATTGCAATAATCTCTCACTATTTGATGATGGTAAAATAATTATTATTTGAGTTAACATTCAAAACAATTTTCTCCTTAGCTCCCCATAAAATTAAATAACAAGGGATTCCCATGAAGATAAAAAAAAAACAAACCTAAAACAAAAATACAAACTCAAAAAAAAATCACAAAAATGAACGAACATTCAAACGAACGAATATTCAACATTCAAAAACATACATACATGACAAACATTCAAAACATAGACATAAACATATATACATGAAAAATGCAAAACAAAACATATACATACTACACATACACATACATATATGCAAAACATCCAACATCAAACATCTAACATCAAATAATATTCTGACTCCCCCGTTTGACAACAACAAAAAGGGAAGTTTGATACCATACACCTTGAAATGAGAGGTTTCTACATATAAACTAAAAGAGTTGAAAGAGAAAACGATTTTAAACCAACTACAAATACAATATTAATTTTGTAATACTAAAAAGTAAAATTTCTAAATTTTAAATCAAATAATGACTAAGATAAAAAAAAAAAGACAATCAGGTTCAATGTTCATTCTAGAAAAATTAAATAAAAAAGATTATTGCAAAAATGACGAAATGAAGATTAGTTAACTTCAAATTCAATAATATATATGATTGTTAATTAGATATTTGAATTAGAGATTGAATGATAAAGGAAAGAACACAATAAAAATTTAAATTGGCGACATTGCACATCTTTCAAATATTTGGGGCACATTTTATGTATCTTTTCTACGTGGGCTATTTTGTGCCTCTTTCACTTTGTGAACAATTGCGTATTTTTTTTTTATTTTTGCATACTTTGTGCATTTCCCCTTTTTTTATTCACTGGATCTTTCCAATATCAGTAATTTAAAAGGCAAACTTCACTAACAATAAAAATAAACATATTGAAAGAGAAAATAAAAAAATAATAAGACATCAATCTTATAAAAATTATAGCTTAGATATGTTTGTCGAAAAGAATATTAAATTGATCTCCTTATCTAAATTTAGTTATAAGTTTAATTTAAATTTTTGAAAAAATTAAATTTTGTAAGAAATTAATTTGTAGAGCAAAATAATTTATTATCCATTTCAATGATCAATTTCAAAAGGTTTTATTCATTAAAAACACAAACAATTCAAGAAATAAAATATGTCAATAAAAACATAACACATTGCATTGATATAAGAATCACATACAATCATATTGTTAAAACATATTATCTCATCAAAACATTTCACATAATAGCATCACTAAAACATCATCACAACATATAAAAATATTAAACTCATAAAGCAACATCACAACATCAAATACAAAAACTCAAAATAAAGAACAACAATGAAGTACATCTAGAACTCTAAGGGACCTTGGTCTGGAGGAGGTGGTGGATTGAAAATTAAAAAATAACTACTAATTGTAGCAACATTTATATTCACTGAGTCAATATGTCCACGAATCCACCCCATATCTTCATTGTAGTGAGCATCCTGCTGGTTAAGGTGAGTCGCAATTTGATTAAAATATTGATCAAAATGAGTCACCAATCAATCAAATCATTGGACCATTTTTTGGTAGTAGTTTTGGTCAGGTCTAGGTGCAATTTCTGGAACAGGAGTACCCCATTCATCCTTAGAATCATCACTCTCTGTACTCTGGTCTCACTCAAAAAAGTGCCCTAAAAGAAGCATCAGTGAAGTAGATAGGAAGTTCTGTGGGAGGATCAGGATGGATCAGGTTGTACTTCTTATGTAGAATGTAGGCAACTAAATGTCCTAAAGCTACGTTCTTCTTACTCTTATGATGTGGAAGCCTATTTTCAGAAAGATAATAAATTTAGTACATAATGAGTTAGGCTTAATCTAAGGGTTTTTCTGTCATAATCAGATAGTTGAATGTGGGTAAAAGTGGAGTCATATTTATTTGATCACAAACTTTAGGGATAATAGAAGTTCTCAAAACATACTGGATGACCCGGGCATTTTGGTGTGAAGTGTAAACCCTAGACAAATGACATACTTGGGATACACCTCTAAGAGTTTTATTGATTTTAGTCCAACTAAAATTGGCCCTAAAAGTCAAAGTGTGGGCTCGAATGCCCTTGGTTCTCAAATGATTTCTACTATATGTTTCTAAACATAAGAACTAATAATAGAGTGGTCCTCATTAAATCTCATATTAGCCAAAAAGTATTGAAAGGTTTCTTTGTCGTATGCATAAATGAGGGTAATAATGAAACAGAGTTGAGTCGATGCAATAGGGGCTTAATAGAAAAAAGAAGATCACCCTGAATGAGAAGTTTAGAGGGAGTGATCTAGGCAGCAGAGTACCTAAAAAATGCATCCTTTTAAGCCTTAGAAAACAAGTTATCATCTCCTTTGCTTCTAGAAGAGTAGCCCTTAGAAGGACGGGGTCACTTGCTTGAACTAGCCATTCCTAAGATAAGGGATCTATAAGGATTTGAAATGAAAAAGAAAGTGAATGAAAAATAATTTCAATGACCCTTCTATTTAAACGAAGATGACCTATTGTACATTACCAAATTTGAATCGTATATATAATTTTAAAATTGTGCGGGATGAAATTATTTTCATTAGAATGAACAAAAATGGCAAAAAATGAAACGACTTTTCATAAAATGCCATTTCTGAGGTGTCCTTTCGCACAAGCTTTTTGACTATACGATCAGATAGATGAATAAGTATTTGTCTAAGATGATTAAAATATTAAAGATCATTTTAAAGATGGTTAGGTTCATCTCCCACATAAACTGACATCTAGATCGTATATATGAAATATAATTTTATACGTACGATTAGTAATAAATAACTAACCCCAACTAATTAGCTGTCCTCATGCGTAAAGACAAATCTATACAACATATGAGAAAATTAAGTTTTGTATACTGAACTTTGAAATCTACCGTCCTTATGCTACAAAATTCATACAGGACAAAAAAATTTCATACAGTATGATGCGGACACTTAAAAAATAAGGTATGAAAATAAAAAAAAACTTCTCAAAACTATATATATATATATATATATATATATATATATATATATATATATATATATATATATATATATATATATATATATATATATATATATATATAAACAAGTGACATGCTTCACAATAAAAACAAAAATAAAGATGAAAAATACAAAATAAAACACACAAAACAAATATAACAACCAAACAAAGATAAACTAAACAGACACATATATACAACATATCAAGTTTGCAAAATTTTAATTTAAGCATTAAGATCAATCACACCAAACATTATTCTTAAGGTGCTAAATGTGTTAAAGGCTAGTGGTTTTATAAACATATATGCAAGTTGACTTTTAGTAGCAACGTGATTCAAATCAATTTCTCCCTTAGCTACATGATCTCTAATGAAGTGATGCCTTATGTCTATATGCTTGCTTCTAGAACGTTGAATGTGATTATTTGAAAATACAAATGTCATTAGTATTATATCAAAAAATTGGAATTATTCCAATAGAAAATCCTAAGTCAATCAATTTTTATTTTAACCAAAGAACTTGTGCCACACAACTACCTAAGATAATCTATTCTACTTCAACAGTAGATATGGCTACTAAATTCTATTTCCTACAGGACCAATAAACTAAAGAGTTTCCTATAAATTGACAAGTTCTAGATGTACTTTTTCGATCAACCCTACAACCTATAAAATTTGAATTATAATATCCAATTATTTCAAAAGAAAAGCTATGCTTAGGATACCAAATTCCTAAACTTTGAGTTCCCAAAAGATATCTCAGAATTCTTTTTACTGCTGTCAAATGTGATTCTTTTGAATAAGATTGAAATCTCACACACAAATAAATACTAAACATTTTATCTGGTCTACTAGTAGTCAAGTAAAGTAATGATCCAATAATCCCTCTAATTTTTTTAATCAATATATTTTTTCATAGGGTCCTTATCCAACTATATTGAAGAACTCATTGGTGTAGTTATAGGTTTAGCATTATCCATTTCATATTTTTTGAGGATGTCATTAATATAATTTGACTAACTAAGAAAAGTTCCTTCGTCATTTTACTTAATGCTAAAACCAAGAAAATTACTCGTTTTAGAATTTGCTAAAAAAGATTATTTTAACCATTAAGATTGTTTTAAGCTTCAATGTCAATTATTTTTTTGTTTACCAATTTATACGGCTATCCAAATTAATGCAAACCTACCAAGTTTATGTAAAATCACCTTAACATATTCCAAAATTTTGACGCAAAAAATTTGATGTTTGTCTTATCATAGATTTCTTCATAAATATTTGGTCAATGTAATGAAAAAACCCCACCTAATTTATTTGAAGCTCTCACCAATAAAATTTAATTGATATGAAGATATTTTTTGTGGGGCAACTCTTTATATGGGGAGCACAATAATTTTGTGGCCCTGCACTTATGCGGTTGTTTACAGGTAGGCCTACTGAGGGAAGAGTTATGTATGCCCCTCCTTTAGAAGTGACATCGGGTAGATACCCCGTTTTCAATAAAATTAAAAAAAAAACTAAAAAAGGTTATTTTTTTATAGTAAGTACTTATTATGAAGAAATTCTTCTAGAACTGAAAACAAGGTGAACTACGTGATGTTCCACGTTGGAGGAGGGAGATCTCAAACTCCTCTCGATGCATTAACTGTTGGGAAAATCATCCCAACTAATATGAAAAAACAAGCGATATGAGTATTCATTACAAAGACATATTTCCAGGAATATAATTAAAAGAAAATCAAACCGACAAAAAGTACGTTTAATAGGTCCCGTTTTCTTAAATACGTTGTGAGCATAAGAAAGTAAAGGGGTGTCAATTTGGGTCAACGGATCGGGTTCGCATCGAATCCGACTTGACCTGACCATAAATGAGTTGACACTAGTCCGACCTGATTTTGCAAATATGTCAGAATTGTCAACACGGATCAGACTCCGTGCATGTTACTTGGTTGACTTGACCCGACACAAATTGTGAGAGGCAACATCATCTACAATTCTGCGGACTCTCGACCACACTATAGAAGCCATCTGCGGCTCTGCAAACATCGTCGCTGGCGGCAGCACGAAGCCTCGAACTCAACTAGACACCGTCACTGATGGCAGCACAAAGCCTCGAACTCGACCTCAACCAAATGACAACTCAAAGCAATGATAGCTCAGAAACATCGAAGGCAGCGGAAGATCGAAGCTTCAAACTCAACCAGATGCCACCACCATCGACAAGCACGGGCGTGACGTGAGTCACATGATTGGAGATAAGACGCGGTTATTAACAGAGACCGAACCAACTTAGAATTAGGAAATGTAATATTCGGTTATATGTACATGTGGCATCATGTGATTGGATTTGTGTAAATGAGACAGCCTAAACAATTTATATATACGAGGCTATTGTAACAGATAAAAAGAAGAAATAGATTTACTTTTATCATCTTCTTCCTATCTTCTATTCATTCTCTGTATCTCTTCTTGCTTTGTCAAGAACGTTTAGTTCTTCATGGTATCAAGAGCAGGTTGATGCAAGAAAATCTTGCGCTAATCCTCTTTTTCGATGGCAACTTCATCTTCTGCCAACATCTCACACAGACGACCCAAACGATTCTGCTATGGCTGCAGCTCCGACAATTCTAACGAACCTAAAATTCGTTATATCCAATCTGAAGCACATCATCCCCACATCGCTCTCTGCCGACAACTACGCTCTCTGGCCATCGCAAGTTCTTAAAATCATACGGGTGAATGGCTTTGAGCCGTTTCTTGACTCAAACATCGCTGCTCCGCCTCGTTTCTTGACTCGCCCGGAAAGATCCTAAGTAAACTTATCTCAAATTCACCACTCATTATTTTTGAAAAATTGTCACAAATATTTTTATTTGTAGATCCAAATATGATATCATCAACATATATTTAAACAATGAGTACGCCATCTCCTTTTTTCTTTAGAAAGAGAGTGGTGTTCACACTTCCTTTTATAAACGATCTCTCTAATAGGAAAGTGCTTAACCTCTCATACCAAGCACTAGGTGCTTATTTCAGTCCATACAATACCTTTTTTAATTTAAACTCATGATTAGGGAATTTAGAATTTTTAAAACCTAAAGGTTGACCAACATAAACATCCTCTTGTATCATCCAATTTAAAAAAACACTCTTGACATCCATTTGATTCAATTTAAATCCTTCAAAATAGAGAAAGGCTAAAAAAACCCTAATTGATTCAAGTATTTCTATAGGGGTAAAAGTCTCATCAAAATCAATCCCTTCTATTTTATTATTCCCCTTAGCTTCCAATCTTGTCTTATTTTTATTCATAACTCCTAAATCATTCATTTTATTTTTAAACACTCACTTAATTCCAATAACACTTTGATCCATAGTCCTTATAGTTAATTCACAAACATCATTTCTTACAAATTGATTCAATTCTTCTTGCATGACCAAAATTCAAAATTCATTCAAAAGTTCTTGATTTATATTTATGGGTTCAACCATTAAAATAAAAGTAGAATGATTCACTTCTTTGCTAAATCCATGCCTAGTCCTAACACCCTCACTAGGTTCACCTAAAATCAATTCCTTAGGATGTTTCTTAGAAAATAATCAATTCTCTAGGCAAAGTGTTTTCATTTTTCACACTCTCTTCCAAATTTATTTTTTATATTCCTTGGGAGTTATTTTCAATATGATTCCTTTTCTAACTTTTGCTCTTCTAAAATGCCAAATTCTTCAAACATAATATTTGTGGTTTCTTAAACTACCAAAGTCCTCTTGTTATAAACTTTATAAGATTTTTCAATATTAGAGTATCCAAGAAAAATTCCTTCATCAGATTTTAGATCAAATTTTCCTAAAGGAGTTTTTCGATTATTATGAATGAACACCTTACATCCAAAAATATATAAATGTGATAAATTTGTTGTTATACTCTTAAGAAGTTCATATGGTGTATTATTTACTTTGGATCAAAACATAACAAACTGTACTGACCGCTTCAATCCAAAATTCTTTGGAAATGAAAATTCTACTAACATGGCTCTAGTGACTTCAATTAATGTTTTGTTCTTTCGTTCAACTACCCAATTCTGCTGAGGGATCTTAAGTGCTAAAAAATTGTGATCAATTCAGTTTTCTTTAAAAAAATTTCAAATTTTTCATTTTAAAAATCATGTCCATGATCACTTTGTATCGATAAAATCACATATCCTAGTTTTCTTTGAATCCAAGTTGAAAACTTCTAAATTCCTCAAATGAATCATTCTAATAAAATAAAAATTTAACTTATGTGAATCTTGAAAAATCACAATTAATTACGAATCCAAATATTTTACTTCCTAGACTTACAATGCTGATTGGTCCAAAAAGATCCATGTGAATTTTTTCCAAAGGTTTGCTAGTTATAATATCCTTAATAGAATTAAAGGACTTCAAAAATTTTCCTAATTGACATGCATCGTATAGGTGATCATTAGTAAATTATAGTTTTAGTATTTCTCTAACAAGTTCTTTTTGGATACTTTTCCTAAGATTTTTTATGCTTGCGTGACAA
The DNA here is from genome assembly GCA_016618105.1 of Dendrobium huoshanense. Taxonomy (NCBI): domain Eukaryota; kingdom Viridiplantae; phylum Streptophyta; class Magnoliopsida; order Asparagales; family Orchidaceae; genus Dendrobium; species Dendrobium huoshanense. Next base: position 73,333 of record JADPUM010000126.1, on the reverse strand, counting down.
AGTCTCCTATTCCATAACCAAGATTCATCAATAATGATTTTTAAGATAAAAAAACATTAGAAGATTTAATACAATTCAAACAAACATATACACATTATTTACCCTAGTTCCATATAGTATATTAATTCTATTTTTGCTTAATATGCAAATAGTTGGAAAAAATTTTACACTATAACCCTTTTCACATAGCTAACTAATACTCAATAAATTATAATTTAAGTCTTCTACAAGTAAAACATTCTCAATAAAAAATTATTCAAGTTTCCAATTATACCTGTACATACCATTTTCCTAGTGGTATTATCTATCAGTGTAACCTTGCCTCCATTACTTGCTTCCAGCAATATAAATTGTGTAGTGTCTCCAATCATATGCTTCAAATATCCACTATTTAGGTACCAAATGCTCTCACAAGGTGTTATATGAGATTGTTTCTATAAGATGATCAAATATTATTCTTGGGAAATCAAATAAGTTTGGGTTTTCCTCTTAGCAAATATAAACTAGATGCATATTTGATATGCTTTGTTTTATGCTTCTTTGGTCTTCACACTAAATGAGTTTTAATATGGATAGTACAAGTGTGTGAGATATGCCAAAGTAATCCACAAGAAAAGTATCTTACTCCAAGAAAAGTATTTATTAATCTACATGTATTAAACTATCTTTTTCTAGGTTTTAAAATTTTTATCTTTTTATCAGGATTAAAAAATTGTTCAGGTGTAGGAGTAATCCAATTTTTCTCATTTGCTTTTAATTGTGCTTTGAAAATTGAGTTTGCACTTTCTATCACAGCATTTCCAACTTTCTAATAGTGCTCTCAATTATCAGATTCATCTATAAATGTTTTAAAATATTTTTTAAGTTTAGTGTGGGATGATTTTAATAGCTCATGCTGTTAGTTCAATTCATCAAACTCATCAAATAGCTTTATGTGGTTGCTATCAATTTGTGTGTGATCTTTCCTAATAATTTCATGGTCTTTTTGTAATTCAAGAAAATATAAATTTAACCTAGCATGCACCTTTTTAAGTTTTCTATATGTAGTATGTATTTTCTAATAAATATCAAAAAGATCTTTTTAAGTTAAGTCACGTATCACTTCTTGATATGACTAATCAAGCTTTTCATCCATTAAACATAGGTTGGAAACTTCTTTTCTGCTTCTATTTATATTGAATTCGAAGATGAGTCCAACCAAAAAAATCTTTATAATCTCTTTTTGCCCTTCCTCACATTTATTTTCTCCTCCACCTTCTCCTTACTAGGATTGGCTTTAAGATTTGGGCATTCAAATTCAATGTGTCCAGGCTTCCTACATTCATAGCAAATAACATCATTAGAAGCCTTAACATGTTTGTGGAACTTATCTTTATTCTACTGTTGATGACTCATTTGTTTCCTTTTAGAAAACTCTTGAATTGCCTTTTCATCAAGGCAATGTCATCTTCATCCTCAAGCTGATACTGATCACTCTTTGATTCTTCCACTTTTGATGCAATGTTTTTCTCCTTTTGCTTCTCACCTGTATCAATCTATCTTTGAGTCACTCCTTGCCCGTAAGCAAGTAGTGACCCAAGAAGATTGCTAATGGAATAAATAATTAAATATTTAGACTCTATAATAATAGCTATTTTTGCATTATAAGTAGGAAAATAACGAAGTATTTTATTTACTTTCTCAGCATTTGTTAGTTCCCTACCAAAAGCATGCAAGGAGGTGACTATTTGTCTTAAACATGTATACATGTCAGTGATTGATTTATTTGGTTTCATGTGAAATAGTTCACATGTAACAAAATATTCAATCTAGATTGTTTCACTTCATTAGTCTCTTCATATGTGATGCAAAGGCTACCCAAATTTAATTTCCACTTTTACAGTAGAAATACGCATGTAATCTTCATATTTAAGTGCACAGAAAAAATTGTTCAAACATTTAGAATTTAACTGAGCTAAGTCTCATTCTTCTATAGTCCAATCAGTAAATGGTGTTTCAGTTATAATACCATCTACAAGTCTAGTTGGCCTAGTGTATCATTTCTATATTAAAATCTACATGTGATAGTCAAGAAATTGAAGAAAAGTATACATACGTGTTTTCCAAAAATCGAAAGAGATGTTAGCAAATAATGGGGGTTTAGTGATCGAATACCCTTCAAGTGAGTTATGATTTTTGAAACTAGCCATGGTAGTTTTCAAAAGTTGTCTAAACTTTAATAATTAAAAGAAATATCTGATACCACTTGAAAGTCCGTATAGATTATTAGACCTAACTCAATAGTCACAGTGCTAACCAAGAGGGGGAGGGATAAGTAATTTAAAAATCCTCTTAAATAGAAAACTATTTTGTAAGTACTTTGCATGATTTTAAAGTTTTAATAAACTAAAAAACTTTTCAAGCACAACAAAATAAAAATGTGCAAAAGAAATAAAATTCAAAAAAATAAGAACACATAAATTTATAGTGGTTCGGTCCAACTAGACTTACATCCACTCCCTGAAGGATCCCTCTTTAGGTATTGTATAATTACCAAAGTGACTCTTACTTTGCTCCCACAATAAGGCAGAGAAGCCTTTTCAATTACCCTCCTTTCTACCAATCCTCGGTGCGACAGAGTGTCGTCATCCTTTCATACAATCTAAGTGTCGATAGAGTACCATTATCCTTTCACACACTCCAAGTATCGTCAGATAACCGACATCCTTTCACACCCTCCTAGTGTCAGTAGAAAATTAGCATCCTTTCACATCCTCCCGGTGTCTGCAGAGAATCGGTATCCTTTTACACCCTCTTGGTATCGGACAGAGAATCGATGTCCTTTCACACCCTCCTGGTGTGTGTAGAAAATTGGTGTCCTTTCATACCTTCCTAGTGTTGGTAGAGAATCGAATCTTCTTCAAAGATCTTCTCTCAATCAACTTCAAAGAAGTAAGGAAGAGATTTGAAACACTTGGAGATTCTCACCATTGGGCAACCTAGTGAACCCTTCACACTCCACTTATAAGTACTCTCTCACAAACACTCCCCCAAATCACTCTCACACTTGTTCTAAAAGATAAAACTAAGAAGGATATCATCCACAACCAATTTATAGGATCTTATGTATGAAAAAGATGAAAAATCATCTAGAAAATTGAAATATTTCAATTTGATTGTCCATGATCATACATTATGATTGTCGATCGTACTTATAAATAGTTCAAAATTTACTCGTATGAGCCCATACGATCCGATTTTGTACTCTAATTGACCTGAGTACAAACTAACATTGTACAGTATGATTAGTTCAAAATTGAATAGATTCATTCGGTTTGATTTAATATGAAATGATTTCGTACTCTAAATAACATATTGTATCAAATTAATATCATATAATACGATCTTTTTTTAGTCGAACCATGTTTTGTTTGGTATGAAAATGGCCTCAACCATTTTCTACTTTCGATGTCGTTAGTATAAAAAGTTTAAAAATCTTACCTATTCATCTGGACAAAAATATATGCTTTTATTTCATACTTTGGACATCATCTGCATGAACTTAAGATCATACAGTATAAATAGTTCAGAAAAAATTAGAAGTTCATCTAGATGAACTTGTACATATCTATTTCATACTCTGAAAGGTGTACGCACGAAGCTAACTTCATACAGTAGGAACAAGACAGAAAATTTTCCTTGCATGATTTGATTAACTAATTTCTAAAGGTACGCTCAAGTCAAATCATACTGTACTATATAATATCATACAATACGATTAGTTTTAAAAATTTACAAATTTTTATACTCCCCTAGTGTGTGTCTGCACAGTTATCCAATTACAATAACACTCTCTTAGACTCAAGAAAAGTATAAAAAGTACTGAGTTTATAAATAGTAAACTATAATCTAATCTAACTTGAAGTCTTTAACAATCTGGAGTATGATTTTCCAAAAATATTTATTCACACAAACAACAAAAGTAATATTTTTAATATATGTTAGGAGAAAAAGTAGTAAATACAATAATATTTTGGAATCATAAAAAATGCACATGATTTGAAAATATAGTTATAAAAAATAAGTTGTAATAACAACCTCAAAAAATTATCTTGATCAGGCACAAATCTCGAGGAAAAATTAAGTTGGAAACTTCCAAAATTAAAATTGGGGCCATATCAACTTTGATTTTAGTAAAATTATAATCAAATGGAACATCTCAAAAATACAAACCCAATGACATCAAATTTGACTCAAATCGAGCCCAAATGTGTCCAAATTGATGTCCCAAAGCTCTATTAGATGGTTCAAACCCCAATTTAGATTACCAAACGGTCTCCAAACATGAAATGCTTATAGTTAATTATAGTGACTCAACGAGACAAATCCAAGGAGTATAAGATCACAAAATTTTGATGTCATTAAGACCTTCAAATGTATAACGAATAGTCCATAATCAAGGGAGTCAATATCGGCCGTCCATCCTAACCACTCCCCATTTACTCTTCATCCTCTAATAATGTTTAGAATATATTAGAGGAGGTTCGAGGGTTTGATTTTTATAGGCCATGTTGAAGTTTATAGAAAACTCTAATATTGCCATTTAGGAGTATTTGGGTTATTTTGACCCCTAGTAAATTGGGGGTTAAAGTGAGTCCTATAAAAATACAGTTTACTTCTCAATATATCAAGATCAAGGGTCTAGATGTATATCAAAATCAAGGGTCTAGATGTGGTTAGAGGCTTTAGAGAAGGCTCTAAGGTCAAGATCCACTAGATGACATGTCTAGTGGCATAGGATGTAAATATTTAAGGGTTTTATAAGCTTTGGATTTAAATATAAATTTTAGGGTTAAAGAACTTATATTGAGCTCAAATTTAGAGGGTAGACCCTAGGAACATGGCTAATAAATATGCAATTGATAGATCATAAATCAGTGATCATTTGATTAGGGTTTGAAGTGTTTGAAAATTCATTGAAAAAGGCTTTAAGGCCTTAGTCATTAACCTTAGATTTTGACCTGGATTTCCATACTTGAGCTGAGTTTTAGGTTTGAATGACTAGAATCAAATTATTTAATCAATTATAATCATTTGGATGATCATAAGTGATTGGATAAGGTTGAAGCTAGAATGGAGGCAAGATCAAGGTTTAAATTGGAATTAAGTTAAAGTTTAATAGGGATGTTAAGCCCTTATGAACTAGTCCCGATGCTAACCAAGAGGCGGGGGAAATGAGATATTTAAAACTTCTTTTAACTAAAAGAAAAAAAAAATTAACTCTTGCAGTGGAAAAAAAAAATAAACCAATAATAAAAATATTAATCAGAGATTTTACCCAAGTAGTTAATTGCAATAAAAATAAAGTACAAAAAAATAATTAGAAAGAACACACCAGATTTATAGTGGTTCGGTCCAACCTGACCTACATACACTCCTTGGATGCACCCTCTGAGTATTGTACTAAACCTTTAGTATCTCTCCTTTAGCCCCCACAGCTAGGGGTAGAAGCCCTTACAAAATCACTACCACCTTCCCCGATGCGGCGGAGTAGCCGGGCCATTTGACACCAATGAGATCATCTTTTTCCCAAAATTTTCCTCAAGATGAACCTTGAATCCGATGGTACTAAGGTGCACCCGTGCAGAACCCCCTCCAAAATCCCTTGAAACCCCCTCCAAACTCCCTTGAAACCCCCTCCAAGGATCTTCTCCCTCTCTCAAACTTCACCTTGACCTCTCTCCCTTTCAAGATCTCTCTTCAAGTTTACTCCAGAAGAATGAAGATTCAACGGCTTCCAAAGACACTGACTTGTAAAAATAAGAGGTCTTTAAATATAAGAGCTCCAAAAAAGCTCTTAATTACAACAAACCAACTTTATCATCCAAGAAAATATAAGGATTATCTTGTACGATCAGTGCAAATCATGGAGTATCATCCTAAATGCATGCCTGGATGATGGAAAAGTAAATGAATCATCTAGGAAGATCTCACGATTGTCCAACATGATTAGCACAAAAAGGTACATATCGTTTAGAGCATCGCTTTGAATGGAGCCTCGCCGATTATATATTATCCATAAGGAATTAAGGCTTGTGAACTGATCATCCCGGACGATCCTGTGATCATCTAGGATGATATGATCAATCAATTAAACCTTAATTACCAGATTAATTTAGGCATAATTGTAGTTCATCATCCAAGTCGATGTCTAAAAATAACATATGCCTAAATTTATCTTGCGGTAGATTCTTTCTGATTTGAGCCTATCATCCCGGTTGATGATAATATCATCTAGGATGATTCGCTTAATTGTGGATGCCTTAACCAGGATGCCCTAATTAGATTTTCTATTTTTAGCTGATTTTATAGGATGATTTTTGGATCATCCTAGACGATGTGATCAAAATAGATAATTCTAACAATTAGACAGAATTTTTTCAATTATGTGTGTGCAAGGTTAGTAGGCAAGCATACACCCTTACAGGACATGACTCAAGAAATCAAAAAGTACATCAATGAATATTACAAATAAAACATATTCTCCAAAAACTTGAGAGTTGAATGGTGCATCGTAATCTAGAAAAGCTAGTATACACATAATCAAAAATACAAGTAGACAACAGAAAGTGAGCCACAATATTTGTTATCATAAAAAAATATAAACACATAAGCTCGAGTTGTAATAATCTCTCTCTTTTTATGATGGAAAATATTACTGGTTGAATTTGTAAAATTGAAAACATTTTCTACTAACCTACCTCTCACTAGAATAAAATTTTAAAATTATGGGAAATCAAAATTTTTGTTGTTTTTTTTTTAATTTTTTTTTAAAGATACAAATAAAAAATATATAAATATAATAGTATGTTCTCCCATTTTGACATTATCAAAAAAGAAGGGCACAAATAATAAAAGACGATTAAAAAAACAAAATGATCCCTGATCTAGTAAAAAAAATCAAATATTCTTAAAATGAAAATGTTACCTCTTGATTTTATTCAAATACTTAGTAAGGAATGTATTGACAATGTATAACCAAGAAAGGTTAGAAATTTAAAGATTGTTAATCCATGCTCAAGTTCTTTTAAAGGTCCAAAAACGATTTAATCTAATATCTAAATCAAGGAAAAAATTAGAAAAAAGAAACACTTATTTTAAAACTTCTTTCATAAAACATATCTAATAGAAGATTAATGAAAAAATTGGTGAATAAAGAATCATGATTTTCAAGCTCAAGTATCAAAAATATTAAGGGTTTACTTAAGCTTTAAAAGTACAAGAAATATAAGCTTACTTTTGTGGGCTTATATTATATCTCTTTTCAGTTGTTTGGCGCACTTTGCGCATCTTTTAATTTTTAATAGTCTTTGTGTATCTCTCTCAATTTAGAGTCATTGCGCATCTTTTGACTTGGCATTATTGGCCACTTTTTTCCAATCAAATATGCTTCATTTCTAAAATTTTAAAACTAAAGCTAACCCATTCTATTGACAAAATGTACTACTTGATTAAGAAAATTATGAGGTGGATTCAACAACTTGCAAAGATCCCTATGCAGTAGACAAAATGAAAAGAGATGAAAAAAGTTCAATTTCAGAATTCAATATGTAATATGATGAAGATTTTGAATCAAAAGTAGAATAAACTCTTTAAGAAAAGAGATAGAGAGAAAAAATCATGAGTTTTCTTCCTTTGATTGTTTTTAGAGAAGTCAACCATAACTTACATAAGAATTCAAGAAAAATAGGAGGTAGGTTTTTCATTTTTAGAAAAAATGATCTTTAAAAAAATATTTGGTTTTCTAAAGTGTATACGAAAAAAAAGGTAATATGTGTGTGTTGATCTGAGAGAACTTCACAAAAAGAGAAAGTAAAGACAAAAAAAAGAAATGAAAAAAGAATAAACCCAAAGAAAAATAAAAAAAAACAAACAAAAATACAATGAACAAAAACATGCATACAAAAATAAATAAACACACAAACAATGGTTTAAATATCATCTTGCTCCTGGTCTGATGATTTAGAAGCTAGGTCTGCCCAGGAGATATTTTTCTTTTCATTATTTATCCTTTTTACAATTTACTTAGTTTTACCCTTATCTTTTGTAGGAAGAGTTCTCAAATTAGGGCACTGATTTTTCATATGTCCAAGTTTCCTATATCCAAAGTAAATAATGTCAAAGGAAATATTAACATTCTTACCATTTTTACCTTTATCCTACTTTTGTTGATTCTTATGCATGTGCTTTAGTGGGCTTTCCAATTTTACCGAAACTTTGCTCGTAGGAAATGAGTGAGCCAATAAAATTATCAATAGAATATTCATTCAAAATTTTTTATTCACAAATAGCAATAATTTTGGCATCAAACTTATGAAGAAGACAACATAGAAATTTATTGATTTTTTCAAAGTTTGAAAATTCTTTAACTAAAGCATGTAATGATGTCACAATTTGAATAAACCTAGTATATATATCTAGGATTGTCTCATAAGGTTTCATGCAAAATAGTTTATAATCATGCACTAAAGTATTCAATCTGGATTGCTTGATTTCACTAGTGCCTTCATATATAGTGTGTAATTTATCCCAAATTTCCTTGCCAGTAGTGCACGTGGATACAAACATACAATCTTCAAAATTTAAAGCATAGAAAAAATAGTTTAATGATTTAGCATTCAATTGAGCACTGATTTGTTCTTTCCTACTCCATTGATTAAAAGGAATATTAATATTAATTCTCTCTATAACATATGACGGTAAAGATGTTGACTTCATTTTTTTATGAGGCCACTTTAAACCCCTTCTTGAGCCTTGTACCTTAAGTTTCTTGGAATGTAGATCTTAGGATCTTCCTAAATCCTATATATTAGGCCCAATCCATATCTTAACTCAATTCAAACCCAAAACCCTTGGGCTAAAGACTTAGGTCCTGAAGCCCTTTATGGATGATTCTTTTATCACCTTGAAACCCATTCAATTGGCATCTGATTCAAGGGTCTGTCAGTTCCATATTGATTTTTCATGTCTTTAGTGTCAACCCTCCAAATTTGAACTCATTTGGAGGACCCTAACACCATAAACTTAATCAAGTTTCAAATATTGCAAAACCTTCAAATATTTACAATACATGCCACTAGGCCTTTCACCTAGTGGAATTTGACTCTGGAGCACCCTCCAAACCTTTGATCACCTCCAATACCTTTATATTCACTTGTTAAGCGATAGTCTACATCTTTCTAGATCCAACTTGACCCAGAACAGACTCTAGGCCAAAATGACCAAAATGCCCTTAAAGGGGATTTTTAGACTTTTGGCCTAAACCTAACTTGATTTGACTCATAAAACTTCAAAATTCTCTCCTATCATTTCTAAATATTATTTGGGACCTGCTGAACCCAACTCCAACCTTTGGGTCAACCTGGTTGACTAAGTCAACCTATTTTGACCTAAAGGCCCCTTAAGGGTCAAAATGACCATTTTGACCAAAATGTCCTCATTTTTCCTTGGAATCTCTTCCAACACACTCAAAACATCATTCCAAACTTGATGACCCTAGTGATTGCCCTTGGGTTAACCTAGTTGACTAAGTCAACCTAGGTTGACCTAATAAGCCATTAAGGGCCCTTAATAAGCCTTTTGACCCTAATGGACTTTTTAAGCCTTGACCCATTAGACTCCAAATCATCAAAAAAGTTCATTTGACCCAACTCCAACCTTTGGGTCAACCTGGTTGACCAAGTCAACCTATGTTGACTCATTAGCACTTAAGGGGTCTAAATGGGTCAAATTAACCCATTTGAGCTCTTCAAACCCTATTACCTATTCAAATCAATTCTTGGATAAGACTCAAGTGTCACTTGATACTTGATCAACTCAACCACTAATTGGGTTGACCAAGTCAACCCTCAATTCTTGGTCAAACTTTAATGGCATTTTCTCCCACCTACTCTAAGCCTTGACTTTGATTCTTGACCCTTAACCAAGCCACTTTAAATGACCCTTTACCTCCCCAAATGCCACATCACCAGCTTTGGCATTATTGACTGGTCAAACCAAGTCAACAAAGCCCTTAAACCTTTCTTTGAATTGGTCAAACCTCTCTTTGACCTCAAAAGCTTTTGCTTTGGTCTTGGAACTCATCCAACCTGTCTCCCATACCTACTCCATGCTACCTCAGCCTCCTTTGACCAGTTGACTTGTCAAAAAAGTCAACTCTAGGCTTCGAATATTTCTAAGGGGCATTATCAAATGCTAAGCCATCTTCCCTTGATTTAGGTTGCTGTAGGATCACCTATTTACACCCTAAAGCTCACTTGGAGCTCTTCTAACCAGGCTCAGGGCCTAGTTTAGCTTTAAAGTGAAGTGGTCCCCCCACCTCTTAAAGCAAACCAATGGTTAGAGGGCCTTTCCAGTCTTTCACCCTATCACCCAACAGCTTGGGACACTTATCCTCCATCAGACAGAGGCCTCTGATACATCATGACCATCCAATCTAGCCCAAGTCATTTGAATAGGGCAAAAATTTGATTTTGAGCACACTTGATCAATACACATTCTCTCACTTTCTCCAGCTCCCCAGACCGAACTCTCTATTCATTTCAATTCTCTAGGACTTTGCCTATCTTCCCACTACAAAATCCAAGTGGTTGCACGTCACCGGCGGTGAGTTCTCTGGTGAGCCAACCACCTAGTCCGTCCCAACCTTGTAGCGATCAATCCAGGCATTTTCGAGCACGGATTTGTGCTAGCGATCTACACTTAGATAGTCTACAAGCTCATCCATCTAAAGATTTTGAAGATCTAACGGTATAATCTCTCATAAACTTTAGATCTAGCTCACACTAGATAGGTTTATTTAGCTTCGTATCTGGTGTGTTTTAGGCCAAACAAATGCTCCCCCATTATTTCTATTCATGTCCTTAAGTTCTGTTTAAAATTTTGAGCATTTTGGTCCATCCGAGCCAAGAGAACAAATAAAATAATGATTTCTACGGCATCTTCGTAGCCTAGCCCAGGTGTACGAAATTTTGTCCGTTGATCTTAAGATCAACGATCGAGATCTCGCAGCACCGCATTTTGTTCCAGACGTATAGCCCACGATCTGAAGAGATCTCCGTCTGGTTCGATCAGGACCGTTCATTCTGAACTGCGGAGATTGATCTCACTCAATTGAGATCAAATTGTGGGATTTAATCCCAGCCATCAGATCAAAATGCGGGAAATCCTACGGTTGTGAAACCGTGCTGACTCGGATAAGAAACCGTGCCATCACAGTGCCGTGTCTGGCAATGATTGCCAAAAATTGCTGACGCACAATCATTGGCCATTAATGCCCGGCCATTAACGTGGTTTCGAACTTGTGGCCGAGATTGTTGCACGTCGCTCCCCCATCACCGTGGAACAAATCCGGCGCTCCAGAGGCCGTCACGTGTACTCCGTTAGGCCGACGCCATTAGCTCCTTTATCTATTTATTTAAATAGATTTTAAATTGATTTTGAAGATATTTTTAATGTAGTAAACTATATTAAATTAAATAGCTGCTCAAAAAATTAAGTGCTTTACTTTGGAATTAACATTAATTGAAAATATCATATATATATATATATATATTAAATAATTTCAAATATTAAATAACTACTATTTTGATTTAATATATAACTTAAAAAATACCTAAAGTATTTTAAAATTTTGATTATAAAATTTCAAATATATTCTCTATTTTTTAAAACAAAACATCCATAAATTGTAATAATCTAATTTATGATATGCCTAATTTTATTTTATTAAATATAAGTATAATTATTAAAAATATTTAATGAATAATTAAATTTTACTCCAAATACATCTATATATATTAGGACCTTCAAAATAAAATAAAATTGATTTATTTTGGACCTAGCCTCTGGATTTTTTTAAGAATCTTAATTATTTGTTCACTCTTAATATTAGAATAGTATTTTATTGAAAATCATACCAAAAATGATTATACTAAACAAAAAAAAAAACAAATCCAACTAACCCTTATTTTGATCTCTTTCAAATTATTAAAAAGCTTGAACCTGTTCATATTGTAAAAAAAAAAAAAAAGAGTTTTCTTTTTAATTACATTTGGGTTTTGTTTGAAATATATTTTAAACTATTCTTTTGAATTTTCTAGAATCTTTAAAATCAACCTATTTTAATATGTAAAATCCATTTTAAAATTATATATATTATTAAATCTCAAAAGCTTTGAGTAAAAAAATCTTAAACATGAATTGGAGTACTTAGGTAGAAACAATGGGGGATATTTAGTGGACAAAAAATGTTTTGTTCACTAACCTAGCATTTGAGGTAATTATATCTATATTGTGCCTTTTTTTTAGTCCTCGAATGTATAGGATGGCACACACACCACCTAGTTTAGGAACTCCTAGATTTAAGGACATGAGTGTTATGTTTGTGTACTTGCATATGTGATGTGGAAGGGTTAGTGACTTTGATTTAATCCTATATAACTTAGAGACATCCTTAAAGACAAAAATTAAGGATTTGCATAGAAAACCTAGATTTTTTTTTAGGAGGCATGCTCCCTAGACTTGAGACTTTGAACCAATAAACTTAGTAATACCACTCACCCATAGAAGGTATTTCACTAAATTTTGGAGATAATTAGGCCTCCTAATTAATCTAATTAGGATTAATCCCTTAATTGACCCTTTAGCCTTAATAAAATTCTAATATATCAAGATTAATCCTTAAAATTCCTTAAAACACCTCTAACTGACCCTGATTAATCCCCTTAGTTGTCAGAAAGGGACCCTTAATGGAAACAATTAAATAATTCCAATAAATACCCAAATTTACAAAATTCATAACTAATTATACAAAATTCCAAATCAATCAAACTCAATGGCTAATGACTCCAATTAAGGTCTAGTAGTTTTTAAAAATGTCAAACTCCCAAAATTTGATCAAATTCAAAAAGTCGACATTTTGGTCAACCTTAGGTCAAAATCGGGTCAGAAGTTCTAAAAATCATAATTTTTCGTAGAAAACTCTAAATTAAGTGTGCCACCTTTCTAACAACTCATGATAAGGTCTAGTATTTATTAAAAATCTTTAATCAAGATATTTTCCCAAAACCCATTAACTCTTCCAAATTCTAGAATTTTCTAACTTGATTAATAAAATTCTCGACCAACCCATCAAAATTAGTAATCAACTCTCTTTAATATTACTCCACTCCTCTTAATTCCAACCAATTTAAATTAACCTAATCAACCCCGATTACTACTGGGTAACCAAGGCCTACGAGGCTATTAGCTTAGGCCCAATAAAGGTGAAATAAACTTCACAGCCTCAGTGTGAAATAAAGGTAGAAATCATTCAACCTTTAAAATATATTTAAATAAATTCTTAATATACTAATATTTAAACTCTAATCTAAATCTTACCTAAAGCCTTAACAAACTCAAAATTTTAGACATCTCTAACTAATTACCCTACCTAGGATCTACCCCAGCCACACTACCTTTTACACACACTTTAGATAGTTTCCTAGGACAACCAACTCTATATCTATGTTAGGCTGGTGTTTACTTTACTACTGTGTGCTAGATTTTTTATGATTTTACTGCATGTTGCGGATGACATTGCCTTGCTCTGTCTGTTTACGTTTTACTACACTCTGTAGATGATTAATGTGTTTGGCGACTAGATTAACCTTAGGATAGGAACGATCTGGATGTTCACACAATTTTTTGCAGGTGGCCACGCTCATGCAGTGCAATAAAAAGGGGGCTAAATCAATAAAATCAATTATATAAATGCTTGCAAAGGTGCTTCAACTGCTAAGCCCCCAAATAAAAAAGAGCGTGGCTAGCGTGTTTATTTAATTTTCTGCATATTCATATATAACCGCTTGGGAATAAATATTTTTTGATTTATTAACTCTTAGGATAACCCTGTAGGAGAGTCTAGAATTTTTCATTTTCATATAAATATAAAGTGTTGTGAGACTGTAATTTTGAGTTTGGATACTTAGATCCAAAGGTTGGATTCCAAAGAGAAAAGGAGTAGCCCTTTTATATTTGGAAATCTATATTTGCATCACTGCTTTCCTACCCAAAGAGGAAAGAGTTGCCTTCCCCTCAAAGTAAGTGCCCTCTTATACTACGAAGAATCCAATGAACTTGAAGGAAAGGAGCGTGAAGGAGAACAAGATTGAAGATTCGAAGACAAAAAGTATCCAACTCAAAACCACTTGTGTTTTTACTAGGTTTAGAATACAGGTTGTTGTCAGTGGTGCCCGACCACTTTACTTTCTGCAAGACCTTGGTTTGTAATAAGTAAGGCAATTTGCCTATGGACATTTATTAATTAATTCATGTATATTTGATGTGTTGATATGATTGCCTTTAGGATTACCTATTTTTCTTAGTTTTTTGGCATTTATGTGCCAGTTTTGCTAACGCCTGGATACGTGACACTCGTAAGGGTGTGAAAATTTTTATACTCAAAATTATAAAGTCTAAAACTTACCGAGTCTAAATAACATAGAAAGATAATGAATTTATGGAATTAGCTGGGGATCGATCCCGGGGTCGCATGCATATTTCTGCACTGCTTCTCTCCTTGCTTTAGACCCATCCCCGCTTGAGAGTAGAGTCCGGATAGTATGACTTATGAGGATGAGGTGCCGGACCTGGGGAATTCCAGTCTTCTAAAAAATTATTTTCTAAGCCTATTTTTAAATTTCAAGCATTCATGATTTGAAGTTGTTAACTAGCATGCGCTGCATTAAAAACACATTTAAAAGAGTCAAAATTTTAATTGCATTAGTCCTTAGCATTTTGCACCCAACATAAGTCAAAGGGGTCAATTAGGAAAATCTCTAGATATCGGCCCCAACTCTCCAAAACATTAAATAAAACATCCCTATCACTCTTTCATAAAAGACCAGACTCATCTCTTTTAAATCGATTAGGTGATTAGCTGGCTCCCTAATCAAGGCTGGGGTAAGTCCAAACCTTGCCCTGCATTAGTTTGGTTCGGACGACTGTGGTCCAGTGTCCAAATTAGATTTAGGATCCGGGGCAGATTTTTGATTATAAGACCCCAAACTTCAGGAATCTAATTCCAAATTTTAAATAAAATGCTCAACTCTAATTAAATATCATTTCAAATCCAAAATATAAAGCCCAACACTTAGATTAAGTTGGGACACTTCCGGATAGTTCTGGAATCTCAAAGTATACCCTACTTTTCTTCTCTTAACTTTGATAATAACTGCTCAATTTTGACCCATTCCCTTTTGAGTTTCCATAATTCACCTCTTTTAGATATCACTCCTAGAAAATCTAACAAAATTTTGTCACTATTTTAATCGAGAGTTTTTGTAGGGGACTCTAACTCCCTATGATGTAATTAACTACGAGGGCTTACGCTTGTAAGAGATTTAGAACCACACTCGCACCTGATTTTAAAAATTGATTTTTCAAAATTTATATTGGATTCCTTTGGAAAAGATCAAAAAATGATTGTCATTATCACATTCAAAGAATTATCATTGATGTTGTTATCTCCCTTTGGGGAGATACATCTTTCCTTGATAAGGCTTCGGATGTGAACTTAACAATCACCCTTCTCGAATATTGTAGCTGGATATTCAGTTGAACCTCATTTTGACCCTTCGAAGCCATATGAAATTTTCTTTAGCATCCAGTCACAATATTCAAGAAGAATTTAATAATTCTAGATATAAATACCGTTATGAAATTTTATTTTCACCTTTAGAGGTGATATACTCTTTCTAACAGGATGATTCAATTTTAGAATTAGAATTTAAATTTAACTCCCAAAGAAAACCAAGTTTTTAAAAATCTGCTTTCAAAATTCCACCAATAAAAAATAGCACACCCGGTGACATTAAATCTCCCTCTCCATCTTCAATAGAGACAAAATTTTGTTTCAGCGGTAGTTTTAACTATCATTTCTTCTCTTGGTCCCTCTACCCACTTCTTTCTTGGGTGAGAGTGGCCAACATCTAAAATAAAATGTATATTGAAAAGTGATGTCATACCTCCAAACTTCTTTCTAACTAAGTGTTTGTTCTGATTTTGACCTTCTACCCCCGTGCCAACCGGTAGGGCGATAGCGTCAAATCAAAATTTTGAGATCTCCCTTCCAACCCTATGAATTTATATTAATGATTCTTAATTCAATACATAAATTGTTAAGATTGAAAGGATTCTTAGAGACCCTAATTTTGGTAAGGAAAAATATATACCTAAGCCTTAACCCCTCACCTTCCTTTTTTGTCCTTTAGAGGTGAGGAGAGTTAGGCTACTCACTTTACTTGAGCTTTCTCACAGTTCCAAATGCCTTCGGGCAAGGAGAAATTCTGTCCGTTGTGTTTTGGAATTTATGAGAAACCCACCTTAAATTACTCAAAATTCAAATTTTCTTTTAAAATTCGATTTGAATCTCTAGTTATCACATGTTATCCCACAGTACCCTTCTATGGGTTAGCATGTGTTACTAAATTAAATCTTCCTCTGGCACATATCTAGTCTCTTTACCCCACTAATATGTGTTGGGTGATAATTTATACCACTCAATATGCATTGGAGGGTTGAGATTCTCTTATGAGGCTTAATCTCCTAAATTTATATTCTCCTTTCAAAGAAATCTAATTCCAATCCTCTCTTTAACTTTCAAAAAATTTCAAATGGCTGGCAAATTAATCTTCTCTTTCAACCGAGAGCTATCCTCAACAGTTAATTATCAAGGAAGCATTGTAATTTTTGGGATGGGATTCAATACCCTTGAGTTTTCCATGGGCGGACACCATATAGTTAGCTTGGATGCCAGTAATGAAGCTATCCTAGTGGTTGAGTTGATTGTGGGATATGCACCCACCTTACCAGTAGAGAGTGATGGACATAAACAGTTTGAGCCAGTTGTTGAGGTGCCCATTGAAGTTAAGTCTATTTTTGAGGAAGGGTCTAGTTCCAGACTTACATTTGCTACCAAGAACCAGAGAAAGAACTATCTGAGGAGACTTAGGAAAAAGATCTCCAAGGCTAAGAGAGTTGTGCCTTTTAAGACTTTAGCCCGAGTAGAGCCTGAGGCTATTGAGGAGCTGCCTATTCTTGCTTCCTCTCCCCTCCTTAAGGGGAGTCTCTTTTACCCCCTTGCTTCTGCTCAGGGGGAGGAGAGGGCAGTTAGGATAGCTCATTCTCCACCATGCCCGGTTGATTATTCAACCAAGAAGACTCCAAAAGAAAAGCACCCCTAGAGGACAAGGATATTAAGGAACATAATTCACACCTGTACTGTACATTCGGGGAAAACCAAGGAGGAGTATGTGAAACAGTTAAAGGGAGTGATCTCACATCATATCCAGAAATAATTTTTGAGAGAAGAAGTGTCTGAGGCGAAGAATCTGACCTATCAATCTATCAGGAGGAACAAAAAGTATGTCAGACAACCTGTCACCTCAGTACTACTTGATGGGTATCATTGGATGCCACGCCTTCCATCTTCTAAAATGGAAGGTATTGTGTTTACTGGGTCTGAGAGAGGCTTCCATTTGGCTAGTAGACCCCTAGTGCCCTCTCCTAGACCTGTAAAGTTGGCCTCAGTGATTATCAACCTAAGGGAGATTTAAATTCGAAGACATGTGGATGTTAAAGGCAAGAGGCCTAAGTCCCCTTAGAAGAAATTAGTGCCCAAAAGAACTAAGTTGGAAATCTTGCAATCACCTCCTAGAATTTTTAAGTTCATTCTTCAACTGTAATGAGTTCCAGTCAACCCTCCTCCAGTTTCAGTCGATCTGATGGATGTTCATGTCAGTATTCCAGTTGCTACAGTCGACAGTTCTTCCACCACCATTTTAGTTCATGATCCAGTCATCACCCCTACTTCTATCCCAGTTGATGATCCCCAAGATCTATGTGTCGTTCCTAGGCTCCCTAGTCAGGGGTCTGAGGAACTTACATTGCCAGATGTAGGAGCTATCACCTTACAAGCTTCTGCTTCACCCCCCGAGATATTTGTCCCTCACCCCACAGAGGATGCCACTCTTCTGACTACCAGTTCTAGGATAGTTGAAGAGGAGAGAATTGACCAGGATATAGAAATGGAAGATGAACTAGTTTCAGAGCCCCAGCCAGATCCTAATCCAAATCTCACAGAAATCATCTCCAAGTTAGAAACTGAAGAACTCTTTGATATGGTTGAATATAAAGGGTACTTGCCCCTTGATCCTAAGTTAATCGGAACTTCTATCCCATAAAAAGACCGATCGATGAGGTAGAACAAGCGATAAGAGACATTCAATTGAGTAAAGAGGGGGTGGCCACCTTTGACTTAGACCTGGATGACCTTTTTGGAGATGAGGACTATTATGTTGGTATCATTTGTGTGGTTGAAACCAGGGGCAACAAAGAAGCTGAGCCCAGCAAGCGTCGATCTGCTAGAGATGATGATTGACCTGCTGTTGAGTTAGATTAAGATGAGCCTGTAAAAGCTAGAGATGATGAACACATAAGAAACTTGGAGACTCAGCTCGCGAGCATGATGTCATAAGTTAGAGAAATGCAAGAGAGACTAGATAAATCATAGCAAGAGTCCTTTAAAATCCACCAATCAACTCGGGAAATTACAAAAAGAGCTAAAAAGATAGAATCCAGTTCCAAACCTTCTATGTCAGTACCAGTGCACCCTCTTTATTTACTAGAAGTACTGCTAGTAGCATCTACGGTTCCCACTGTCCTTTCTACTTTGCCTCAGAAGGATATCAAAGAACTTATCGAGGACCAGGTAAGGGAGGCCTTAGCACTTTCACAAGGAACCGCGTCTATTCAGAAGGTTAGACCCTACCCCGAAGAATATGATTCAGTTCCTTACCCAAAGGGCTTTGTGCCACCGTCATTTAAAATTTTCACCGGAGTTGAAAACTTGAGGCAGCATCTTGCCCACTTCTAAGCGACTTGTTGCAATGCAAGAGGGTAAGATGGAAGTTTGTAAGTAGTTTGTCCAGCATTACGTTTGAGTGGTACGTTGATCTGCCCAATGGTTATATGAGAACCTTTAGTGATCTAAAATTTTTTTAAAAGAGATTTTCTTGAGCGCAGCAGCGCACCACTATGGGTGATCTTGTTGTTGAAAAGCAAAAGCCGAGAGTGTCTCTAGTTGAATACATCTTGAGGTGGCGAAACCTCTCGATGAAGTGTGAACCTCAGTTGCAAGAGTACATACCATGGAAATTCTTTTAAAGAATATTCATGGCCCCTGTTGCTTTTCTCCTGAAGGGTTTCACTATTAAAACCTTTCAAAAACTTCTCAACAAGGCTAGCAATTTGAAGGAAGAGGCTCCTAGAATGCCATTCTTACGAGAGAAACTTGAAGATAAGAAGGGTCCTAAGTTGGTGAAAACTTTTGAGAAGAAAGCTGTGGTCGGCAGTTGACAAAGGAAAGTGGCCAGTCGTCAGTCAACCTAGAGACCCACCTTTACCACAGCTGCCTTAGAAGCAGCTGTTTCAGATAATTCTTTAGTATGCTAGTGATCCCGCCTTCATCCCTTTTAAAGAGAGATTGGAAAAACCTTATCCATGAAAAAAGGGAGTCGGTGAAGAAGATTTTTAAGATTTTATTAATGAAGCAAGATTTCCAGTTACCAGAGGCTAGAAGGCAAGAGGATGAGAGTAAGAAAGAAGATCATAGATACTGTCCATACCATCGAATGCATAGTCCCCCCCTCGAGGATTGTGTTTTGTTCAAAGACTGGATCGAGAGGAACTTCACTCAAAGTAACATTATAATTCCTAAAGAGTTTTTGGTGGATCCAAAAAAAGCTTCAATCAAAACTATCTCAGGTAACATTCCTAACTCTTCTCTTTCAGTCGAAGATGGTCGGGACATTGCTTTGTCCCGGGCATTCAAAAGGTCGATTAACAAATCTTTTCGTCTTTCTCAACAGCTGACTACGATAGCCCAAGACTCGGTGTGGGAAGTTGACTTGGATGCTTCGCAGGAGGATGTTGAGCCACTTCCCTCTATAGTAATCATAAGAACTACTGTGAAATATGTAAAAGAAAATAGATATGATTTTGTAGAGAGGAAGTGTGTTGATGAGAGATATATTAGAGTGACGGATGGTGGTGTTAAAACCCTTTCCCCTCTCTTGTTATCTGACTTTTACTTTGCCCCATCAAAGGCAAAGGGTCAAAAGATGAATAAAGAACATCCTTCTACCTCTGTCTTGATGATTAGCCATAAGTCTGAAACACAACTTGACGACTCTCCTGTTTTAAATCAAAATTTTGATGAAGTAAATCTCAATGTCAAACAAACTGACCTTTCCGAGTCGATCACTCAAGAAGATGTCGAATGTGAAACCTTATCAAAAAGTGATTTCCCCCAATTTAATTTTCAGGGAAGTCCTATCGAGATACAGTTTTCAGATTCTGACTCTCTATCAGGAAATGACGATCTGATTCCTACGGTGAGTGTGGACACTGCCCTAGTTTGCCTGCCCGAGGATATCGGGCAGGTGCAACTCTGTGGCGGCAAAGTCTTACTCCCTAGGCTTCCCCCTCAAGACAAAGGCAAGCAATCTGTCTTTGAAGATCTAAATCCAAACACCGCTCAATATCTGAATTTCCTTTAATCCCTTAAGGCTTCGAGTTTGTCGTTCCTAAGGTTAATTATAATGTTTTAGCCCATCTTAAGAAGTTTCCAACCAAATTAAGTATTTATGACGCCTTCCTTCTTTTTAAAGAAATGAGGAAGTATTTGATTAAAGCACTTCTCGACCCCGAGATTTGCTTAGCCCAATTGGCTTCAACTTCAAAAGACGAGGAACTTGACTTCAAAAAGGTCCATGGAGTTACTTTTTCAGACGAAGACTTGCTCTTGGGAACTGCCAACCACAACCGTCCCCTTTACATTACTGTAGATGTGAGAAACTTCAAGTTATCAAGAGTACTCATTGATCTAGGTGCATCGGTCAACGTAATGAATATAAAGACTCTTGCTTACCTTAGAGTTGATACTAGCAAGCTTTCAACTGACAGGTTGTTGCTTCGTGGGTTCAACAAAAAAGGCGAGAGAGCTTTAGATTCAATCACTTTACTCTTAGAGATAGGAAAATTGAAAACTGAATCTAAGTTTAATATAATTGATTCGCCAACATCCTTTAATGCTCTTCTAGGTAGACCTTGGATTCACGAATATAGCATGGTTCCATCTAACCTACACCAATGCGTTAAATACCAACGAGACGAAGACATTGAACACGTGATTAAGGGTGATCTGCAACTATTCTTAATTTAAGAATTTGGGATCTACAAAGATACCATAAATTTTATACCAAAAGGGTCCTCGACCCATTCTATGTTGGATATCAAAATTGAGGAGGAAGTGGTTGGACAAAAATCCAACCAAGAAAAAGAGAAAGAAAAAAAAAATACCAATCAAGAAATGATAGAGTCGAATAATGAAGACAAATTTGATATCGTTGTCCTCAGACCTCCAAACAAATTACCTCAAAAAGGTGGGAGGATGGCTCTAAGGGCACGAGGTTGGGGTCGTGCTTCATTAGATAGGAGAGTAGCACCTGTGTATATTGATCCAGAATCAGATTCCGATGGTGAACTAGGAAATCAAGGTGTTGCATTCTCTCTCGATTACAAGAATATAAATACTCCTCCAAAATTTGATCTCACCTTAGACCAGGACAATAACTCTAAGGTAGATATCTCAAAAGTTAAAAGTGATGAGCTTGAATTAATAATGTACGAAAAGCTCAGTAGGAGGATTAAGGCCCTTTCTCTAACCCCACTTTCGACTGGCAGCATTGCATGGTTAGAGGTTAAAGTGGCACCTAACGTGAACGGTTAAGTAAAGAAAGTCCAGAAATTCTTTCTTGGCTCCTCCTCCGCAAGGGATGAAGGTGATGTAACCCTTTAGGAGGCAAATTTTAATGAATTAATGGAATTACCTTTCGGCTACTTCCCTATTTGTATAAAAAATACTTTTTTCAATGGACTTAGGGTCAATATAGATATCACAAAAATATTTGGCAAACTAAGATTAAGAAAAATCTAACAATTGGTATTGGCTTTGGAACCGTTAGATCATTTGATGACTCTGAATATTGCTTAATGATAACTTACCATCTTGAATCTGAAAATGTCCATACGGATGCCATCGGTCCCCTCAATGGGCTCTATTTGGAGACTTTAGATGATCCCGATGAACTTCAAGTTTGGGATGCACCCCCTGAATTCGAAGAGGAAATAAAATCGACTGTCGACGAGTTAAAGGAAATTAATCTGAGAAATGATGAGGACCCTCGTCCTACTTTCATAAGTACTTTACTGAGTGAGAGTGAGACCCAAGATTTGATTCAGTTGTTATCTGAGTTCAGGGATTGCTTTTCCTAGACATACGAAGAAATACCGAGTTTGTCCGCTGAGGTAGCAGTCCACAAACTTGGAGTTCGACATGATTTTATTCCAGTCAAACAAGCTCCCCGGCGCATGTGTTTATAGATCGAGCAACAAGTCATTTTCGATGTTAAAAAATTAGGTGAAGCCTAATTCATCCGAGAGGAACAATACCCCTCTTGGGTGGCCAGTATCGTGCCAGTTCAAAAGAAAAACAGACAGATTAAAATTTGTGTCGACTATAGGGATCTGAATAAGGCATGTCCTAAAGATGAATTCCCTCTACCCATACCAGAACTTATGTTGGACATTGCCTCCTCACATGTTATTTTCTCCTTTATGGATGGATCATCTTATTATAAATAAATCAAGATAGCCCAAGAAGATGAGAGAAATACTGCGTTCAGAACTCCTATAGAGATCTTTTGTTATAAGGTGATGTCATTTGGCCTGAAGAATGTTGGGGCAACCTACCAGCAGGCCATGACTCATATTTTTGATGATTTAATCCACAATCAAGTCGAATGCTACATTGATGATTTAGTTATTAAGAGTAAAGTCAAAGAGGCTCATCTATATGACTTGAGGGTTGTATTTGAAAGGTTGCGCCGCTACGATTTGAAAATGAATCTCTTGAAATGTGCCTTTGGTGTCACTTCAGGGAAATTCTTAGGATTCGTAGTGAGGCACCGAGGAATTGAGGTCTACCCTGCCAAAATTGAAGCCATCTTAAATATATCATCTCATAAGAGCCTTACTCAGTTAATATCTCTACAATGTTGATTGGCATACATAAGGAGGTTTATTTCCAACCTTTCCGGGAGATGTCAACCTTTCTCTGTCCTTGCCAAGAAAGATACTAAATTCATATAGGGAGAGAAGTGTTATAATGCCTTTGATGATATCAAACAATACATTTCTAATTCGCCAGTTCTGATAGCCCCAGTTCTAGGAAAACCTTTGATCCTCTACACTGCAGCCTTAGATGAATCCTTAGGTGCCTTATTAGCTCAAATCAACAACGAAGGGAAAGAGAATACTCTCTATTACCTTAGCCGAAGACTTTTGCCCACCAAAATTTGATACCCATCAATTGAGAAGCATTGCCTCGCTTTAGTTTTTGTGGCCCAAGAGCTAAGGTATTACATGCTTTCCCACTTGATCAGTTTGATTTCTAAAGTTAATCCTTTGCAGTCTTATGACCCAACTGTTGGTGGAATTTTGAAAGCAAATTTTTTAAAGCTTGGTTTTCTTTGGGAGTTGAAGTTAAATTCTAATTCAGAAATCAAATCATTTTGTTAGAAAAAATATATTACCTTGAAAGGTGAAAATAAAATTTCCTCTTTGAATGGATTGTGAGTATTATGATCGGATTCTAAAGAGAACTTCGTATGGCCCCAAAGGACAAAAATGATGTTCAATTAAATATCCAGCTATAATATTCAAGAACTGTGATCGTTGAATTCACATCCAAATCCTTATCAAAGAAAGATGTATCTCCCCAAAGGGAGATAACACCATTCAATGATAATTCTTTGAATGTGATAATAACGATCATTTTTTATCTTTCCCAAAAGAATCCAATATAAATTTTAAAAAATCAATTTTTTTAAAATCAGGTGCGTGTGTGGTTCTAAATCTCCTACGCGCGCAAGCCCTCGTAGTTAATTACATCGTAAGGAGACGAAGTCCCCTACGAAAAACTCTCGATTAAAATAGTGACAAAATTTTGTTCGATTTTCTAGGAGTGATATAAAAAGGAGGTGAATTTTGGAATATCAAAAGGGAATGGGTCAAAATTGAGCAGTTATTATCGAAATCAAGGGAAGAGAAGTAGGGAACACTTTGAGATTCTGGAACCATCAGGAAGTGTCCCAACTTAATCTAAGTGTTGGGCTTTATGTTTTGGATTGAAAAGATGTTTAGTTAGAGTTGACTTTGAATTATATTTGGTGCAAAATGCAAATAAATAATGCAATTAAAATTTTGACTCTTTAAGTAAGTTTCTAATGTAATGCGTGCTAGTTGACGAGTTCAAATCAAATATGCTTGAAATTTTAAAAACATGCTTAGAAAATAATTTTTTAGAAGACTGGGATTCCCCAGGTCCGACACCTCATCCTTAAAGGTCAAACTATCCGGACTCTACCCGAAGGTGAGAAAGGGTCTAAAGCAAGGAAAGAATAAGTGCAGAAATATGCATGCGACTCCGAGGTCGATCCCCGATTAATTCCCTAAATTCATTATCTTTCTATGTTATTTAGACTTGCTAAAATTTAGACTTTAAAATTATGAATAAAAAATTTTCACACCTCACGAGTCTCACGTATCCAGGAGAAAGCAAAAGCAGCACAAAAACGCCAAAAAAAATAAGAAAATAGGCTATCATCTCAACACATCGAATATAAAATAATTAATTAATAAATGTCCATAGGCAAAGTTGTCTTGCTTATTACAAGACAGGGTCTTGTAAAAGGTAAAGTGGTCGGGTACCACTGACAACAACCTGGATTCTAAACCTAATAGAGACGCAAGTGGTTTTGAGTTGGATACTTTTAGTCTTCAAATATTCAATCTTGTTCTTCTTCAGACTCATTTTCTTCTAGCTCCTTGGATTCTTCGTAGTAGGCTACCCAAATTGATAAAAGGACATTTTCTTTGAGGGGAAGGCCACTCTTTCCTCTTTGGGTAGTGAAAAAGTGATCCAAATTTGGATATCCAAATAGAGAAAGGCTACTCCCCTAAGGGATGTCCTTTTCTCTTTGGAATCCAAACTTTGGACCAATGTATCTCAATTCAAAACTCCACTTTCACAACATTAAATACTTACTCAAATTACATTTATATAAAATTAAAACTATAGACTCTCCTGCAGGGTTATCCTAAGCAGTTAATGAATCAAAAACATATTCCCAAGCAGTTATATATGTGTAGAGAAGTAAGTAAACACACTGTCCACTCTCCTTTTTTATTTGGGGGCTTTAGCAGCTGAAGCACTTGTGCAAGCATTTATAATAATTATTTTTTTTAATTTAGCCCCCTTTATATTACTCTGCATGAGCGTGGCCACCTGTAGAAAACTGTGTGAACATCCAGATCGTTCCTATCCTACAGGTAATCTAGTTGCCAAACACATCAACCATCCATAGAGTGTATAAAAAGTAAACAGACACAACAAAGCAATTTCATCCACAACATGCAGTAAAAACTACAAAAAATTTGACACACAACAATAATGTAAACATCGTCCTAACTTAAATCTTGAGTTGGTTGTCCTAGCAAACCATCCAAAGTGTGTGCAGAAGGTCGTGTGGCTGGGCTAGATCCTAGGTTGGGTGATTAGTTAGAGTTATCTATTATTATGAGTTTGTTAAGGTTTAAAAGGGGGATTTATATTAAAGTTTAAATATTGATATATTAAGAATTTTAGTTAAACATATTTTAAGAGTTAATTGATTACTACCTTTATTTCATACCGAGGCCGTGAAGTTTATTTCACGTTCTTTGGGACTAAGCTAATAGCCTCGTAGGCCTAGGTTACCCAGTAGTAATAGGGGTTGATTAAGTTGATTTAAATTCATTGGAATTAAAAGAGTGGATTAATATTAGAGAGGAGTTGGTTACTGATTTTAATGGGTTGGTTGAGAATTTTGTTAACCTATTAGAAAAATTTTGGAGTTTGAATGAATTAATTGGTTTTGGAAAAAAATCTATATTTGCTAATTAAGGGGTCAAAAGTTGATATTTTTTTTAAATTAGAGTTAATCTTAAGGGTTTAAGATTTTTAATAAACACTAGACATAATTATGAGTTGTTAGACTAGTGGCACACTTAATTTGGAGTCTTCTATGAAAAGTTATGATTTTTAGAAGTTTTGACCTGTTTTGATCTAAGGTTAACCAAAATGTTGACTATTTGACTTTGACCAAATATTAGGTGTTTAAAATTTTCACTGAATAGGAGTTGAATTAAGGCCAATTAAAGATATTTTAGGTAATTTTTGGAATTAATCTTTATTTTCTAAAATTTTACTAAGACTAAAAGGTAAATTAAGGTATTAATCCTAAGCAGATTGATTAGGAAGCCTAATGATCTAGAAAAATCAGTGAAATACCTTCTATGGGTTAGTGATATACTAAGTTTATTGGTTCAAAGTCTCAAGTTAGGAAACTTTTATTTGGTCCGGTGAGTAGTGGGTATATCACACATGTGTCTCTTAAATCCATGACATTCCGGTTTTGCTAGGTATTGCTTGGTATTGGTCTTCACGGAGCGGTATTTCTCATTATTGTCAAGCAAAACTTAGCAAAATCGAGCCATTTCAATGCCATTTCAGTGAACAAATTATAATTGTTCACTAATCATCCCCCATTGTTCCTGTTCAAGTAACTAAAACCATGTATAGGGCTCCAGGAGACCTCTCAATATTGAAGTTTACAAATAATTTGAAGTACATTTAATTAGTATTTTACATTAATTATAATTTTAAATTAAAACATTAATAATTCTGAAAATATTAAAATATACATTGACAATAATTATTTTAGTCAGTATTTAATTTACTATGATTTATTATACTAAAAAAAACTTTAAAATCAATCTAACTAAATAAATAACAGGGTTAACAGCGTTGGCCAAACGGAGGACTCAGGTTACACGGCTGGAACGAGACGCAGGCTCCGTACTGCTCGGTACTTTTTGGTACTAAGTGATATTCAGCTCGAGGATTCTCGTTATTGCTCGGTACTAAGCAATGATGAGCTTGGGAATGCTCGGTATTGCTCGATACTGAGCAATGCTGAGCTCGAGAATGCTCAATAATTCTCGGTGCTGTGTAATACTGAGCTCGGTATTGCTTGTTACTACTCAGTACCGAGCAATACTGAGCTCGTTTTCCCTCTTTTTGGTTCGTTATTTTGGTCTAGCTGACCAAGACATTTAGAATTTTGAACCTAAGTCAAGCACATGAACGGGAACAATGGGGACACATTCATTTGGCCTAAAACACACTGGGAACAAGGCTAAACAAACCTATCTATTGTGAGCTAGAGCTAGAGTATGTGAGGGATTATACCGTTGGATCTTCAAAGTCTTCAAATAGTTGAGCTTGTAGACTATCCAAGTGCAGATATTTAGCACAATCCCATGCCCGAAAACACCTGGATCAATCACTACGAGCCTGGAGAGTTGTTTCAAAATGGAGGATTCACTCTCTCGGTCCTTGAGGGAAATTGAGAGAGTGTAGTGATAAAAAAAAACATCTCCTCTCCACTATTTTTTTTCCTTATTCAAAATGATCTGGGCTATCTTGGGCGGTTGTGATGCATCAGAGTTCTCCCCTAGATGCCCAACACTTGTCCAAAACCGCTAGAAGGCTGACCCAAAGGCTAGAACGACCTTACTTCCATTGGATGGACTTCGGTGAGTGGGGGGCTATTTCCATTTTAAGCTAAACCAAGCCCTGAGCTTGGTTAAAATAGCTCTAAGTGAGCTTTAGGATGTAAATAGGAGATCCTATAGGAGCCTAAATCAAGAGAAGGTGGCTTAGCATGTGATAATGCCCTCTTGGAAAGGTTTGAAGCCTAGAGTTGGCTATTTTGAGCAGTCAACGGATCAAAGGGGGGCTGAGGTGGAATGTGCGGAGGTAGGATCAAAGCCTTAAAGAATTTGATTGGGTTAAGGTTGATTGAACCAAGTGATTTGATCCAAAGAGGTTGAATTTGACCTCATACAAAAACGAGGTCAACAAATGGACCCCCGATGTGTGTATTAGAAGGAACTTCTTCTGCGCACGTTGGCGTTGACCGAATGACAAACTGAAAAGGATTCAAGAAGTCTAAGGAAGGGCGTCACCCAACCTTAGGTCTATAAGATGCTGATAGAAAACTTACTCCTAATAGAAAAATCAATTGGAAAACCAAGGTAGCGATTACCAAACCTTGGGTCTAAAGAAAAAGCATCACCCAACCTTAGGTCTACATGATGCTGATAGAAGACTTACTCCTAATAGACAAATCAACTAGAAAACCACGGTAGGGATTACCTAACCATGGGTCTAAGGAAGGGCATAACCCAACCTTAGGTCTATAGGATGCTGATAGAAGACTTACTTCTAGAAGATAGATTAACTGGGAAACTAAGGTAGGAATTACCTAACCTTGGGTCTAAGGAAGGGCATCACCCAACCTTAGGTCTATAGGATACGGATCGAAGACTTACTCCTAATAGACAAATCAACTAAAAAACCAAAGTATGGATTACCTAACCTTGGGTCTAAGAAAGGGCATCACCCAACCTTAGGTCTATATGATGCTGATAGAAGACTTACTCGTAATAGACAGATCAACTGGAAAACTAAGGTAGGCATCACCTAACTCTGGGTATAAGGAAGGGAATCACCCAACCTTAGGTCTATAGGATACTGATAGAAGACTAACTCCTAGTAGACAGGTTAACTAGAAAACCAAGGTAGTCATCACCTAACCCTGGTTCTAAGGAATGGAATCGCCCAACCTTAGGTCTATAGGATGCTGATAGAAGACTTACTCATAGTAGATAGATTAACTGGGAAACCAAGGTAGGGATTACCTAACCTTGGGTCTAAGAAAGGGCATCACCCAACCTTAGGTCTATAGGATGCTGATAGAAGACTTACTCATAGTAGATAGATTAACTGGGAAACCAAGGTAGGGATTACCTAACCTTGGGTCTAAGGAAGGGCATCACCCAACCTTAGGTCTATAGGATGCTGATAGAAGACTTACCTCTAATAGAAAAATCAACTAGAAAACCAAGGTAGGGATTACCTAACATTTGGTCTAAGGGCATCACCCCACCTTAGGTCTATATGATGCTGATAGAAGGATTAATCATAGTAGACAGATTAACTGGGAAACTAAGGTAGGTATCACCTAACCCTGGGTCTAAGGAAGGGCATCACCCAACCTTAGGTTTATAGGATGATGACAGAAGACTTACTCCTAGTAGACAGATTAACAAAGAAATTAAGGTTGGCATCACCTAACCCTGGGTCTAAGGAAGGGCATCACCCAACCTTAGTTCTATAGGATGCTGATAGAAGACTTACTCCTAGTAGACAGATTAATGGGGAAACTAAGGTAGCGTCACCTTATCCTGGGTCTAAGGAAGGGCATCACCCAACCTTAGGTTTGTAGGATGTTGATAGAAGACTTACTTATAGTAGACAAATTAACTTGGATGGTCATGTGGAGAGGAAACTTTCTCCACATAGCGGACTAAAATTGGAAAACTAGGTTGGTGCCACAAAGGACGTACTCCACCACTAGTGAGTATGAAATAGGATGGTACCAGGGAATGCGTATTCCACCACTAATCTGCAAGTCAAATGCTAAGGTGGTGCCACAAAGGGCGTTGCCCACCACTAATGAGTGTAATCCAAAGGGAAGGAAGGATCTAACCTTAAAGAAAAAGCAGAAGTATTAAAAAGTATAGGAGAGCATAAAGAACTAAATCAAAGTTGCAAGTGAAGCGAAAAGAAAATTTTATTTATTGATGAAATGAGCTACATCAAGCATAGTACTTCTTAAAGAAATGCCCATTAACGGGTAACATTGGGTGATTTCCTTTACAATCCACTAGTTAATATGAGCCTCCTTCGTAGACAGTCTTTACAACGAAAGGTCCCTCCAAAATTGGTTCAAATTTATGTTGCAAATCTATTTTTCATGACTTATATTTTGATGATTGACAAACACTGTTTCTCTTGGACTGCTTGTTGCTTCTAACTTTTCAGGAATCAAATATCGGACGATCAAGAAGGAGCCAAGTTCAGGATTGCGTAGGTTTAAGGTTGAGTCAGTCTGTACGTTTAATTTTCACCTTTTTGAGTCTACTTATAATGGTCAAAGAGACTGATGCTATGTAACCCTTCACACACACACTTGAGAGACTTAGAATTTCTGTTTTTACTCATTTCGGCCAGGATGATTTTTTGATCGGCCTGGACAATCAGCTTAAAACAGAAAGACTAATTAAGGATTCTTAATTAAGGCAGCCGACATTAACCGATCGTCCTGGACGATACGTGTATCGGTTAGAACGATAAGCTCAAAACAAAAAGAAGTAGCCGCCATAGTCAATTATGGTATACTATATTTTTAAATTATCGGCCAGGATGATCCTAGGATCGGCCTGGACGATATTCACAAATTATGCCATAATTGTTCAGGAAATCAAGGGAGTAATTAAGGATGATTGATACAATCATATCGTCTGGACGATCGCAGGATCGGCCAGGGCGATCTAGTCAAAAACCTTAAGTTACTTCAGGACGATCGATATCGGCCAGCTCGTATTCAGGGCTATTGTCAGGACAATTTTCCTCTGATTTGAACTGATCGGCCAGGACGATCGTGAGATTGGTCTGGACGATCAAGCCAATTTTCAATCGTCCAGCTTTGCATCCAGGGCTATGCTCTGGCCGATCTTCATTGATTTGTACTGATCGGCCAGGCCGATGTCCATATCGGCCTGGACGATATTATCGGTAACTTGCAATTAATGAGCTCTTTTGAAGCTCTTCTATTTAAGAGCTCTTGTACAATGTTTTTCAAGACCTTTGGCTGCTGCCTTGACCTGAGAAGACCTTGAGGAGAGAAAGAGAGAGAGGAGAGAGAGAGGATCTTGTGAGGGGATTCACAAGGGTTGCTTCAAGGATCGCTCTGCGTCGTCTTTGTCTAGAGTTTCTCGTCCGTGGAAGGGTCGGTAGAGGTAAGGAGTTTTGCTTTTGGTTTTGGTTCTCTGCCAGCTTCAAGAGGAAGCAAAAGGAGGTAGGTTCTTTGCCTTGCCGGGGTAGCTAAAAGGAGGTACTTGTGAGGGCTTCTCCGCCTAGCCATGGGGGCTAAAGGAGAGTCACTTTTTGTAGTGCAATACTTGGAGGGTGCCTCCAAGGAGTGGACGTAGGTCGAGTCGACCGAACCACTATAAATTTTTGTGTTCCTTTTCTTGCTTCTGCGCTTTTAAATTTTGCATTTATTTTTGTGGTGTGATTTGGTTTTTGCAATTTTCTTTCTTCGTGAAAAAAGTTTTTAAAATACCAATTCACCCCCCCTCTTGATTAGCTTGGGACTAAGTTCATAGGACTTAACATCCCTAACAAACTTTCAAGTGGTATCAGAGCCTGATTCGAAAATTAAAGTTTGAAAACTTTTTGAATTTTGATCCATGTCTAACTTTGGGAATCATAACACTACGGAAGGGAATTCCATTACCCGACCTCCCCTGTTTGATAACCTACCTTTTGATTTTTGGAAAACTCGCATGTCAAATTTTTTACAATCTACTGATTATCGCATGTGGATGCTTATTCAAGAAGGTTATTCTCCACCTTCTCGTGAAATTAATGGTTTTAAAACTGAAGTTGCTTTTACTGAATGGACTTTTGATGAACGAGATTTAGCTCAGTTAAATGCGAAATGTTTGAACTATTTTTTCTGTGCTTTGAAATCTGAGGATTACATGCATGTTTCAACTTGCAAAAGTGGTAAAGAACTTTGTGTTAAATTGTGCATCACTTATGAAGGTACCAATGAAGTTAAACAATCCCGTTTAAACATTCTCTTGCATGACTACAAACATTTTCGTATGAAACCTCATAAATAAATTTCTGACATGTACACTAGGTTTACTCAGATTGCTACTTCATTGCATGCACTAGGAAAAGAACTTTCGAACTATGAAAAAGTTAACAAGATTTTGAGATGCTTGCCTTCATCTTATGATGCAAAAATTACTGCAATCACTGAATCTAAGGATTTGAATACCTATTCTATTGATAACTTATTTGGCTCACTCATTGCTTACGAGCAAGGGGTGAATCAAAGAAATGTTGATGCAGGTGAAAAGAAAAAGGAGAAAACAATTGCACTGAAGGCACACAAATCGGATTCTGAATCTTCCGGGTCTAAAAGCGATGAAATTGCCTTCATCACAAGGCAATTCAAAAGCTTTCTAAGGAAGAAATAAAAGCTTCATCAAAGTTGGAGAAAAGGTAAGGATCATAAACATATTAAAGGATCTTCTGATGTTGTTTGTTTTGAATGCAGGAAACCTGCACATGTGAGAGCCGATTGTCCTACAGTTCAAGATCATTCAAGCAAAGAAAAGGAAAAAGGTGAGGAGAAAGCTAAGTCTAGGAAGGAGAAGAAGAAAATCCAAATAGGTTTCTGGGCAGAATCTGGTACTGATTCCTCTGAGACTGAACCAGAGGAAGAGACTACAAACTTGTGTTTCATGGGAGAAAATTAAAGTGATAAGGAAGAGGTATGTAAACCAACCTATGATGAATTGTTTGAAATTTGTGAAAAAATCCATACATCATACAACAAACTTTAGAAAACTCATGCTAGCCTAAAATTAGAACAATCAAATCTACAAAAAGAGCATGAAGTTTTTCTCAAAGATCATGCAACAATTGATTCACATCACATGGCTCTTCTTGATGAATTTGATGAGTTAAACAAGAAGCATTTTGAATTAGTTGATGAAAGTAATGCATTAAAAGCTTCATACACCTCACTTAAGGATGATCTTAAGAAATCTAAAGAGATTGAGAAAAATTTGAGGATTGAGAATGATGTATTAAAAAGAACTAACTTGAGGATTCTAAATGATTTGGAAATAAGTAAGAAAGCTAGGATAACACCAACTACTAATCAAAAACCAGAACCTAGGAAGAGGCATTTTTACCCAAACCATTTAAGAAAACCTTTTCCTGGAATTCAATGTTTTTCTTGTGGCATGCTAGGACACATCTCACACACTTGCACAGTTCACCATAGTACACATTAGGTGTGGAGATCTAAGATGCATGATTTAAAGCATACCACATCTGCATTGCACTCTACGTTTCCTAAGAAGGAGCCCAAACCTGTTTGGCTTCCTAAATCTGACTGTTGTTGAGTTTTGCAGGTGTGCTCTCACCAAAGACCTAGTGGGAGCATAAGACAACTGGACATAAGGAGGCTCGCAGCTCAATTGCTTAAATCCGCTGCCTTATCACTTGCTTGAAATCTTTAGCTTTTATGTGTTTTTTATTTTATTTTATTTGTTTGTGCTAGTTTTTGTGCTCACTTTGTGTTGTTTTTAAGTTGCTTTATTATTTTATTTTATGTGTTTTGTTTTTCACATTGTTCTTTATTTTTGGTCTTCCATATGATGAAACTTTTCAAGTTTTTAAATATTGGAGTTTTGGAGATAGGGTTTAGCTTTTCTAAATTGGTTAAAGGGAATAAACTGTTGATGTTTTCCCTTCTTCTGACTTTGTTTAGTGGCATGATTTTCGTCTCTAAAATAAAAGTCTAAACTCAGTTTAACCAATGGCTTTTCATCTAAGATCTTTTTCTTATCTTGCTACATTAAATTATCTTATGCATAATAGCCAAAATTCTTAGATATCATTCAAGCTTTTGAAATCTTGCCATTGCATTTATCACGTTATTTTGATTTTGTGTTGTGGATTGTTCTTCCCTATGTTAGAGAGAGAGCTCCTATTCTCTAATATTTGGAGGATATACTCACAACTAAGTCTTTTTCTTTAAGGGTATATTAAAGAGTTTTTAGCTTGCAAGAGTTAAAAAGGAAAGAGGCCAATGAAGCCAAATTGAAAAGAAAGCTATATACACAAAAGTGTATCAAAAATCAAAAGATGCTCAAAGAGCCAATCAAAGTGATAAGAGGCATAAAATGAGCCCACTAAATGCAAGCTATCCTCTCTTTTGTAAAAACTCTTAAAACTTAGAAAACTCATTGATTATGTGATACTTTCAAAGACTTGATTTTAATTTTCATGATTGAGAAAAATTACTTTGGTTTATTATTTATGAGATATTTTAGTTGTAAACAAGTCTTGAATGGATCTTCTTATCATATTTTATTATTCTGAGTTACGCCTCTGTTTTCCAAAAGAATTTTGCACCCTGAAGGATGTCCGATCTAGGGTTAACGGAATCAGTTTTTCTACCTTCTTCTGATTGGGATTTGTTAAACTTCTTGATCTCTTGGAACTTTAAAAGTTTAATTTTTTAAAAGATTTCTCATATGATGCCTCCATAAAACAAAAAAATTTAGAAAAATTAAAATCCAGAAATATTCGGTGTTTGGTTTTCATCATGTTGTTTTTATTTTTTCTGTGTATTTGACTGTTTTTTCTTTTGTTTTATTTTTGAGGGTCTTGATCATCACCATTCTTTTCTTGATTTCAATTTCAAGTCCCATCGGCCTGGCCGATACTTGTATCGTCCTGGCCGATATGACAAATTCTATTCAAAATCCATCTGCTGACCTTTTTCTATGCTTGCTATAATTCATCGTCCTGGACGATACTATATCGTCCTGGACGATTTGATCAAACTCATGGTGATAGTCCTGGCCGATAGTATATTTGTCTGGCCGATGCATTTTTTGTGCATCGTCTTGGCCGATACACTGGATCGTCCTGGACGATCCACGTGTCAGCACGTTTTGATCTTTAAATTCGGACCCGGACGATCCATTATTGGACAATCGGCCGGACCGATCCACTATTCTTCCTCAACGATACACGTGGCAAGCATTTAAAACATTTTAACTTCGGCCGGTACGATCAATTATTGTGCATCGTCCTGGACGATACACCTAATCGGCCCGGATGATCTGCTTTTTCAACGGTCGTCTGGACTGACTCCTCGGGCCGATAGCCTGTGTCTAATCGGCCTGGTCGATATCTGATCGGCCCGGACGATTGGACCGCCTTTTTGACCAATCGGCCTGTACGTAATTATTGAACCATATCGGCCTGGACGATTCTGCGATCGGCCAGAACGATATGGCCGTTTCTTTAAATTCAGGCCGTTCCAGCCATGGCTTTTCACTTCCAACCCTTTCTCCTCTTGTGTTCTTTGCTTAGTGCTCTCAATGGCTGGTGGGAAACGCGCCCGACAGACTTCTGTGAGTTCCTCGAGGGCAAGGATTGACCCTCGTTTCCGGGAAGCAGAAGATGAAGCCGCCTATCATCGTTATAAAGAGTGTGGAATTACTGTCTCTAGAATTATCAATCCTGTCCACATCTCTTACCCGGTAATGGATCTTTTTTCTCACACCTCCCTCTGCTTCATTATGTCTCTTGTCTTTCCTTTCAATTCAGAGTTTTTTCTAGAGTTTTTTGCAAATCTTCGCATCAACCCAACCTTCACAGCCTGACCTCCTATGTGAATCGACGCCCTGTCGAAATCCCATATCAGGATTGTGTTGATCTTTTACGGCTATCCACCACCGGGGATAAGCTGCACATAATCGCCTCTGACCCTGATCTTGATTGGTCCACGGCAAATCACTATATTCGCCAGACCAATGTACCCTACCATGTTGGAGAGACTAGCTCTTTAGTCAGAGATGCTAGGACAATCCAACATGTCCTTCGCACCTCAGTCATTCCAAAAGCCGGCGACCGAGTCCACATCACCCCTCTACTTTCCCTCACTACCTTCTACATCATGGCTCATAGGGAATTCAACACTGCGGACCTAATTTTTCGATATATTGATCACCTAACCACTATTCACGATCCAGGCCACAAAAGGAAACCAAATCTAGCCTTAGGACACATCATAGCCTATGTTCTTGAAACTAAATACCAACTTCAATATCCCATTCCACCAAACCTCCCAACTCCCTTCTACTCAAACAATTCCTTCAGCACCCTTCACAGTACTCGTCTCCACCCTGAGGAACCTCGGGGGGCTAGAGAGGAGGAGGCTCCCGCTCCAGCTCCATTTCCTGATCCTGTTCCTCTCCACCAACACTCACCGGTTAATTCAGTTGATTGAGAGATTTGATAGATGGGAGACCCGGTTTGATGCCTATGTTGCTGCACAGGAACAGCAACACTCTGAGGACATTGCCCATTACGAGCATCACCGCGCTGAGGATTTAGCCCGATTTGACAGTTTCCTTACTCACCAGCAGCAGCAGCATGACCAGGACATCGCCTGGTTCAATGCTCAGTTTACCACACTTGCTAGTTATTTTCAGCAGCTACCTATACAACCTCCATCTGATGATCAGGATCCCTCGTTCTTTTAGTCTGTGCTTTGTGTTGTTTGTCTTTTTGTAATTTGCTTGTTAAGTCTTTTGTGATGTTTTTCTGTTGTTTCTGGAAACTCTTTTTATGATGACAAAAGGGGGAGTAGGATAGGGTGTGGTAGGAAAAAACTGTTATAACTTTGATTTTCTAATGAACATGTTTTTTTTTTGTTTAACTTTTCCTACTTGTGTTTACAATCATCAAAAAGGGGAGATTGTTGCAAATCTATTTTTCATGACTTATATTTTGATGATTGACAAACACTGTTTCTCTTGGACTGCTTGTTTCTTCTAACTTTTTAGGAATCAAAGATCGGACGATCAAGAAGGAGCCAAGTTCAGGATTGCGTAGGTTTAAGGTTGAGTCAGTCTGTACGTTTAATTTTCACCTTTTTGAGTCTACTTGTAATGGTCAAAGAGACTGATGCTATGTAACCCTTCACACACACACTTGAGAGACTTAGAATTTCTATTTTTACTCATATTGGCCAGGACGATTTTTTGATCGGCTTGGACGATCAGCTTAAAACAGAAAGACTAATTAAGGATTCTTAATTAAGGCAGCCGACTGTAACCGATCGTCCTGGACGATACGTGTATCGGCCAGGACGATAAGCTCAAAACAGAAAGAAGTAGCC
The DNA here is from genome assembly GCA_016618105.1 of Dendrobium huoshanense. NCBI lineage: Eukaryota > Viridiplantae > Streptophyta > Magnoliopsida > Asparagales > Orchidaceae > Dendrobium > Dendrobium huoshanense. The sequence continues at coordinate 36,176 of JADPUM010000126.1, read as the reverse complement.
GCCATAGTCAATTATGGTATACTGTATTTTTAAATTATCGTCCAGGACAATCCTAGGATCGGCCTTGACGATATTTACAAATTATGCCATAATTGTTCAGGAAATTATGGGTGTAATTAAGGATGATTGATACGATCATATCGTCCTGGACGATCGTAGGATCGGCCAAGACGATCTAGTCAAAAACCTTAAGTTACTTCAGGACGATCGATATCGGCCAGCTCGTATTCAGGGCTATTATCTGAACGATTTTCCTCTGATTTGAACTGATCGGCTAGGACGATCGTGAGATCGGCCTGGAGGATCAAGCCAATTTTCAATCGTCCAGCTTTGCATCCAGGGCTATGCTCTGGCCGATCTTCATTGATTTGTACTGATCGGCCAGACCGATGTCCATATCGGCCTGGACGATATTGTCGGCAACTTGCAATTAATGAGCTCTTTTGAAGCTCTTCTATTTAAGAGCTCTTGTCCAACATTTTTAAAGACCTTTTGCTGCTGCCTTGACCTGAGACGACCTTGAAGAGAGAAAGAGAGAGAGGAGAGAGAGAGGATCTTGTGAGGGGGAGCTTGTGAGGGGATTCACAAGGGTTGTTTTAAGGATCGCTCTGCGTCGTCTTCGTCTAGAGTTTCTCATCCATGGAAGGGTCGGTAGAGGTAAGGAGTTTTGCTTTTGGTTTTGGTTCTCTGTCAGCTTCAGGAGGAAGCAAAAGGAGGTAGGTTCTCTGCCTTGCCGGGGTAGCTAAAAGGAGGTACTTGTGAGGGCTTCTCCGCCTAGCCGTGGGGGCTAAAGGAGAGTCACTTTTTATAGTGCAATACTTGGAGGGTGCCTCCAAGGAGTGGACGTAGGTCAAGTCGACCGAACCACTATAAATTTTTGTGTTCCTTTTCTTGCTTCTGCGCTTTTAAATTCCGCATTTATTTTTGTGGTGTGATTTGGTTTATGCAATTTTCTTTCTTTGTGAAAAAAGTTTTTAAAATACCAATTCACCCCCCCCCCCCTCTTGGTTAGCTTGGGACTAAGTTCATAGGGCTTAACATCCCTAACGAACTTTCAATTTCCAGCCAATCTTTTGGTGGGCTAAGATAGGCCTCCGAAGGACCAATACCAAGTATCCCGCTTGGAAGGTCCTAGGTTGCACTAACTTATCATGAGCTTGAATCATACAAGATTTATACAACTCTAGACTTTGTTGAGCTTGGAGACATCGCTCTTCAAGGTCTTCGAGTTCTTCTAATCGCAATTTTATATTTTGTTCATTCGTGATTTGATTTCGAACTGCAATTCTGAGTGAAGAAATTTGTATTTCTAAGGGTTGAACGGCCTCAGATCCATACACTAGTGCAAACAGGGTGGATTGGGTTGGGGTTCTATAAGTGGTACGGTAAGCCCATAAAGCTTCCACCAACTGCTCATCCCACTATTGTTTGTTGTCATTAAGGGTCTTTTTAATGATTTGCACCAAAGTTTTGTTAAAGCCTCAGCCAATCCATTTACCCGGGGGTAATAGATCATCGAGTATCTCCAATCAATGTTATACCGCTTTACAAAATTGTTGAGTTTCATAGACTTGAATGTGGACCCATTATCAGATATGATTCTGCGGGGTACACCGAATCGATATACGATATGATCACAAAAAAACTTTAACACATGGTATGATGTTACATTACGCAGCAAAATTGCCTTTGCCCACTTTGAAAAGTATTCAGTCGCAGCTAATATGAAATGATGACCTCTCGAAGGAGGGTCAATCGGCCCGATGATATCCGTGCCCCAACTCTCGATGGGACACGAGGCTATCTTAGGGTGTAACGCATTAGGTGGCTAATGTAAAACCACACCATAGGCCTGGCATTGATGATAGTGCTTTGCAATATTCATGCAATTGTCAATCATTATAGGCCAGTAATACCCAAATCTTTTGATTTTCAATTTCATTTTTGGACCCAATTGATGTGCACCGCATAGTCCTGAATGAACTTCATTAACGATCTTTATGGCTTCCCATTTCTCCAAATAGTGTATCCACATCTGATCGAATGATCGATGGTACAATAAATTGTTAACTAGTGCATAAGATATGGCACGTTTCTAATCTGGTTGGAAAGAGAATTATCCTGAGGAAGTTTTCCTTCTTTAAGATAGTCGATTAACGGTTGTATCCAATTTACTTCCTCATCAGTTGTTGAAGAGGCAGAAAGGACCTGAAAGGGTTTGTTATAAATGTGTTCCAAATCTATAGGAGAGAGGGTTTTACGATCCTGAATCTCTATAGGGATGGAATCCTCCTTAGGACATGCAAATTCCTTTGCAAGCTTTGCTAAGGCATCCGCCGCAAAATTACTTCCACGGGGAACCCTATACAGAGTGATGAAAGGAATTTGATCAAACATGTGAAGAGTGTACTGGTGCTATTTTAAGATATTAGGATTTAAGACCTTATAGGTTCCTGCAACCTGGTTAATCACCAATTGAGAGTCACCAAAGATCTTAATTGCTTTAATCTTCATCAAAATTGCAAGTTCCAAACCAGTTGTCAGAGCTTCATATTCAGCTTCGTTATTCATGCAAGGTTCCAATAAATGGTAGGAAAAATGCATCATCCCTCTCTCCGACGTCATAAAAATTAAGCCGACTCCTGCCTTTCTGGGGATTATAGATTGTTGGGTTGCATCCCTGCGGGAGGATGCTGCACCATTAAAATATAGCTCCCAGATGGCTTCTCCAGATTCCCTCAAACTCATGATTTGTTCATTGGGTAAATAATCATTCAAAGGAGAATTTGCCAGCAGCGGGTGTGCCGCTAGGATGTCGGCAATGGCCTGCCCTTTTACAACACGGAGGGGAGTGAAAGTAATCTCAAATTAGAGTAGTATCATAGACCACCGAGCCAAGCATCCTGACAACATAGGTTGGGTCATAAGATACTGCAAAAAATTAACTTTAGAAATCAAAGTGATCGAGTGGGAGAGCATGTAATGCCTTAGCTTTTGAGACACAAAAACTAGCGCAAGACAATGCTTCACAATTGATGGGTATTGAATTTTGATAGGTAAAAGTCTTTGGCTAAGGTAATATAGGGCATTCTCTTTCCCTGCATCATTGACTTGCGTTATTAGGGCACCTAAGAATTCATCTAAAACTGTAGTGTAAAGGATCAAAGGTTTCCTTGGAACTGGAGCTGCCAGACTGGTGGGTTAGAAAGGTATTGTTTGATATCATCAAAGGCATTTTGACATTTCTCATCCCATACAAATTTAGTATCTTTATTGGCATGGACAGAGAAGGGTTGACATCTCCCAGAAAGGATGGAAACAAACGTCCTTATATATGCCATCTACCTCGTAGAGATCTCAACTGAGTAAGGTTCTTAGGAGATGACATATCTAAGATGACTTCAATTTTAGCCGGGTCAATCTTGTTGCGGATCAATGGTTTATGATTTTGATGATAGCAAACATTCTTTTTCTCTATAACTGCCTTATCTACTTACATTTTAGGTTCACACGATCGGAATGCAATTTAGAACCAGCTCAAGAAAGAGTAGACTAGGCCTGAGTTAGTTTGTATCCTTTTTCCTTTCTTGAGTCTATTGTATTTGGTGTGGCTCCTGATGCTTTGTAACTTGGAAGATTTTTGACTGTTCCCTAGAGATTTCTTTTTTTGGTAACATTATCCGGGATGATATTTATATCGTCCGGGACGATCTGTCCAAAAGCAAAAACTCTAATTAGGGCATCCTCATTAAAGCAGCTGTCATTATGCAAAACACATCATCCTGGATGATTTAATGCTCATTATAGGCTTAATTCAGAAAGAATCTGCCGCAAGATCTACTTAGGAAATTCTTATTTTTGGATATCAGCCTAATGGATCGGCCGTGACTATAAAATATCAGCCAGGACGATCCAAGATAATTTTTCCAAAATTTCTCTGGCAATTTTAGAAAGCAATTAATGGTGATTTCGTCCGGGCCAATCGCAAGATCGTTCGGGCCGATTAGATATCGGCCAGCTTCTTTTCAGGGCGTTATTCAGGATGATTATTCTCATATTTGAACTAATCGGCAAGGACGGTATGTATATCGTCCTGGACGATAAAGTCAGCAACTTGCATTAATGAGCTTGTTTTTAGCTCTTTTATTTAAGCTTGACATAACACTTTGAAAAGTGTCTTTGGTAGCCATTGTAGCTTAATTCTTGTGGGGAAAACTTGAAGAGAAAGCTTGAAAGGGAGTGAGGAACAGGTGAAGTCTGAGAGAGGGAGAAGATCCTGTGAGGGTGGACTCAAGGGAGTGTGGAGGGGGATTCCACACGGTTGCTCTGGCAGGCTTGCACCTTAATACCGTCGGATTCAAGGCTTGTCTCGAGGGAAGTTCACGAAAGAAGAAGATCTCTTTGGTGTCAAAGGACCCGGCGACTCCGCCGCACCAGGGAAGGTGGAAGTGATTTTATAAGGGCTTCTCCGCCTAGCTATGGGGGCTAAAGGAGAGACACTTGTGTTAGTGTAATACTTGGAGGGTGCCTCCAAGGAGTGGACGTAGGTCAACGTTTGATCGAACCACTATAAATCTGATGTGTTCTTTTCTTATTATTGTTTCCGCATTATTTTCTTCTGCACTTGATTTCTGTGGTGATTTTGGTTTGAGTTTTATCTTTGGTTTTAAAGTTATCCAATTCACCTCTCTCTTTATTAGCCTCGGGTCAGTTTATAAGGGCTTAACATCCCTAACAAACTTTATAGTGTCATCAAAGCACTTTTAAATCTCAATTCATCGATGCCTCACTACGAAACCTAGGAATTTCCCTGAAGTGACACCAAAGGCACTTTTCAAGGGGTTCATTTTTAAAGCATAGTAGCACAATCATTCAAATATAACCCTCAAGTCATATAGGTGAGCCTCTTTGACCTTACTCTTGACAACTAAATCATCAATGTAACATTCGACTTGATTGTGGATTAAATCATCAAAGATATGGGTCATGGCCCGCTGGTAGGTTTCCCTTGCTTTCTTCAAGCCAAATGGCATCACCTTATAACAAAAGATCCCTACAAGGGTTTTGAATGCAGTATTTCTCTCATCTTCTAGGGCCATCTTGATTTGGTTATAACCATATGAGCCATCCATAAAGGAGAAAATAGCATGTGAGGATGCAATGTCTACCATAATTTCTAGTACTGGTAGGGGGAATTCATCTTTAGGACATGTCTTATTCAGATCCCTATAGTCGACAAAATTCGAATTTGAACATTTTTCTTTTGAACTGGCACGATACTGGCCACCCAAGAGGGGTATTATTTCTCTCAGATGAATCCGGCTTCGGCCAATTTTTTAACTTTGAAAATGACTTGTTGCTCGATTTCTAGGCGCATGCGCCAAGGAGCTTGTTTGACAGGAATGGCATCATGCCGAACTCCAAGTTTGTGCATCGCTACCTCAGCGGACAAATTCCGCATTTTATCATATGTCTAGGCAAAACAATCCCTGAACTCAGACAACAACTGAATCAAATCCTGGGTCTCACTCTCGCTCAGTAAAGTACTTATGAAAGTAGGGCGGGGGTCATCGTCAAATCCTAGGTTGATTTCTCTTAACTTATCGACTGTTGATTTAATTTCCTCTTCAAATTCAGGGGGTGTATCCTAAACTTGAAGTTCATCGGGATCATCTAAAGTCTCCAAACAGAGCCCATCCAAGGGGATGATGGGATCCGTAGGGACATTTGGAGATTCAAGATGGTAAGTTATCATTAAGCCAATACTCATCATCATTGAATGAACTAACGGTTCCAAAGCCGATACCACTCATCGGATTTTTCTTAATTTATTTTGCCAAATATTCTCGTGGTATCTAGCTTGACCCTTAGTCCATCGGTATGGTACAAAACCTTTGGAGAAACTATATTTTACACAAATAGGGAAGTAGCCGAAAGGTAATTCCATTAATTCATTAAAATCTGTCTCCTCAAGGGTTACATCATCTTCATTCCTTACAGAGGAGGATCCAGGAAAGAATTTCTGGACTTTCTTAACTTCACCGTTTAGGTTGGGGACCACTTTAACCTCTAACTCTGCAATCCTGCCAGCCAATAGGGGGTCAGAGACAGGGCCTCAATCCTCCCTGAGGATGCAATATCTACCTCAGGGTCATTTTCCTGGTCTAAAGTGAGATCAAATTTTGGAGGAGTATTTATATTTTTGTAATCGAGAGAGAGGGCAGCACCTTGATTTTCTATTTCACCATCAGAATCTGATTCCGGGTCAATATATACAGGTGCTTCTCTCCTATCTAATGAAGCATGACCCCGACCTCGTGCCCTTAAAGCCATCCTCCCACCACTCTGAGGTAATTTGTTTGGAGGCCTAAGGACAACAATATCAAAGTCATCTTCACTACTTGACTGTGTCATTTCATGATTGGTGATTTTATCTTTTTCTTTTCCTTGGTTGGATTTTTGTCCAACCATTTTCTCCTCAATTTTGATCTCTAACTTAGAACGGGATGATGACCTTTTTGATATGAAATATGTGGCATCTTCATATATCCCAATTTCTTGAATTGAGAATAGTTGCAGATCACCCTTAATCATATCTTCAATGACATCTCGTTGGTACTTAACGCATTGGTGTAGGGTAGATGGAACAATTCTATATTTGTGAATCCAAGGTCTACCTAAAAGAGCATTAAAGGATGCTACTGAATCAATTATATGAAACTTAGCTTCAATTTTCAATCCTCCTATCTCTAAGAGTAACGTGATTGAACCCAAAGCCCTCTCGCCCTTTTCGTTGAACCCACGAAGCACCAACCTATCGTCGAAAACTTACTAGTATCAACTCGGAGGTAAATGAGGGTCTTTATGTTCATTACATTGACCAATGCACCTGGATCAACGAGGAATCTCGATAACTTGAAGTTTCCCACATCTACAGTAATGTAAAGGGGACGGTTGTGGTTGGTAGTTCTCAATAGTAAATCTTTGTTAGAAAAGGTAACTCCAGGGACCTCTTTGAAGTAAAGCATCTCATCTTTTGAAGTTGAAGCCAGTTGTACTAAGCAAATCTTAGGGTCGAGAAGTGCTTTGACCATTGACTCCCTCATTTCTTTGGAAAGAAGGAGGGTGTCATAAATACTTAGTTTGGCTGGCAACTTCCTAAGATGGGCCAAAACATTATAATCAACCTTAGGAACAACGGACTCGAATCCTGGAGGAATTAAAGAAAATTCATATTGTTGAGGGGAGTTTGGATATAGATATACGAAAATGGATTGCTTGCCTTTGTCCTGAGGGGGAAGCCTAGAGGGAAAGACTTTACCGCCACGGAGTTGCACCTGCTCGATATCCTCGGGCAGGCAAACTAGGGCGGTGTCCACAATCACCGTAGATATTGGATCGTCATTTCTCGGAAGAGAGTCAGAATCTGAAAACTTTATCTTGATAGAACTTCCCTGAAAATTAAATTGGGAGAAATCACTTTCTGATAAGGTTTCACATTCGAGATCTTCTTCAATGGTCGACTCGGGAAGGACGTTTATTTGACATCGAGATTTATTTTACTAGAATTTTGATTTAAAATAGGAGAGTAATCAATTTGCATTTTAGATTCATGGCCAATCATCAAGACAAAAGTAGAATGTTATTTTTTATTCATCTTTTGACCCTTCGCCTTTGATGGGGCAAAATAAAAGTCAGATAACAAAAGAGGGGAAATAATTTTAACACCACCATCCACTACTTTAATACATCTCTCATCAACACACTTCCTCTCTACAAAATCATCTCTCTTTACTTTTACATATTTCATAGTAGTTCCTATGACTACTAGAGAGGGAAGTGGCTCAACATCTTCCTGCGAAGCGTCTAAGTCAACTTCCCACACCGGGCCCTGGGCTATCGTAGTCAGCTATTGGGAAAGATGAAAAGATTTGTTAATCAACTTTTTAAATGCTCGAGACAAAGCAATGTCCCAACAATCTTCAACATAAAAAAGGAATTAAGGATGTTACCTGAGATAGTTTTGATTGAAGCATTTTCTGGATGTACCAAATACTCTTTAGAATTATAATGTTACCTTGAGTATAGTTCCTCTCAAGCCAGTCTTTGAACACAACATAGTCCTCGAGTTGGTGACTGAGCATCCGGTGGTATGGATAGTACTTAGAATTTTTTTCTTACTCTCATCAGCTAGTCTCCTAACCTCTGGTAATTGTAAATCTGGCTTCTTTAACAAACTCTTAAAGATCTTCCTTACCGACTTCCTCTTAAATGGATATGGGTTTTCCAATCTCTCTCTAAAAGGGATGAAGGAAGGATATCTAGCAAACTGAGGAGTAATCTGAAACGGCTGCTTCAGAGGTGGTTGTGGTGGTGGTGGAATGCTAGGCTGACTAGCAACTCGCCTCTTCCCTTTATCAACTGTGGAGACCACAGCTTTCTTCTCAAAATTTTTCACCAACCGAGGACCCTTCTTATCTTCAGGATGCTCACGTAAGAATGACATCCTAGGAGCTTCTTCCTGCAAATTTCTAGCCTTATTGAGAAGTTTTTCAAAGGTTTTAATAGAGAAACCCTTCAGGAGAAAAGCAACAGGGCCATGGATATTTTTTAGAAGAAAATCTACAGCATGTTGCTCTTGCAACTGGGGTTCACACTTCATCGAGAGGTTTCACCACCTCAAGATGAATTCAACCAGAGGCTCTCCCGAATATTGCTTTTCAATAACCAGATCGCCCACGGTGGTGCGCTGTTGTGCTCCAAAAATCTTTTTAAGAAAAGATTGTATAGATAGTTAAAAGTTCTCACCAAATCGTTAGGCAGATCGGCATACCACTCAAAAGAAATATCGAATAGACTACTTACAAACTAGCGAAAAAGTAGTGCATGTGACCCTCTCGCGTTGCAACAGCTCACTCGGAAGTGGGCCAGATTCTGCCTCGGGTTTTCAACTCCAGTGAAAATTTTAAATGATGGTGGCACAAAGCCCTTTGGATAAGGAACTGAGTCATATTCTTGGGGGTAGGGTCTATCCTTCGAAATAGACGTGGTTCCTTGTGAAAGAGCTAAGGCCTCCCTTACCTGGTCCTCGATCAATTGTTTGATATCCTTCTAAGGCAGAGAAGGAGAGACAGTGGGAGTCGTAGACGCTACTGGTAGTACTTCTGGTAAACAGGGAGGGTGAAGTGGTACTGACTCGGGAGGTATGGAGCTGGATTCTTCCTTTCTATCCCTTTCTACAATTTCCCGAGCTGATTGGTGAATTTTGAGGGACTCTTGTTGTGATTTATCCAGTTTTTCTTACATTTCTCTAACTTATGACATCATGCTTGCAAGCTGAGTCTCCAAGTTTTTTATGTGTTCTTCATCTCTAGCTTTTACAGTCTCATTTGAATCCGACTCAACAATAGGTGAATCATCATCTCTAGCATATCGACACTTGCTGGGCTCAGCTTCTTTATTAGACCCTTTGGTTTCAACCATACAAATGTTACCAACATAATCATCCTCATCTCAGAGGAGGTCATCCAGGTTCAGGTCAAAACTGGCTAACCCCTCTTTACGCAATAGAATGCCCCTTATTTCTTGTACTTCCTCATTGATCTGTCTATCCCCAATATACTTGGGATCGAGGGGTAAGTACCCTTTATATTCAGCCATGTCGAAAAGTTCTTCAGTGTCTAACTTGGAGATAATTTCTTGTGAGCTTTGGATTAAGATCTGGTTGAGGCTTTAAAACTGGTTCATCTTCAATCTCTAAATCCTGGTCAATCTTTGACTATCCCAGAACTGGTAGTCAGAAGATTGACATCCTCTATGGGGAGAGGGACATATACCTCGGGGGGCGAAGCAGAAGCTTGTAACGTGATAGCTCATACATCTGGCAATGTAAGGTCCTTGGACCCCTGACTAGGGAGCCTAGGAATGACACATAGATCTTGGGGATCATCAACTGGAACAGCCGTAATGATGGCCTCTGGGTCATGAACTAAATTGGTTGCGGGAGGACTGTTAACTGTAATACCTGGGGTATCGACTTGAACATCCATCAAATCAATTAAAACTGGAGGAGGGTTGACTGGAACTCGTTGGAGCTGAAGAATGAACTTAGAAGTTCTAGGAGGTGGTGGCAGGATCTCCAACTTAGTTCTTTTGGGCACAAATTTTTTTTAAGGGGACTTGGGCCTCTTACCCTTAACATCTATATATCTTCGAATCTTAGCCCCATTTGGCTTAACAATCACTGAGGTCAGCTTTACAGGTCTAGGAGGGGGACTGGGGGTCTACTAGTAGAATGGTGGCCTCTCTCGGACCCAGTCAACATAATACCCTCTATTTTAGAGGATGGAGGGCGTGGCACCCAATTGATATTCATCAACCAGTACTGAAGTAGCAGGCTGCCTGACATACTTCTTATTTTTTCTAACAGATTGAGGGGTCAGACTTTTTTCCTCAGACATTTCTTCTTTCAAAACTTCTTTCTAGAAGCGATGTGACATCACTCCCTTTAATTATTTTACATACTCCTCCTTAGTCTGCTCAGACTGTGCAGCACTGGTGTGAATTATATTTCTTAATGTCCTTGTCCTCTGGAGGTGCTTTTCTTTTGGAGTCTTCTTGGTTGAGTACTCAATCGGGCATGGTGGGGAACAAGCTATCCTAGCTGCCCTCTCCTCCCCATGAGTAGAAGCAAGGGGGTAGAAACGACTCCCCTTAAGGAGAGGAGAGGAAGTAGGAATAGGTAGATCCTCAATAGCCTCAGGCTCTACTTGGGCTAAAGTCTTAAATGGCACAACTCTTTTAGCCTTGGAGATCTTTTTCCTAAGTCTCCTCAAATAGTTCTTCTTCTGGTTCTTAGTGGAAAAAGTAAGCTCAGAACTAGACCCTTCCTTAAAAACAGACTTAACTTTAGTGGGGGTCTCAAAAACTGGCTTAGGCTATTTCTGTGCATCACTCTCTATTATTAAGGTGGGTGCAGATCCCATAATCAACTCAATCACTAGGGTAGCTTCCTTACTGGCATCCAAACTAACTATCTGGTATCCGTCCATGGAAAACTCAAGCGTATTGAATCCCATCCCAAAGATCGCAATGCTTCCTTGATCATTAACAATTGAGGACAGCTCTCGGTCGAAAGAGAAAATTAATTGGCCAGCCATTTAAAATTTTTTGAAAATTAAAGAGAGGATTGGAATTAGATTTCTCTTAAATGGAAGGCAAATGTTTTTGAAAATTAAGGCTCATAAGATAATCTCAACCCTCCAGTGCATGTTAAGTGGTAGGAAATATCACCCAATACACGTTAGTGGGATAAAGAGACTAGATATGTGCCAGAGAAGATTTAGATTTTATAACACATGCTAGCCCACCGAAGGATTCTATGGGGTAACATGCGACGACTTGAAATTTAAAGAAAGTTTTAAAAAAAAAATTTGAATTTTTTGAGATTTAAAGTGCTTTTCTCACAAATTCCAAAACACAACGGGCAGAGTTTTCCATTGCTCGAAGGCCTATGGAATTGCGAGAAAGCTCAAGTAAAGTAAGAAGCCTAACCTTTCCCACCTCTAAAGTTCAAAAAGGGAAGTGAGGGGGTTAAGGCTAAGGTATTTCAAAATATCAAAATTAGGATCTTCAAATTCCTTTCAATATTAAGAATTTATATATGTTGAATAAAAAATTGTTAATTATAAAACCATAGGATTTAAAAGGATATCCCAAAGATCTGATTTGATACTGTCGCCTCACCGGTTGACCTGGGGGCAGAAGGATAAAATAAGAACAAACACTTAGTATTAAAAGGAAGTTGGAGGTAGCACCTCTCTTTTCAATATACGTTTTATTTTAGATGTTGGCCACACTCACCCAAGAAAGAAAAGGGTAGAGGGACCAACGGAAGAAATGATAGTTAAAACTACTAATGAAAAAAAAAATTGTCACTATTAAAGATGGAGATAGAGATTTGTCCCACTAGGCATGCCATTTTTTGTTTGTGGAATTTTGAAAGTGGATTTTTCAAAACTTGGTTTTCTTTGATAGTTAAAGTAAAATTTAATTCTAAAATCGAATCATCCTATTAAAAAAATATAACACCTTGACAGGTGAAAATAAAATTTCATGATGGTGTTCAGACTTAGAATTATCAATCTCATCTTGAGTATTGTGACTGCATTCTAAAGAGAACTTCGTATTGCCCCGAAGGACCAAAATTAAGTTCAATTAAATATCCAACTACAAATTATTCAAGAAATGTGATCGTTGAATTCACATCCAAAGCCATATAAAAGAAATATGTATCTTCCCAAAGGGAGATAACACCATTCAATGATAATTCTTTGAATGTGATAATAACGATCATTTTTTATCTTTCCCAAAGGAATCCAATATAAATTTTGAAAAATCAATTTTTAAAAATCAAGTGCGTTTGTGGTTCTAAATCTCCTATGAGCAGAAGCCCTCGTAGTTAATGACATCATAGGGAGATGAAGTCTCCTACGAAAAACACTCGATTAAAATAGTGACAAAATTTTGTTAGATTTTCTAGGAGTGATAAGAAAAGGAGGTGAATTTTAGAATATCAAAAGGGAATGGGTCAAAATTGAGCAGTTATTATTAAAATCAAGGGAAGATAAGTAGGGGACACTTTGAGATTTCGGAACCATCCGGAAGTGTCCCAACTTAATCTAAGTGTTGGGCTTTATGTTTTGGATTGAAAAGATATTTAGTTAGAGTTGAGCATTTTATTAGAAATTTGGGATTATATTCCTGAAGTTTGGGGTCTTATAATAAAAAATCTGCCCCGGATCCTAAATCTAATTTGGACACTAGACCATAGTCGTCCGAACCTAACTAATGCAGTGCAAGGTCTGGACTTACCCCGACCTGGATTGGGGAGACAACTAACCACCTAATTGATTTAAAATACATGAGTCTGGTCTTTTATGATAGTGTGGTAGATACATCTTATTTAAGTTTTGGAGAGCTGGGGCCATCATCTAGAGGTTTTTCTAATTGGCCCCTTTAACTTATGTTGGGTGCAAAATGCTAAGGACTAATGCAATTAAAATTTTTACTATTTAAGTATGTTTCTAATGCAATGCGTGCTAGTTGAAGACTTCAAATCAAATATGATTGAAATTTTAAAAATAGGCTTAGAAAATAATTTTTTAGAAGACTGGGCTTCCCTAGGTCCGGCACCTCGTCCTCATAGATCAGACTATCCGGACTCTACCCACATGCGGGGAAGGGTCTAAAGCAAGGAAAGAAGAAGTGCAGAAATATGCAAGCGACCCCGGGGTCGATCCCTGGCTAATTCACTAAAATTTATACTTTAAAATTATGAATATAAAACTTTCACACCCTCACGAGTCTCACGTACCCATGTGAAAGCAAAAGCAGCACACAAACGCCAAAAAACTAAGAAAAATAGGCAATCCTAAAGGCAATCATCTCAACACATCAAATATAAATGAATTAATTAATAAATATCTATAGGCAATGTTTCCTTGCTTATTACAAACCAGGGTCTTGCAAAAATTAAAGTGACCGGGCACCACTGACAATAACCTGGATTCTAAACCTGGTAGAGACGCAAGTGGTTTTGAGTTGGAGACTTTTAGTCTTCAAATCTTCAATCTTGTTCTCCTTCGGACTTCTTTTCTTTGGGCTCCTTGGATTCCTCATAGTAGGCTACTCAAATGGATAAAAGGACACTTCCTTTAAGGGGAAGGCCACTCTTTCCTCTTTGGGTAATAAAAAAGTTATCCGAATTTGGATCTCCAAATAAAAAAGGGTTACTCCCCTAAGGGGCCTTCTTTTCTCTTTGGAGTCCATGCTTTGGACCTATGTATCCCAATTCAAAACTCCACTTTAAAAATACTAAATACTTGCTCAAATTATATTTGTATAAAATCAAAATTCTAAACTTTCCTGCAGAGTTATCCTAAAAAGTTAATGAATCAAAAAAATCCCAAGCAAAATTCAGAAAAGTAAGTAAACACACTGGTCATGCTCCTTTTTTATTTGGGGGCTTTAGCAGCTGAAGCACCTGTGCAAGCATTTATAATAACTGATTTTTTTATTTAGCCCCTTTTTATTGCCCTTTATGAGCGTGGCCACATGCACGTAAAACTATGTGAACATCTAGATCATTCATATCCTAGGCGTAATCTAGTTGCCAAACACACCAACCATCCACAGAGTGCAGAAAATGTAAACATACACAACAAATCAATTTCATCCAGAATATGCAGTAAAAACCATAAAAAGTCTGGCACACAGCAGTAAAGTAAATACCAGGCTAACCTAGATCTAGATTTGGTTGTCCTAGCAAACCATCTAAAGTGTGTGCAGAAGGTCGTGTGGCTGGGGTAGATCCTAGCTTGGGTGATTAGTTAAAGTTATCTAAAATTATGAGTTTGTTAAGGTTTAAAAGGGGGATTTAGATTAAAGTTTAAATATTGATATATTAAGAATTTTAGTTAAATATATTTTAAGAGTTAATAGATTACTACCTTTGTTACACACCGAGGTCGTGATGTTTATTTCACCTTCCTTGGGGCTAAGTTAATAGCCTCGTAGGCCTGGGTTATCTAGTAGTAATCAGGGTTGATTAAGTTGATATAAATTGGTTGGAATTAAAAGAGTGAATTAATATTAGAGAGGAGTTGGCTACTGATTTTAATGGATTGGTTAAGAATTTTATTAACCTATTAGGAAAAGTTTGGAGTTTGAATGAATTAACGGGTTTTGGAAAAAAAATCTATATGTGCTAACAAATGGGTCAAAAGTTGATTTTTTTTAAATTAGAGTTAATCATAAGGATTTCAGATTTTTAATAAATACTAGACCTAATTATGAGTTGTTAGACAGGTCGTACACTCAATTTGGAGTTTTCTATTAAAAGTTATGATTTTAGAAGTTTTGACCCGTTTTGACCTAAGGTTGACAAAAAAATGACTATTTGACTTTGACCAGATTTTGGGAGTTTGAAATTTTCACTAAATAGGAGTTGAATTAAGGTCAGTTAAAGATATTTTAGGTAATTTTTTGAATTAATCTTGATTTTCTAGAATTTTACTAAGGCTAAAAGGTCAATTAAGGGATTAATCCTAAGTAGATTGATTAGAAAGCCTAATGATCTCCAAAAATAAGTGAAATTCCTTCTATGGGTTAGTGATATACTAAGTTTACTGGTCAAATTCTCAAGTTAGGAAACTTTTATTTGGTACGGTGAGTAGTGGGTATATCACACGTGCGTCTTTTAAATCCATGACAACTCGGTATTGCTAGGTACTGCTCTGTATTGGTCTTCATGGAGCAGTAATTCTCGTTATTATCAAGAAATACTTAGCAATACCGAGCAATACCTAGTGATACCGAGTAAATACCGAGTGATACCGAGTTTTCCTAGAAAAACTCAGTATTGCTCGATACTGGTCTTCATAAAGCGGTATTTCTCCTTATTATCAAGCAATGCTCAGCAATACCGAGCTGTACCTAGTGATACCTAGAAAATACTGAGTTTCAGTCCGGGTCAAGTCACCGGCCACACAGTAAAGAGTAAGTGCTCATGGTGCGATCTCAGTGGTGATTGAATGTAGAGCTATGTCGGATCACCTGACCCAATAATTGTTCCAAGTTAGGGGGAGCATGCATCCTAATTAAAAACAATTCTATGTTCTCGATACAAATCCTTAATTTTTGTCCTTAAGGATGTCTCTGAGTTGTGTGGAATCAAATCAAAGTCACTAACCCTTAACACATCACTTATGTAGGTAAAAGGAAAAATAAAATAACACTCAAGTCCTTAGATATAGGAGTTCCAAAACTAAGTGGTGTGTGTAATCCTATACATGCAAGGTCTAAAACAATAAAGGAATATTATATGAGATTGCATTAAATGCCATGTCAATGAACAAATTATATTTGTTCACTAATCATCCCCTATTATTCCTATTCAAGTAACTTAAACCATGTATAGGGCTCCAGGAGACCTCTCAAAATTGAAGTTTATAAATAATTTGAAATACATTTAATTAATATTTTACATTAATTATAATTTTAAATTAAAATATTAATAATTTTGAAAATATTAAAATATACCTTGATAATAATTTCTTTAGTCAGTATTTAATTTACTATGATTTATTATACTAAAAAAAACTTTAAAATCAATTTAACTAAATAAATAACAGGGTTAGCGATGTCGGCCTAACAAAGGACACTCGGGTTACACAGCTGGAACGAGACGCGGGCTCGGTACTGCTCGGTACTGTTCGGTACTGAGTGATATTGAGCCCAAGGATGCTCGGTATTGCTTGGTACTGAGCAATGCTGAGCTCAGGAATGCTCGGTATTGCTAGGTACTGAGCAATCGGGAATGCTCGATATTGCTCGGTACTGAGCAATGCTTAGCTCGGGAAAGCTCGGTATGGCTCGGTACTGAGCAATGTTGAGCTAGGGAATGCTCGATATTGCTCTGTACTGAGCAATGCTGAGCTCGAGAATGTTTGGTATTGCTTGGTACTGAGCAATATTGAGCTCAGTACTGCTCGGTACTACTCGGTATCGAGCAATACTGAGCTCGTTTTCCCTCTTTTTGGTTCATTCTTTCGATCCAACCAACCAAGACGTTTAGAATTTTGAACCTAAGTCAAGCACATGAACGGGAATAATGGGGGCAAATTCATTTGGCCTAAAACACACTAGGAACAAGGCTAAACAAACATATCTATTGTGAGCTAGACCTAGAGTTTGTGAGGGATTATACCGTTGGATCTTAAAAGTCTTCAAACTATTGAGCTTGTAGACTGTCCAAGTGTAGATCCCTAGCACAATCCCATGCCTGAAAACATCTGGAACAATCACTACGGGGCTGGAGAGTTGTCTCAAAATAGAGGATTCGCTCTCTTGGTCCTTGAGGGAAATTGAGAGAGTGTAGTGATTAAAAAGCATCTCCGATCCACTAAAAAAAATTCCTTATTCAAAATGACCTGGGCTATCTTAGGCGGTTGTGATGCATCAGAGTTCTCCCCTAGATTCCTAACACCTATCCAAAACCATTGGAAGGCTTCCCCAAAGGCTGGAACAACCTTGCTTACGTTAGATGGACTTCAGTGAGTGGTGGGGCTATTTCTAATTTAAGCTAAACCAAGCACTGAGCTTGGTTGAAAGAGCTCTAAGTGAGCTTTAGGATGTAAATTGGTGATCCTATAGCAGCCTAAATCAAGAGATGGTGTCTTAGCATGTGATAATGCCCTCTTGGAAAGATTTGAAGCCTAGAGTAGTTGGCTATTTTGAGTAGTCAACGGGTCAAAGGGGGGCTGAGGTGGCATGAGCGGAGGTAGGATCAAAGCCTTAAAGAATTTGATTGGGTTAAGGTTGATTGAACCAAGTGATTTGATCCAAAGAGGTTGAATGTGACCTCATATAAAAATGAGGTCAACACCAACCTACATAGTCAGGATACTTGGCTTGGTGGTCTATGATACTACTTTAATTTGATATTACTTTCACTCCCCTCCATATTGTAAAAAGGCAGGCCATTGACGATTTCCTAGCAACACACCTGCTGCCGGCGGATTCTTCTTTGAATGATGATTTACCCGATGAACAAATCATGAGTTTGAGGGAATCTGAAGAAGCTGTCTGGAAGCTATATTTTGATGGTGTAGCATCCTCCCATCGGGATGCAATCCAATAATCTATAACCTCCGAAAAGGCCGGAGTCGGCTTAAATTTTATAACACCGGAGAGAGGTATGATGCATTTTTCCTACCACTTGTCGAAGCCTTGAATGAATAATGAGGTTGAATATGAAGCTCTAATAACTGGTCTAGAACTTGCAATTTTGATGGAGATTAAAGCGATTAAGATTTTCGGTGACTCTCAATTGGTGATTAACCAAGTGGCAGGAGCCTATAAGGTCTTAAATCCTAATATCTTAAATTACCATAAGTATGCCCTTCACTTACTTGAACAAATTCCTATCGTCACTCTGTTTAGGGTTCCCTGTGGAAGAATTCTGTGGCGGATGCCTTAGCAAAGCTTGCAAAGAATTTACATGTCCTTACGAAGATTCCATTCCTATAGAGATTTAGGGTCGCTAAACCCTCTCTCATATAGATTTGGAATATATTAGTAACAAACCTTTCCAAGTCCTTTCTGCCTTTTCGACGACTAATAAGAAGGTTGTTGGAGATTATCGTTAATCGACTACTTTCAAGAAGGAAAACTTCCCCAGGATAAATCTCTCTATAACCATATTAAGAAACATGTCCTATCTTATACACTAGTAACCATTTCTCTATACCGTCGATCATTCGATCAGATGTGGCTACGTTGTTTGGATAAACGGGAATCTCTGAAGATCGTTAATGATGTTCATTCAGGACTATGCGGTGCACATTAATCGGGTCCAAAAATGAAATTGAAAATTAAAAGACTTGGGTATTACTAGCCTACAATAATTGACGATTGCATCAATATTACAAAGCACTGTCATCAATGCCAGGTCCATGGTGTGGTTCTACATCAGCCGCCTAATGTGTTACACCCTACGATAGCTCATGGCCCTTTGAAAGTTGGGGCATGGATGTTATCAGGCCAATTGACCCCCCTTCTTCGAGAGGTCATTATTTCAAATTAGCTGCGACTGATTACTTTTCAAAGTGGGCAGAAGCAATTCCCCTGCGTAATGTAACATCCCACCATGTGTTAAGATTCTTTCGTGACCATATCGTATATTGATTTGACGTACCCCACAGAATCATATCCAATAGTGGGTCTGCATTCAAGTCTACAAAAATCAATAGTTTTGTAAGATGCCATAACATTAATTGGATATACTTGACGATCTATTACCCCTGGGTAAATGGATTTGTTGAGGCCTTCTACAAACTTTGGTTCAAATCATTAAAAAGACCCTTAATGATAATAAAAGACAATGGGATGAGCAGCTGGTGGAAGCATTATGGGATTACCCTACCACTTATAGAACCCCAACCAAATTCACCCCATTTGCACTAGTGTATGGATCTGAGGTTGTTCTACCCTTAGAGATACAAATTCCTTCACTCAGAATTGCAGTTCAAAATCAAATCACGAATGAACAAAATGCAGAACTACGATTACAAGAACTCGAAGGCCTTGAAGAGCGAAGTCTCAAAGCTCAACAAAGCCTAGAGTTAATAAATCTCGAATGGTTCAAGCTCATGAAAAGTTAGTGAGACCTAGAGCCTTCCAAGTAGGAGACTTGGTCTTGGTCCTTCGGAGGCCTATCTTAGCCCACCAAAAGTTGGGTGGGAAATTTGAACCAATTTGAGAAGGACCTTTCATTGTAGAGTCTGTCTATGAAGGAGGCTCGTACCAGCTAGTGGATTGTAAAGGAAATCACCCAATGTTACCCGTCAACAGGTGTTTCCTTAAGAAGAACTATGCTTGATTTAGCTCGTTTTATCAATTAATAAATTTTCTTTTCCCTCGACTCACGACTTTAAATCATTTTAGCACTTCCTCTTATGCTTCTTTTTTTTAATTTGTCTATCTTTTCCTTAAGGTTAGGTCTATCCTTCCCTTAGAATTAGACCCGCTAGTAGTGGAGTACGCCCTTCGTGGCACCATCATAGTTTGCCAATTTTGGTCCTCTGTGTGGAGCTAGTTTCCTCCCCAGATGACCATCCCAGTTAATTTATCTATTAGGAGTAAGTCTTCTATCAGCATCCTATAGACCTAAGGTTGGGTGATGCCCTTCCTTAAACCCAAGGTTAGGTAATCCCTACCTTGATTTTCCAGTTAATTTATCTATTAGGAGTAAATCTTCTTTCAGCATCCTATAGACCTAAGGTTAGGTGATTCCCTTCCTTAGACCCAAGGGTTAGGCGATGCCTACCTTGGTTTTCTAATTAATCCATCTATTAGAACTAAGTCTTCTATCAACATCCTATAGACCTAAGGTTGGGTGATGCCCTTCTTTAGACCCAGGGTTAGGTAATCCCTACCTTGGTTTCCCAGTTATTCTGTCTATTAGGAGTAAGTCTTCTATGAGCATCCTATAGAACTAAGGTTGCGTGATGCCCTTCCTTAGACCCAGGCTAGGTGATGCCTACATTGGTTTTTCAGTTAATTTGTGTATTAGGGGTAAGTCTTCTATCAGCATCCTATATACCTAAGGTTGGGTGATGCCCTTTTTTAGACCTAGGGTTAGGTGATGCCTACCTTGGTTTTCTAGTTGATTTGTCTATTAGGAGTAAGTCTTCTATCAACATCCTATAGACTTAAGGTTGGGTGATGCCCTTCCTTAGACCCAAGGTTAGGTGATGCCTACCTTGGTTTCCTAGTTGAATTATCTATTAGGAGTAAGTCTTCTATAAGCATCCTATATACCTAAGGTTGGGTGATGCCCTTCCTTAAACCAAAGGTTAGATGATGCCTACCTTAGTTTTTCAGTTGATTTGTCTATCAGGTGTAAGCCTTCTATCAACATCCTATAGACATAAGGTTGGATGATGCCCTTCCTTACACCCTCAAGATTTTATTCAAAATTTCCATTCCGTCAACGCCAATATGCGCATCAGAAGTTCCTTCTACAACACACATTGGAAGTCCATTTGTTGACCTCATTTTTGTATGAGGTCACTTTCAACCCCTTCTTGAGCCTTGGATCTTAGGTTTCTTTGGACTGTAGATCTTAGGATCTTCCTAGTTCCTATCCCTTAGGCCCAATCCAGATCTTAACTCAATTCAACCCAGAACCCTTGGGCTAAAGACTTAGGTCCTAAAGCCTTTTCTAGATGATTCTTCTATCACCTTTAAACCTAGTCAATTGGCATCTGATTCAGGGTCTATCAGTTCCATATTGATGTGTAATGTCTTTAGTGTCAACCCTCCAAATTTGAACTCATTTGGAGGACCCTAACACCATAAACTTAATCCAATTTCAAACTTTACAAAACCTTTAAATATTTACAATCCATGCCACTAGGCCTTTCACCTAGTGGAATTTGACTCTAGAGCCCCCCTCCAAACCTTTGATCACCTCTAATACCTTTATATTGACTTGTTAAGTGATAGTCTATATCTTTCTAGATCCAACATGACCTAGAACTGACTCAAGGCCAAAATGACCAAAATGCCCTTAAAGGAGATTTTTGGACTTTTGTCATAAACCCAACTTGATTTGACTCATCAAACTTAAAAATTCTATCCAATCATTTCTAAACATTATCTGGGACCTGTTTAACCCAACTCCAACCTTTGGGTCAACCTAGTTGACCAAGTCAACCTATTTTGACTTAAAGGCCCCTCAAGGGTCAAAATGACCATTTTGACCAAAATGACCTCATTTTTCCTTGGAATATCTTCCAACATACTCAAAACATCATTCCAAACTTGTTGACTCTAGTGATTGCCCTTGGGTCATCTTGGTTGACCAAGTCAACCCAGGTTAACCTAATAACCCATTAAGGGCCCTTAATTGGCCTTTTGACCCAAATGGACTTTTCAAGTCTTAAGACCACACCCATTAGACTCCAAATCATCAAACAAGTTCATTTGATCCAACTCCAACCTTTGGGTCAACCTGCTTGACCAAGTCAACCTAGGTTGACCCATTAGCTCTTAAGGGGTCTAACTGGGTCAAATTGACCCATTTGAGCTCTTCAACTCTTATTACCTATTCAAATCAATTCTTGGATAAGACTCAAGTGTCACTTGACACTTGGTCAATGCAACCCAAATTGAATTGACCAAGTCAACCCTCAATTCTTGGTCAAACTTTAATGGCATTTGCTCCCACCTACTCTAAGCCTTAACATTGATCCTTAACCCTTGACCAAGCCACCTTAAATGACCCTTTACCTCCCTAAATGCTACATCACCAGCTTTGGCATTATTGAATGGTCAAACCAAGTCAACAAAGCCCTTAAGCCTTTATTTGAATTGGTCAAACCTCACTTTGACCTCAAAATCTTGGGCTTTGGACTTGGAACTCATCCAACCTGTCTCCCATACCTACTCCATGCCACCGCAACCTCCTTTGACCCGTTAACTGATCAAAACAGTCAACTCTAGGCTTCAAATCTTTCCAAGAGGGCATTATCACTTGCTAAGCTGTCTTCCCTTGATTTAGGTTTCTATAGGATCACCTATTTACACCCTAAATCTCACTAGGAGCTCTTCTAACCAGGCTCAGGGCCTGGTTTAGCTTTAAATGGAAGTGTCCCCCCCCCCCCCCCCCCCACCTCCTAAAACTAACCAATGGTTAGAGGGCCTTTCCAACCTTTCTCCCTGGCACCCAACGGCTTAGGATACTTGTCCTCCATTAGAGAGAGGCCTCTGATGCATCACAACCGTCCAATCTAGCCCAGGTAATTTGAATAGGGAAAAAAGTTGTTTTTGAGCACACTTGATCAATACACATTCTCTCAATCCCTCCAGCTCCCCAGACCGAACTCTCTGTTTGTTTCAATTCTCCAGGACTTTGCCTACCTTCCCACTACAAAATCCAAGTGGTTGCACGTCACCGGCGGCGAGTTCTCTGGCAAACCAACCACCTAGTCCATCCCAGCCTTGTAGCGGTCGATCCAGGAATTTTCAAGATCGGATTTGTGCTAGTGATCTACACTTGGACAGTCTACAAGCTCATCCGTCAGAAGATTTCAAAGATCTAGCGGTATAATCCCTCAAAAACTTTAGATCTAGCTCACACTATATAGGTTTATTTAGCTTTGTATTTAGTGCATTTTAAGCCGAATGAATGCTCCCCCATTATTTATGTTCATGTCCTTGAGTTCTGTTTAAATTTTTGAGGGTTTTGTTCCATCTGATCGAGACAACAAACAAAAAAGTGATTTCTAGGGCGTCTTCGTAACCTAGCCCAGGTGTACAAAATTTTGGCCTTTAATCTAATGATCAACGACTGAGATCTCGCCGCACCGCATTTCATTCCAATCGTGTAGCCCGCGGTCTGAAGTGATATCTGTCCGATTCGATCAAGATCATTTGTTCTGAACTACAGAGATTGATCTCTGCCATTTGATCTCACTCAATTGAGATCAAATTGTGGGATTTAATCCCTACCGTTAAATCAAAACATGGGCATCCTTTGGTTGCGAAACCCTGCTGACTCAGATAAGTAATAGCATCATCTCGGCACCGCGTCTGGCATTGAAAGCCAATGATTGCCACTGCGCAATCATTGGACATTAATGCCCGACCGTTAACGCAGTTTTGAACCCGCGGCCGAGATCATGCTACGTCGCTCCCCCATCACCGTGGAACTAATCTAGCGCTCCAGAGGCCACCGCGTGTACTCCGTTAGGCCGCTGCCGTCAGCTCCTTTATCTATTTATTTAAATAGGTTTTAAATTAATTTTAAAGCTATTTATAATGTAATAAATTATATTAGATTAAATACTAATCCAAAATTTTAGTGTAATATATCAAACTGCTCAAAAAATCAAGTGTTTTAATTTGATATTAACATTAATTAAAAATATCATATATATTTTAAATAATTTCAAATATTAACTAACTACTATTTTGATTTAATATATAACTAAAAAAATATCTAAAGTGTTTTAAAATTTTGATTATAAAATTTCAAATATATTCTCTGTCCCAATACATCTATATATATTAGGACCTTCAAAATAAAATAAAAATGATTTATTTTGGACCTAGCCTCTGGATTTTTTTTAGAATCTTAACTATTTGTTCACTCTTAATATTAGATTAGAATTTTATTGAATATCATACCAAAAATGATTATACTAAAAAAAAAACAAAACAAATCCAACTAACCCTTATTTCGATCTCTTTCAAATTATTAAAAAGCTTGAACCTTTTCATATTGTAAAAAAAAAAGAGTTTTCTTTTTAATTATATTTAGGTTTTGTTTGAAATCTATTTTGAACTATTCTTTTGAATTTTCTAGAATCTTTAAAATCAACCTATTTTAATATATAAAATCCATTTTAAAATTATATATATTATTAAATCCTAAAAGCTTTGAGTAAAAAAAATCTTAAACATGAATTGGAGTACTTGGGTAGAAACAATGGGGGATAGTTAGTGGACAAAAAATATTTTGTTCACTAACCTAGCATTTGAGGTAATTATATGTATATTGTGTCTTTTTTTTAGCCCTTGCATGTATAGGATTGCACACACACCACCTAGTTTAGGAACTCCTAGATTTAAGGACATGAGTTCTATGTTTGTGTACTTGCATATGTGATGTGTAAGGGTTAGTGACTTTGATTTAATCCTATACAACTTAGAGACATCCTTAAGGACAAAAATTAAGGATTTGCGTAGAAAACCTAGATTTTTTTTTAGGATGCATGCTCCCTTAACTTTAGACTTTGAACCAATAGACTTAGTAATACCACTCACCCATAGAATGTATTTCACTGAATTTTGGAGATAATTAGGACTCCTAATTAATCTACTTAAGATTAATCCCTTAATTGACCCTAGCCTTAATAAAATTCTAATAAATCAAGATTAATCCTTAAAATTCCTTAAAATACCTCTAACTAACCCTGATTAATTCCCTGACCTATAAAAATTTAGGTCCCTTTAGTTTGACATTAAAATAGACTTTAATTTAATTTTAAGTTAAAATCAATATGTAATAAATTTTAATTAATAAAATATAATTAAAAACTAAAAAAAAAAATTAAACACTTTCTGATCTCTCCTTATATCATTTATGATCTTTTGAATTGATTTCAAGAAGTTTAGGACTCATTTGGGTTCAAATCACTAAAAGGGACCCTTAATGGAAACAATTAAATAATTCCAATAAATACCCAATTTTTTGTTTTTTTTTTGAGGAATTGCATATAGCAGGATTTTATTATAAATAAAAAGATACAAAAAACTAAGTGATTGCTTCGCAATCACAGTCCTCCTTGAGAATGTTAAAAAAATTAGGAGGAACCTTATTGCTACTAAGATCATCCCAAAAGAAATCAAATAAAGAAGCATAATTAGCATAAAAGTCCTCTAATTTATTGCTATTTCTATGAACAAAGTGAAAAAGAACTTGATTGAACTCTTCTAGGAAAGAAAAATCCAAGTTACCTTGAATTCCATCATTACCTGCTTATTTATTAAAGATTTTTTTGAAAAAATCAATAACATTCTTGTTGTCACCTTCTATGATGATCCCCTTATAATCATATCTGCCTTGAAGGATAAAAGATTTTATAGAAAGAATAGTAGACATTTCCATTTGAGCTGGATCCCAATGCTTACATTTGATACCGAATGCACAAAGAAATCTTCCTCTATGATCCTAGAAGACACCGCCTAAACCTGCATTGTAATTACTTTTTACAGAAGCATCTATATTCAGTTTAATCCATTTGGTTGGTGGAGGAAACCAATAATTTGACAGCTTTGAGGGCTGGTTAGTTTCCCAGTTGATCGAATCAATTCTAAAAGAAGCTACAGCCATGCTGATAGCATTAGCTGCTAAGTATGAGGAGCTGTCCTCCTTTCCTCCATGAATTACATTGTTCCTATTGATCAAATTTAAGAAAACAGCAGAACAATAGATGTTACCTATAATCTGTTCTTTACAGGTCATCATCTTTAAAGCTTTAGAACAATCTTCAAAAGAATTGAAAACGGGTATAGAGAATCCCCAGCTTCTAATAACATTAAAAATTTGAATTAGTTTATGACAATTCACGGTAATATGGAATTGATTTTCCACAGAATTGAAACCACTCGTGCAGTTCTCGGACCTTGACGGATTTCTGTGATTCAGTAATGCATTGGAAGGAATAGCGTTGATGTTAAGTCCCCACCAAAAAAGACTTACACGAGGTATGAGCTTAAGATCTTTCCTCCATTTCCAAGTAGGATCTTCACTTTCATAAGAACAGGATTTATTAGAAATTAATGTTGAAATAGATTTACCTGAGAACTTGAATAAGAGTTCAAGTTGATCTTCATTCAGTTCAGTATTAATTGGAACTTTATTGATTATTTCAATTAAATCAGGTACAAAGAAGATTCTCAGTTTTTCAGCATCCCAGCCTCCTTCATTGATAAAGAAATCCAGATTTTGGATATCTTCTCCCAAATCTACTATAAAGGTAGGACAATTCGAAATAGATTTATCATAAATCCAAACATCATGAATGATGTTAATATTGTTTTCTTTAGATATTATAATTATCCAAATTTACAAAATTCATAACTAATTGTACAAAATTCCAAATCAATCAAACTTAATGGCTAATGACTCCAATTTAGTTCTAATATTTTCTAAAAATGTCAAACCCCCAAAATTTGGTCAAAGTAAAAAAAAGTCAACATTTTGGTCAACCTTAGGTCAAAATCGGGTCAGTTTTTCTAAAAATCATAACGTTTCGTAGAAAACTCCTAATTGAGTGTGTCACCTTTCTAACAACTCATGATAAAGTCTAGTATTTATTAAAAATCTGAAACCCTTAAGGTTAACTCTAATTTGAAAAATCAACTTTTGCCCCTTTAGTTAACATATTTAGATATTTTCCCAAAACCCATTAACTCTTCCAAATTCTAGAATTTTCTAACTTGATTAAAAAAATTCTCAAACAACCCATTAAAATCAGTAATCAACTCTCTTTAATATTAATCCACTCCTCTTAATTCCAACCAATTTAAATTAACCTAATCAACCCCGATTACTACTGATAACCCAGACCTACGAGGTTATTAGTTTAGCCCCAAGGAAGGTGAAATAAATATCACGTCCTCGGTGTGAAACAAAAATAGTAATCATTTAACCTTTAAATTATATTTAAATAAATTCTTAATATACTAATTTTTAAACTCTAATCTAAATCTTTTCTTAAGCCTTAAACTCAAAATTTTAGACAACTCTAACTAATCACCCAACTTAGGAACTACCCCAGCCACATGACCTTTTACACACACTTTAGATGGTTTGCTAGGACAACCAACTCAAGATCTAGGTTAGGCCGGTATTTACTTTACTGCTATGTGCTAGATTTTTTGTGATTTTACTGCTTGTTGTAGATGATATTGCCTTGTTGTGTCTGTTTACTTTTTACTGCACTCTGTGGATGATTGATATGTTTGGCGACTAGATTACCCTTCTGATAGGAATGATCTGGATGTTCACACAGTTTTCTGCAGGTGGCCACGCTTATGCAGGGAAATAAAAAATGGGGCTAAATCAATAAAATCAATTATATAAATGCTTGCATAGGTGCTTCAGTTGCTAAGCCCCCAAATAAAAAAAGAGCGTGGCCAGCGTGTTTATTTAATTTTCTGCACATTCATATATAACTACTTGGGAATAAAAGTTTTTTTATTTATTAAGTGCTTAGGATAACACTGTAGGAGAGTGTAGAATTTTTCATTTTCATATAAATATAATTTGTGTAAATGTAAAGTGTTGTGAGAGTGTAGTTTTGAGTTGAGATACTTAGATCCAAAGGTTGGATTCCTAAGAGAAAAGGACACCCCTTAGGGGAGTAGCCCTTTCTATTTGGAAATCCAAATTTGGATCACTGCTTCCCTACCCAAAGAGGAAAGAATGGCCTTTCGCTTAAAGGAAGTGCCCTCTTATCCATTTGGGTAGCATACCACAAAGAATCCAAGGAGCTTGAAGGAAAGGAGCCTGAAGGAGAACAAGATTGAAGATTCGAAGACAAAAAGTATTCAACTCAAAACCACTTGCATCTCTACTAGGTTTAGAATCTGGGTTGTTGTCAGTGGTGCTCGGCCACTTTACTTTCTACAAGACCCTAGTTTGTAATAAGCAAGGCAATTTGCCTATGGACATTTATTAATTCATTCATTTATATTTGATGTATTGATATGATTGCCTTTAGAATTACATGTTTTCGTAGTTTTTTGTCATTTGTGTGCCATTTTTGCATTCGCTTGGATACTTGAGACTCGTAAGGGTGTGAAAATTTTTATACTCATAATTATAAATTATAAAACATAGCGAGTCTAAATAATATAGAAAGATAACGAATTTAGAGAATTAGCCGAGGATCGCATGCATATTTCTGCATTACTTCTCTCCTTGCTTTAGACCCTTCCTCGCCTGCGGGTAGAGTACAGATAGTCTGACCAATGAGGATGAGGTATCAGACTTGGGGAAGCCCAATCTTCTAAAAAATTATTTTCTAAGCCTGTTTTCAAATTTCAAGCATTCATGAATTGAAGTTGTTGACTAGCACAGATTGCATTAGAAACACATTTAAAAGAGTTAAAATTTTAATTGCATTAGTCCTTAGCATTTTACACCCAACATAAGTCAAAGGGGCCAATTAAGAAAATCTCTAGATATCGGCCCAGCTCTCCAAAACTTTAAATAAAATGTCCCTACCACTCTTTCAAAGAATACCAGACTCATCTCTTTTAAATCGATTAGGTGGTTAGCTGGCTCTCCAATCCAGGCTGGGGAAAGTCCAGACCTTGCACTGCAATAGTTAGGTTCGGACGATTGTGGTCCAGTATCCAAATTAGATTTAGGATCCCTGGCAGATTTGTTATTATAAGAACCCAAACTTCGGGAATCTAATCCCAAATTTCTAATAAAATTCTCAGCTCTAATTAAATATCATTTCAAACCCAAAATGTAAAGCTCAACACTTAGATTAAGTTTGGATAGTTCTGGAATCTCAAAGTGTCCCCTACTTTTCTTCCCTTCATTTCGATAATAACTGCTCAATTTTGACCCATTTCCTTTTGAGTTTTCAAAATTCACCTCTTTTTGATATCACTCCTAAAAAATCTAACAAACTTTTGTCATTATTTTAATCGAGAGTTTTCGTAGGGGACTCTGTCTCCCTACGATGTAATTAACTGCGAGGGCTTGCGCTCATAGGAGATTTAGAACCACTCACGCACCTGATTTTAAAAATTGATTTTTCAAAATTTATATTGGATTCCTTTGGGAAAGATCAAAAAATGATCGTCATTATCACATTCAAAGAAATATCATTGAATGGTGGGAAAATACATCTTTTTTTTTAATAAGGCTTCAGATGTGAACTTAATGATCACACTTCTTGAATATTATAGCTGGATATTCAGTTGAACCTCATTTTGACTCTTCGAGGCCATATGAAATTTTCTTTAGCATTCGATCAAAATATTAAAGATGAATTTCATAATTCTAAAAATGAATACCGTTATGAAATTTTATTTTCACCTTTTGAGATGATATACTCTTTTTAACGGGATGATTCGATTTTAGAATTAGAATTTAATTTTAACTCCCCAAGAAAACCAAGCTTTTAAAAATCTGCTTTCAAAATTCCTCCAACAAAAGAATAACTAGTTAAAATCATTTGCCACATTCGATAATAAATTGATTGCATGAAAGTAGACATGAAAATTTTTCAAAAAACAAAAGTAACATTTTCAAATAAATATAATCGGTTAATAGAATAACCTTTCGCGGTATTACGATTACTAAAGTTAGCAATTGATCAAAATTCAAAAATTTTCAAAAACTCAATTTTATGAATGCCTCTCTGATACCACTTGAAAGTTTGACAGGGATGTTAAACCCTTATGAACTAGTCCCGAGGCTAACCAAGAGGGGGGTGGTGAATTTGATATTTAAAATTTATTTTAACTAAAAGAAAAATCTTTTTAACTCTTGTAGTGAAAAAAAATTAAATCAATAATAAAAAAATTAATCAGAGATTTTACCCAAGCATTTAATCGTAATAAAAATAAAGTGTGGAAAATAATTAGAAAGAACACACCATATTGATAATTGTTCGGACCAGTCTGATCTACGTCCGCTCCTCATAGGACCCTCCAAGTTTTACACTACACCTTTAATGTCTCCCCTTTAACCACCACATCTAGGTGGAGAAGCCCTTACAAAATCACTTCCACCTTCCCCGGTGCGGCGGAGTAACCAGGCCCTTTGACACCAATGAGATCTTCTTCTTCCCAAAACTTCCCTCAAGATAAACCTTGAATATGATGGTACTAAGGTGTAAGCTCACCGAAGAAACCATGTGGAACCCCCTCCACACTCCCTTGAAACCCCCTCCAACAATCTTCTCCCTCTCTCAAACTCCACCCTTTCCTTTCTCCCTTTCAAGTTCTCTCTTCAAGTTTTCTTCATAAGAACGAAGCTTCAATGGTTGCCAAAGACACTAACTTGTAAAAATAGAAGGTCTTTAAATAGAAGAGCTCCAAAAAAGATCTTAATTACAATAAACCAACTTTATCGTCAAGGTCGATATAATGATCTTCTTGTACTATCAGTGCAAATCATGGAGTATCGTCAAAAATATCACCCTGAATGCATGCCTGGACGATGGAAAAGTAAACTGATCATCTGGGATGATCTCACGATTGTCTGAGATGATTAGCACAAAAAGGTATATATCATTAAGAGCATCTCCTTGAATGGAGCCTGACTGATTATAGTCCGTCTAGAAAGAACTAAGGTTTGTGAACTATAGATAACCCTGTGATTATCTAGGATTATATGAACGAGCATTCAAACCTTAATTACCAGATTAATTTAAGCATAATTGCACTTCATCATCCAGGATGATGTCTTGAACGATGTCTAAAAATAAAATATGCCTAAATTTATATGGTGACATATTCCTTCTGATTTATGCTTATCATCTCGGATGATGATAATATTGTCTAAAACAATTTGGTTAACTGTGGCTATCTTAACCAGGATGCCCTAATTAGGGTTCTGTTTTGAGCTGATCGTACATGAAGATGTTTGGATCATCCCGGATGATGTGATCAAAATAGATAACTCTAATAATTAGACTAAAATTTTTCACTTGTGTGTGTGCAAGGTTACTAAAGAAGCATACACCCTTATAGTACATGACTCAATAAATCAAAAAGTACATCAATGAATATTATAAATAAAATATATTCTCTCAAAACTTGAGCTTTGAATGGTGCATCGTAATCCTAAAAAGTTAGTATACATAAAAACAAAAATATATGTAGACAACATAAAGTGAGCCACAATGTTTGTTATCATTAAAAAATATAAACTCATAAGCTCAAGTTGCAACATTGAGATCATATTAGTTTAAAGTCTGGATAGGTTCGAATTCTGGGCTTAATTTAAATCTGTATTGATTTAAGATCTAGAATAATCTTAAGTTCTAGATAGATCTAAGGTTTGAATAAATCCTAGGGTCTAGATAGATCCTTGAGTCAAGATTGATCTAGGGAATGAAACTGTCCTAGTGACCTCATATAAAAATAAGGTCAATAAATGGACCCTTAATATGTATAATTGAATAAAGTTCTATTGCACATATTGGAGTTGATCAAATTGAAAGGTCAAGTATGGGATTTTGAATCTAAGAAAGGGTATAAATCTAACCCTAAGGAAATGTGGTTTGAATTTATATAAGGGTGGCTCCATGAAAGGCGTACTCTACTATTAGTGTGTCAAATCCTAAGGGAAAGAGAATCCTAACCTTAGAGAAAAATAGAACTAGAGTGCTCGTATATGAAGGAAGAATTCCTTACTACAAATGACCAAGTCAAGATTTTAATTCTAAGGGAAAGGGAAATGATAGTGGAAAAAAAGGCATACTCTACCACTAGTAGATTTAGTCATAAGTGAAGGAAAACCCTAAACCCTAAGGAAAAGAAAGATTGATTTTGGGATTTGAAATTCATATTGAAACTAAGATGGTGCCAAAGAAGGTGTGCTCCATCACTAGAACGACTAATCCTAAGGCTAGAATGCATGATGACTCATATCTATCATTAAGGACAAGAAAGCTGGATGATCATGTATGAAGGAAGCATTGCTACACACATAGGATCGGATATAGTAGCTGGATGATCATAGAATTTGAAATTAGGATTGAGCCATAGAGGGTGTGCACCATCAATAATGAATAATCTTACTGAGAGGAAAATTTCTCTATACGAAGTATTAAATTTATATTTTAAAACTTGGATGGTACTATAGAGGGTGTGTGTTGCAACCCATGACCCCGAGTTTGAGATTTTGATTATGACAAATAATGTCGTTTGAATTATCTTGAGATTCATTGAATATTATTTTCTATTGTCCGTGAGTACTAACATTTCTGGAAAGATCAAAAGCTACTCAGGACGACAGGAAGACTCAAAAATGGGTAGATTAGGAGTATGAGTTTGCTATGTATTTTGATGTTTATTTTATTTTTATTTTCTTGAGTCTGGCCACAAAATGCATAAAAGTCTGAGAAACCATGCACACACAGAGGGGGAGAGTGTTTTTAAATAAACCATTTAGAGTTTTTCTTTCTATGTAGATTGTATT
This sequence comes from Dendrobium huoshanense, assembly GCA_016618105.1. Classification (NCBI taxonomy): domain Eukaryota; kingdom Viridiplantae; phylum Streptophyta; class Magnoliopsida; order Asparagales; family Orchidaceae; genus Dendrobium; species Dendrobium huoshanense. Next base: position 3,871 of record JADPUM010000126.1, on the reverse strand, counting down.
GTACGATGTTATTTCGTACCGTACGATCAGAGCTTTGTAGGACAATTTTGTGAATAGATCGTACCGTACGAATGTAACCGTACTGTATGATATGTTCAAATCCAAAACCCTAGCCGTCATTTTAACTTAAGTAAGTTATTTTGTGCCGTTCGTACTATACGAACACGTTCATACGGTACGATTTATTTTAAATAACTTACTTAATTTAACCCGTGATTAGTGCAAGAAATTCGGGGTTAATTATAATTTGAACATCATACTGGATGAACCCGTTCGTACAATATGATGAACAGAGATGAATTATAATCATCACAAAGATCGTCCTGGATGATCTCTTAGGTTTTCTCTCATCGTACTATACAATGAACAAAGATGATGTTTGATCATCATGACTATCATCCTATACGAACAGAATTGTTGTGGATCGTACTGTATGATTTAATATCGTACTGTACGAATGTTTTTGAACTGTTTGTACCACTTCGTACTAGGAAGAAGTCTGTTAATACATATTGTACTGTACGATTAGAAACCATACTGTATGATAGTAACAGCTACTTTTGAAATCTCAAGGATTTTGGAGCCCGTTTTTATGTGTAAAACTTGTTATATTTTGATACTGTGAATTAGAGAGGAGAACGTGGTTAGAGAGGAATTCTGAGGGAGAGAGCTCTTGAGAAGTTCTTTAGGGTTTGAGAGAGGAAGGAGAAGGTGAGCGTTGTGACGGAGAAGAGGTGTGAGGGAGATCACATGGTTGCTACGAACTTGCTGCATCTTGCTCCTCCTGTGGCCCTAAAAGAATTTATGGGAGGATCTTCAAGGGGAAAGGCTCTTCTACATCCGTGACCTTGAGTTGAAAGTTCGCTAGGGATGTTAAGCCCTATAGAACTGACCCAAGCTAACCAAGAGGGGGGGTGAATTGGTAATTAAAAATTTATTTTCTCAAAGAATGAAAATCACAAACCAAAATCACCACAGAAAAACAAAGTGCAGAAATAAAAGTGTGGAAGCAAAAAATAAGAACACAAAAATTTATAGTGGTTCGGTCAACTCAACCTATGTCCACTCCTTGGAGGCACCCTCCAAGTATTGAACTACAAAACGTGACTCTCATTTAGCCCCCACGGCTAGGCGGAGAAGCCCTCACAAGAACCCCCTTTTTGCCACCCCGGCAAGGCAGAGAACCTACCTCCTTTTGCTTCCTCCTGAAGCTGGCAGAGAACCACAACCAAAAGCTAACTCCTTACCTCTACCGACCCTTCTGCGGACGAGAAACTCTAGACGAAGAACAAGTAGAGCGATCCTTGAAGCAACCCTTGTGAATCCCCTCACAAGCTCCCCATCACAAGATCCTCTCTCTCTCCCTCTCTCTCTTTCTCTCCTCAAGGTCTTCTCAGGTCAAGGCAGCAGTCAAAGGCCTTAAAAAATGTTGAACAAGAGCTCTTAAATAGAAGAGCTTCAAAGGAGCTCATTAATTATAAGTTGCCGACAATATCGTCCAGGCCGATATAGATATCGGCCTGGCCGATCAGTACAAATCAATGTAGATCGGCCAGAGCATTGCCCTGGATGCAAAATAGGACGATTGAAAATTGGCTTGATCGTCTAGGCCAATCTCACGATCATCCAGGCCGATCTCACGATTGTCCTGGCCGATTAGTTCAAATCAGAGGAAAATTGTCCTGACAATAGCCCTGGATACGAGCTGGCCGATGTTTATCTTCCTGAAGTAACTTAAGGTTTTTGACTGGATCGTCCTGGCCGATCCTGCGATCGTCCAGGATGATATGATTGTATCAATCATCCTTAATTACTCTCTTGATTTCCTGAACAATTATGGCATAATTTGTTAATATCGTCCTGGCTGATACAGGATCGTCCTGGACGATAATTTAAAAATACAGTATACCTTAATTGTCTATGGCGACAACTTCTTTCTGTTTTGAGCTTATCATCCTAGCCGATACACGTATCGTCCAGGCCGATCTGTTAATGTCGGCTGCCTTAATTAAGAATCCTTATTTAGAATTTCTGTTTTAAGCCTGATCGTCCAGGCCGATCCAAAAATCGTCCGGGCCAATATGAGTAAAAATAGAAATTCTAAGTCTCTCAAGTGTGTGTGTGAAGGGTTACTTAGCATCAGTCTCTTTGACCATTACAAGTAGACTCAAGAAGTGAAAAACAAAAGTACAGACTGACTCAACCCTAAACCTACGCAATCCATAATTGGCTTCGTCTTGTTCGTCCGATCTTCGATTCCTGAAACGTTAGAAGCAACAAGCAGTCCAAGAGAAATAGTGTTTGTCAATCATCAAAACATAAGCCATGAAAAATATATTTGCAACAATCTCCCCCTTTTTGATGATGGCAAATACTACGAAAACAAATTAGTAGTAAAAGTTCAGGACCGATACAAAAAGGAACCTCATAAACTTCTCCCCCTTTTTACATATCAAAAAGGAGGGAACAAAAGACAAATAGCACATGAATTTTTTTTTTTAATCAAGGCATGTCAATGATATAGTATTTCATGTGATTGATTTAAAAAACTTATGAGTTAATGAGTTACCAATCTCATTAATCCATAGAATAGTAGAATATACGTTCATGATTTACCCTTAGCTCAAAATGTTTTCGTAGGGTAGAATCGTCTTTTGAAATCAATGACCTAACTCAGATAATTAATTGAATATGAGAAAAAGAATCCACCTACCACTTGTCATAAGAAAAATATCTTCATAAAATAATGAAGTAAGGTAGATTTGTCACAATCGTACGATAATCGAGATCAAGCCTTTGAGAACCAAAACTTCTAAGTTCTAAAAGATTTTAAAAGGGAGAATAGCTTGCTTTTGAGTGGGCTCATTTTATACCTCTTGTCAATTTAGTGGCATTTTACGCATCTTTTTATAGATTTTTCTATTTTTGGCGTCTTTGCGCTTCTTTTGTTGGCATCATTGGCCTTTTTTTTTTTGCAAGCTAGATTCTCTTTTATAATCCTTTAAAAAATCTTAGTTGTGAATATATCTTCTTAGATATTAGAGAATAGGAGCTCTCTCTCTAACATAAGGAAGAATTACCACAAGCAGGATTAATAATCAAAGACAAGAGTAACGAGGGATCTTGATGTGACAAAAAGACTTTAATCATTATAAATACAAGATAGATTTGATTAAGCAAGCTTAAGAAAAGATCTTAATTTCATAAACAATCTTTTAATTTGAGATGGACTTTTGATTAGAAAAGAAAACTATGCCACTAAAATAGGTTAGAGAAAGAGACACAATCACAAAATATTCCTACCATCTAAGAGATTAAGTAGATGAAAATATATTGACTACAAATTTTCAAAAAATAAGGACAAAGAATATAATACCATATCAGCGATGATTTTGAAAAAAAAAAATAAAAGAAAAATAAAACACACTAAAAAGTCATAAAACAGAAAGAAAACAAAAATAAAAGAAAATAGCTAAAAGTTTCATGCATTTATGTCAATCACACCCAATCTGGTCCTTAAAGAACTGAAAGTGTCGAAAGCTAGTGGTTTAGTAAAGATGTCTGCCAGTTGGTTTTCAGTTGTCATATGGTGTAACTCAATGTCTCCCTTAGTCACATGATCTCTAATAAAGTGACGTCTAATGTCAAAGTGTTTAGTCCTTGAATGTTGGATAGGATTCTTAGAGATGTATATGGCACTAGTGTTGTCACAAAAGATTGAGATGGTGCTTACATGTAATCCTAAATCCAATACCTGTTGTTTCAACCAAAGGACTTGGGCCACACAACTTTCAAGAGCAATGTATTCAGCTTCAACAGTGGAAAGAGAAACATAGTTTTGTTTCCTACTAGACCAAGAGACCAAAGATTA
>JADPUM010001087.1:0-15064 GCA_016618105.1 Dendrobium huoshanense | reverse complement strand
GGATATTCATATTAGAGACTGTTTCCAAATTAAGTATTTGTTTTTTTTTTTTTTTTAATTAATCTCTTCTTGTTAGGATTTAGGGGTGTAAACGAGTCGAGTCGAGTCGAGTCGAGTTTTTAGGCCATTATCGAGCTCGGCTCGTTTGATGAAAAGTGAGCTCAGACTCGAGCTCGTCTCTCCGTAAACAAGCTCGAGCCGGCTCGTCAGTCATGGGCGAGAATTTTTAAATTTAGGCAGGATTTTTAAAAATTTTAAAAATTAGGCGGGATTTTTAAAACTTAAGCATGATTTTAAAAATTAGACAATTTTTTTAAAAAAAATATGAAATGTTTAACATTTAAATAAAATTAGGTGGTTATTATTTTTTTAATATTTAAATTTAATAAATAAAATAAAATTATTTAAAAATATTAATATTTATTAAAGCCGGTTTGCGAGCTCACAAGCCGAGCCGGCTCGAGCTCGACTCGTGAGCTCGATAAGCTCGGCTCGCGAGCTGGCTCGGCTCACTTACACCCCGCCCCCCCCCCCCCCCCCCCCCCCCCCCCCCCCTATTAGGATTAGAGTTATCTTGAATTTGAAATCAGAATTTGAGATCTTGAGGTGGGTTTTGGGCTCTTGGGTTTGGCTAGAGATTTTGAGAGCTGAATCTTCCTCTTGAATTGAATTTTTATTGTATGGGTTTGTTCTTTTTCTTTTTATTAGTGAATTTAAGTGTTCATTCTTATTAGGGAAATTACAGCTTGTTAATTTTAAAATTTTTATTTATTGGGTAGAGAGAGAGAGAGAGAGTTTTTTTTTTCTTTGGAGTATAGTGCTTAGGGCAAGTTTTATTTATTATAAAGAAAAACTACAACCTTGTAAAGAAAAATACAGCTCAATGATATCTAAAATACAAAAAAGTACTGCACCAAAAAAATCATGCTCACTCAATATGAAGCACAAAACAAAAGACACTAAACTAGTGGTGGTTCGATAGAACCTGGCGATGTTGTGTTAGAGCTCCAGTGCCCCTTGGTGGTCCGGCGGTAGTGCGACAGAACTCCGACGGTGGTGCGGTCGAACCCCGACGTCCCTTGGTGGTCCGGCGGTGGTGCGGCAGAACCCCAATGTCCCTTGGTGGTCCGGCGGTGGTGCGGCAGAACCTCGACGTCCCTTGGTGGTCCGACGGTGGTGCGGCAGAACCCCGACATCCCCTGGTGGTCCGGCAACACCGACGTCCCTTGGTGTTCGACGGTGGTGTAGCAGAACCCTGACATCCCTTGGTGGTCCGGCGGTGGTGCGATAGAACCCCAGCGTCCCTTGGTGGTCTGACGATGGTCGAGGAGGAGCTAGGCGGCTGGAGTTTTCTTCATTTTCTTCTTTCTTCTCTCTTGCCTCCTCCCCCCCCCCCCCCCCCCCCCCTTTCAAGAGGAAATAGAGTTCTATTTATAGAATTCTTGAGTGACATAGCTTGTAAATAAGTGGAAGATCATGTGTAAATTGTTAGTGGTTCGAATGGACGGCCGATCTTGATTCATATGATCATGTATTGTTCAATGGGCCTTTGACTATCTTAATGATATCAGAATTTGATGATCTTGGGCTTGTTGGATTTGTCTCGTCGAGTCGCTCGATTTGATTATAAGCATGTCATGATTGAAGACCGTTTGGTAACCCAAATTGTGGTTTGATCATTCCAAAAGCACTTCGAGTCTTTGATTTGGACTCCTTTGGGCTCAGATTGGGTCTATTTTGGTGTCGTTGGGTTCGTGTTTCCGAGACGCTCGGTTTGACTATAAGTTTATTGAAATCAGAATTCGGATGGTCTCCAATTTAATTTTTAAAGTTTCCAACTTGATTTTGCCTCGAGATTTGTGCTCGATCAAGGTGATTTTTTGACGATGTAATATCAAAGTTAGAAGCACAATTTAATATAATCAGATGCATCATTTTGAAAAATAGATATAAAAATCATTATTATATTATTAAAAATACTATAATTTATATTTAATGTGTCTAAATATAACTGTAAATTCTCCAATAAATTATTGAAGAAAATAAAACATTAATAAAAGGCTGTACTTTTAAAGCATATCAATCAGATGAAATACCTTAATAAAATCAAAGTTAAATTCAACATTTGATTTAGGTTTATTTAATATAAATTCATTATTTAGCTTTTAATAAGCATTTTGTTATGTGCAATTCTACAAGCTATAAGTAATTCATTATTTCTAAAATATTATTAAAGTCAAAATTGCATAATATTTTATAGGGACCAATAAGAACAATGGAAGTAAGAATGGTTTAATTAGTAAAGGGATCTAACTTTCATACTAGGTTGTACAGTGAAGGTAGAAATATAAATAGTAGTTTTTTTATGCAATAAAAAAATAAAGGCAATTATTATGTCACTCAGAAGAAAACAACACATACGTAGAATATTATTGCTCATATAAATAGTTTGTTCATGATCAATTGTGAATGATTCGACCTTGCACCTAATCAAATCATAGAAGTGCATACGTAATTTATAATTATTGAGGTACAATACAATTGAAATATACAATTTTTTTTTATTTCATTTAGTACATTATTACAACATCAACTATACTAGATGATTAAGAGAAAAAGTATATTAGTTAATTAGCAGTGATTACGACCAAACCATGAAATTAAATTTATTGATAAATAAAATGTAATTGTTGTTTATCAGGAAGAGCGTACATTATGATATATACAATCTATGAATGATATAGGCATGGTGGCTAACTATTTGAAAATTATGAGAAATTTATTGAGAAAAATAAATAGATGGATGAAGATGAAGATGATGATGAATAATGCAAAGAAGGTGACTAGGGACTAAATACACACATGTTGCTTTTAGGTTTAGGTTGTATAGCTGACTAATTGTGCTATATGTTTATTGCATATGTGTGAAAATATGTAAATAGTATTAGAAAAGAGACTGACCCAAATCAAGGGCAAGAACGGGCAAGAACGATAAACTATAATGTTACTATTAAAAAGAAACCAAATACCGTAAAAGAAAATACTGAAATTTATATGATTCCGCTTAAGGAAGCTTACGTCCACGATCACATATATAAGAAATAATCGACTAAGCTTCAAAAGAGATATATAAAGAATTACATTTTATTTAAAATTAGTGATATTTATAAAAATATCACTTTGCTTAATAGAAAGAAAATGCAATCAAGTACTGCAAAGATGAGGATTAAACTTCTTTCTTAAAGAAATTGAGGAGTTGCACTTGCAAGCAACCCAAAGATTTTTTTTTTCTTGAATGGCACCTCTCTTTTCTCTCTTCCTTTTCATAACCATATTGAAAAATCAAGTGTGTATTAAGTTACATGGCAATCATCTTAGAAAATTAATTGTGAATGAATCTTAAGTTAACATACATCAATCTTTAAAGATAAATACTACAATTTTAGCTAGGAACTTTTTTGTGGCATAACAAACATAAATTAATGGTGGAATTCTAACATAGTCTACATGTAAAAACCTAAACTTTTAAAAATAATTGGAAATAAAAAAAATTATGAATTTCTATTTGAAATGAAGCGCAACGGCGCGCTAATCCTTTGAGCATTGCGACATTAGGCCTATAGTGCAGCGGCGCGAGAAAATGTTGTCGTGACATTGAAGCCTTTGTTTGGACAATAATTTTGGATTTGACATGCGACGCGGAGTGGAGGCGATGTAGCATCGCCCACTAAAAATCATTTTTATATAATATTTTTCCCCACTCATCATCCATCATTTTCTCGACCAACGTCGACTGGCCGAGCAAGGGACAGAAGAAGGGGAGAGGGAAGGAAGAAAGAGAGAGAAAAATCTAAATTTTTGGTCTTCTAATTGCTTTTCCACTTTTACAAAAATTATTCTGATCGAGGTAGGTGATTCTAATCATATCTCTTTTTTATTTTGAGATTATTGAATTCTCCTAAAAACTGATTTTACAACATTTTATCTAGCTTTATTAAAATTTTACCACTCAACTTTTTGGAAGTTATTATATTGATTATCCTGATTATTTTGACAACAACATTTATGAATTTCACCGAGTAAAACAAGATTTATTGAATTTTATAAGATTTATACTATATAGAAATTGAGTTTTTTTAGCATACTACTAATACAAGCATTGAGAATGAAAATGGGTATGCGATTAGGTAATAGTTAGTCGATGTTACTATTATAATACAATGATAATAATATATGTGAGGACAACTAAAAGTTGATTTCACTAACATGGACTGGAGACCGACTGACCTGTATAAGAAGGTGGGCCGATAGGCTTTTAATTTCTTTAAATATTGTAGTTTGATTTTATCCTTTATTGATTCACATGATACTAATTGAGAGTTATATGGAGTTATATTACTGTACCAATAAGTAAAGAGTGATAACTGATCTATTTATTGAGCCAACGTGATATTGATATGGATTACTACTGCTTACTCGAAAAACATCGCTTAAATAAGAACTTCTTATTTGTTTAGTATGACTATTAAAATATATATTACATATTCATTATTATTGTACAAATTTAAAGATATTATATTGATTTAATGTCATTATACACATTAATATTATATCATTGATTTATTGCTACTGTTACTAGATATACTAATACCGATATGACCATCACGCGATGCTACTACTGAATTGTTACTGATACTACTACATATTCGTTAATACTATTAATATTACTGATTCACTATATTAATTATCGATACTGGTTCATTATACTAATACTAAGCACGTGATATACTGAGCATGTGACATACTTAGCATATGATATACTGATTATGTGATTAAATTACTGATTTGATGTTGATATAGACTAACTAGGTAGCATATGCACATCAGTAAAAAATTTATTACATTAATATAAGTTTTACTACTTTATATGATTGATTTATTGATTGATAGTATTAATATGATGATTGATTTATTAATTCATTAATATGATGATTGATTTATTAATTCATTAATATGATGATTGATTTATTAATTCAACAGTCATACTGATTTATTGATTTTCTCACTATACTGCTTTACTAACTTTTGTATTGTACTATTTAGTATTTACACATTCTACTGCTATTGTATGTGTGATTTTCTATTTCTATACTTATTCCTGATCATATGACTATTATTGTTATGAATTGACTAAGGACATGCATATTTTTTCTTTACCGCATTTTGAATTTGTTTATAGGATTTTAGTGATTGCTGGCCTATTTAACTCATGATACATGGTTTAAATAATTTTAGATTAGGGCCAAGGATCAGGTGCTTGAGATTGATTAGATCAAGATTTTCCAGATTTACTATTAGTTTATTTCTTTCTATCTTTAACTATTCTTTTGTACTCAGGATTGGTGATAATAGATTATAATTATATGATTCATGAGTATTATATATAAATTTTTGGCAATGAATATAGATGCATATTGATGTTTTGATCAATAAAATTTGTTTATGTTTATATATGATTGTTGCGTCCAGGAGTATTCGCGGCGGTAGATAAATATCATATTTAACGTCTTAGCATTGTACAAAAATCCGGCACGCAATCAGATAAAGAGAGAGGGTCTAGCATTTATGAGACACCAAGATTTTTACGTGGAAAACCCGAAAGAGGGAAAAAACCACGGGGCCTCGCCCAGTTGTAAAGTTTCACTAGTGTTTGTATGAAGTACAAAGGTTGATCCGTCTTACAAATCAAGACGATCAGTTTACAATCAACTTCTCACAAAGTTACAAAGTTCTGCGAATTCCCGGCGTTTCCTAAAAATCCGGCGGAGTTCCGGCGTCTTCAGGCGACAGGAAGAGCTCCAGCGGTGGTCGAGGAGGTGAGGATTCTCCTTTTCCCCTTTCTCCTCTTCTTCTTCTCTCTCTTCACTTGAATCTCTTTGGTGTAGAATGAGGGCTCTATTTATAGTTTTTCTGGAGTGGCATGGCCCGTAAATAGGCGTGAGATCATGGGCGAATTGGGAGTGGTTTGAATGAAAGGGCCGATATCAAATCCTTTAATCATGCACCGTTTGTTGGGCATTTGAAGGCCTTAATGATGTTGGAATTTGGCAATCTTAGGCTCGTTGGATTTGTCTCGTCGATCCGTTCGATTCGAGTATAAGCTCGTCAAAATCAGAGACCGTTTGGTAACTCAAATTGCGGTTTGAACCTTCAAACAGTGCTTTGGGTCCTTGATTCGGTCTCATTTGGGCTCGAATTGGGTCGAATTTGGTGTCATTGGATTTTTATTTCCGAGACGCTCAGTTTGACTATAAGCTCGCTGAAATCGGAGTTCATATGCTCCCAAAATTAATTTTTGAAGTTTCCGAACAGATTTTGCCTCGAGATTCATGCCCAATCAAGCTAATTTTAGGATGACGTATCAATGATTTTATTACTAATAAAAGAGAAATAGACAGCTCACATGTTGAGTTTAAAAGATAAAAAGAATAATTATTTTAAATTTAATATTGAGACATTTTTAAATATAACTGGTAATTATCAATTGCATGTATAATCCACTAAATCTTGATTAGAATACCTTTTTGTAGTAAATTTCTTCTTGCCAAAAAAATTTTTTTTTTTTTATGGGGTTGTTTAATGGAAGAAGTTTATAAATATAAGAAGACCATAAGAAATGAGTTCATAGAGATTGAAAAAATTGATGATTGTATTATAGGTATTAGGGAAGGATAGGTGGATGATGATTTGTTTGTTGATCCCTCCCTAGCTAATTAGATTTATATTTCAAGCAATCTTCTCAAACAAGTTTTGCTAACATTTATTGATTCTTTAATTGCTTGTTTTTATAAGGAGCCTTTGGCTCACTCCCTCTCTCTCCAATAATACCAAAAGTTTTGGATATATTACAATTGCTCAGTCTCCTTCCCGCCATGAACCAAGAGTTATAAACATGCTACAAGTTAACTACTCATCATCGTTTAATGCTATAATTCACCTTTTTCTTATCATTTTATAATTTTATTGTAACACAAGTTCTCTCATTTAGCCATGCTGGTGTTCTAGCTCAAACCCCCACCATTGTCTAATATAAATCTCACTTTAGCCTTCCCACCTCATCATACTTTTACCTTGTATCTTTGTCATCACAATTCACATAGATTTGATCTTTATGTAGCATTTGTTGGCTCCAAGGCATATATGCTACCCCCTAGTAGCGTCCATTCTAACATTGCCTAGATCTGTTCGCCTCCATGCAAACTGAGTTCGTAACTATCGATAAGTAATGCCTCCTTTTCAATCTTGTTTTGATCTTCTCAACCTTAAGGGCAAGGTTATTATGAAGTACTTTGGAATGTTATGAAAGAAATAGTATAATGAGTATTTAGTGGGTATTATATATTATGTTATTATTAGGTCATTAGTGGACCTTTTGTTTCTCGTGTATGATTTAAATAACCCCTCTTAGGAGTTAAGGCATTGTGCAAAAATAATGCATAAACCCAAAAATAATTGCATCTCTTCTTCAAATTAAATAAAAAAAAATCGTATCGTGCAAATTTGAGCTAGAAGTACAAAATGACCGTATTGTAGCATACCAATCAATTTTGAAGGGTTGAATTTTATTATTTCTTCTATAATGTTAGAGTTGGATCATTGAGATATGACAACTAGGTTCATTATCAGGACATAAACTTAATAAATATGATTGTATGTTGTAATTTTCATGTAATAAAGAGAAAGTTTATCATCTTACTATTGCATGCAGATCAAAAATGTATAGATAAAACTAATTGAGAGTAGCTTACATGAGACAATGGTTTCTTATCTGAAAATCCAAAAAGGGGACAAATCAGGGGATCTGTTTCAATTGAAATAATCCTACTAATATATGTTGTATGTTATATACGATTGTATTCCTCGTAATTGAAAAATGTGTTAACACTTTAAAGAAGCTTTGATGTGTTGGAGTTTTCTTCAAGAAATTGTTACTGGCCTCTTCAATCTTTCTCCTTAGATGAAGAGACAACGAATATCAAGAAATCTAAGCCTTGGTGTTAATGTCAAACATTAGTAATTGTTGATGATGGGGTGTATTGATGTCAATGTCCATGATATATGCATTAGTTTTATTGGCAATGATGAAGGCCAAAGTTGTTAGGCATTAATATTATTTTTTACTTCGTGCATCGATCTTATAGATAATGACATGCGTCAAAGTTATTAGCAAAGTGGAGTGACAAAGTTGGTGGACATCAACATTGGTGTCAACATCATCCATCAGCTTTGTTAGATATAGTGGATGATAAAGTCAATGAGTGTCATCATTGGTGCAAGGGGCATGCATTAGTTTTACTAGAAATGGCATGTGTTGATGTTGGTATCACTGATATGCATCAATCTTGAAAACATGCTTTAGGATTGGTATTGATTGTGATCACTTAACTTATTTGCAATAACATGTATTAGTGTAATTGATGATGGTGTGCTTTTGCATCATTAGATAGTCTGCATCGATTCCTTTAATTATAAACAGTTCTTTAACATTTAAGTGCCTTATGACTTCAAAATGGTGATTTTAGATTAGTTGGTTTTTTTTTCTCGAGAAGCACATTTTGAATATAAGCATACAAAAATCAACAATCTTTAGCCCTTAAATTAATATTCTAAAGCTATCAACTATACTTCAAGAGTTCAAGTGCTTAATATAGATCCCTTTGGACTATGAATGCATTGCTTTTTGCATAATTGGTTTAGTCATGCCAAGATATTCAATTCAACTATAAGTTTGTTGAAATTAAAGTTTGAGTGGTCCTCCTAAATTTAACTACAAAAAATTTAAACTCAAATGTTGCATCAAGCATAGGATGAAATTCAGAATGACAAAAGGATGAAATTCTCAGGCTTCATTTGGAACGGCTTTCTTATTGTGTCTTAAAGCAATTTTTTAGTATAAAAATTTTAATTTTTATATTAAAAAGCTGAGAGAAGCAATAAAAAGGCTATTCCTTAAGCTTAATTTGGGATGACTTTATTACTATTTCTTAAAACAGCTTTTAGTAAAAAATTAAAAATTTTGTTCTAAAACTCTGTTTTAAAAAGCAATAAAAAAATCATCTCAAACAAAGCCTTAAAGCAGCTTTCTAGTACAAAAATTAAAATTTTTATACTAAAAAACTGTTTTAAGAAATAGTAAAAAAGCCGTCCCAAACGAAGCTTTTTTATTGCTTCTGAAATCAGCTTTTTAGTTTAAAAATTAAAATTTTTATACTAAAAAACTGATTTAAAAAACAGTAAGAAAGCCATAAGAAAGTCATCCCAAACGAAACATTACTCTCTTAACATTATTTTTTTCATCTTATTCTCACATTTTTATTTCAATCAGAAGTGGGGAAAAGAATATCCACGTGGATTCCACCTCACCACTCGATTAGGCATCAACGAACCTTCGCGGAAACCTCCGCTCCCGCAATAATTAAATTCTTATTTGATCCGTTTCTACTACTCGGCATTATATAGCGCCGTTCAGTTGCCGTTCACCGAGTATAGAAACATCAGCCGGTGGTGTACGGTCTCACGTCATAAGCAAAGAAGTTGCTGGGTGCCTCTGCGCCTGCCCCCCATCTGTTCGAGGAATTGCCTCTGAAGAGGAGGCTATGGCTTCGGTAGGCAACAACGTGGCGGGAGGGCTCGAAGCAGGGCTTATCAAGCCCAGCAGCGTCGGCAGTGGGCTCAGCAAGGAGATGCGCCATGGACACGGGCGCACCGCGCACAACATGTCGTCTTCTTCGCTTCGAAAGAAGTCGGACCTTACGCTCGTTTCTAAGGTTCGGTGGGAGATCCTTCGACATTTCTTGGCTAGCCTACAGGAGATTTTCCTCGGGACGAAGCTTTTCGTTCTGTTTCCGGCGGTTCCGCTCGCCATTGTCGCACAAAGCTTTGGCCTCGGACGCGTGAGTCGATCCTGGCTCCTTCTTTGATTTTCGTTTGTTCTATAAGTTTTTTTTTTTTTTTGTAGAGCAGAAAGGAAAAGCGAATTTTTCCTTTCCCAATCCACTTGAATACTACCAACAAAGCTACTAACCCTTTATTAATAAATATTAATTAATTAAAGTGGCCGTGCCCTTGAGTCTAATGCAAGTAATGTAACTGTCATCATTTGAAATCTATAACAAAGGAGAACAGGCAAAAATAAATTTTGGTGAAAGGACCCATAATTCATTGATTAAAGGATGAATTTTTATTATTAAGTTCATGAATTTGAGTCAAATATTTTAAGATTTATTCCTCCCACCTTTTCCTTTTGTTTGTTTAGAGAATAACATTGGCAGTATCCTATGATATCATATATATATTTTGAAATATCCGAGTCATATTTTTCAATCAAAGCACTTTCCCTCATCACCACACTGTTTTATTGTGGTTGTGGGGTATGACTGTGACTTTCTGGTTTTTGTTTTCTAATTTTATGCTATATGATTTGTTTTTTAATATAAAATATTTTAAATGATATCGATGTGCTGGAGTACTAATATCCGTCGAATTGGCCGTTATTATAAGTTACATTAACATTTGTTAATGAACTTAAAATATTAATTGACATATAATTCTTCACATAGTTCATCTTGTTCTGTTAGTTAGGAGCTTAGACTATCAATTAAGATTTTGTTTAAGATGAATTTCTTGATGCTTCTTAAAGCAACTTTTTAGTATAATTTAGTACATAATTTTAAATTTTATACTAAAAAGTTACTTTAAAAAACAACCACCAGAAAACCGTCCCAAATGAAGGAATCATTTACTGCAAGGATGCAAAATGGGGTCATCGGCACTGGAGACGGGCATATTTTTGTTCTCTTGCTACTGTATCAGTTGTCCTCCTATGTGTACGACTGTATGAGCGTATGATGATTGCACATGCATTTTGTCCACGCTTTCTTTTTCTTACTTTTAATTTGTGCTTTAGTTACTGCAATGTCAATGAAAGGACCTCATGATATCTGCAAAATTAGATGAATTTAGATGAACCGTATATATTTTATTTCTCTTGTTGGTTGCCCGTAAATTAATGAACTTAAATCTAATCATTTTTGCTTTGATTTATTTTTCTATTTTAAGTATGATTAAGGTTCTCAAAAAAAAAAAAAAAAATCTACACTCGTTGAGTACCTTCTTGCCAAACATCTTAACAGTTTTAATTCCTTGCAGGCATGGGTATTTACATTAAGTTTGCTAGGCCTCACTCCTCTTGCAGAACGAGTTAGCTTTTTGACTGAGTAAGCTCTTTGCTCTTCGTTTTTTTCCCTACTGGGATCCAGAACAAGCATGCTTATATAATTTTATTAAAGATTCCTTCTGTCGATATTGTCTTTTTGTTAGGTAGACTCAGCATTTACCATCTGTTATCATATTCAGATGAGTTTTTTATTGACAGCCTTTTCAATGTGTTTTTAGCTTAGTATTCTTCAATTATTGCGAACCAACATCCTTGATGTTACGTATGCCTGACTCATATCATCATCCTGTTTACTTTTGCTGTGTGATTATTTATGTAGATAAATCATTATGGATTATAGTTTGGTTAGGTATGAGGTTTTTTGTTTTTTTTTTTTTTTTTTAATTTTTTTGGTTAGTTACAAGGTTAAGGACTCGTTTGAGACAACATTCTTATTGTTTCTTAAAGCAGCTTGTTAGTATAAAATGTTTTAATTTTTGTGCTAGAAAGCTGTTTTATGAAGCAGTAAGAAAATTAACTGTCTCAAAGGAAGCCTAAAACATAAAAATCCAGACAACTTCGCTTTCAGGATTGATGCTGGCATTAAGTTTCAAAATCTTCACCAATTAAGATCAGTTAGGAATTGGACCGGTTTTAAAATTGTTGTTCCTTAGAATCATGTTATCTTAGTAGTTTCTTTCTTCTATAAGTAGAAGAAAATTTTTACCCAAGTGAAGCCATATAGCAAGCCAAGCAATAAAGATTAGTTTTGAGTTCAGTTCTCTCTCCTTCCCGTCTCTCTCTCTGCCTCTCTTCCAAGAAGCTCAAGAAGAGCTTCTTCTTCCTCCAAGAAATCCCAACAATATCACTTAAGCCCACTTGTTTTTCTATTTTTTGTTTTATGTTTTTAAAAGTAGGTAGTTAGTCAAAGAAAAAATATTTGTTAAGAATATTTTCATTTATTGTTTTTGGAAACAAATGGCTTCGTAAAATTGTAAAAACAATATGAGGATGCTCTCACGTATTTTAGATATTGGTTTAGGTGGCAGTTTTGATTGATTGAAAGGCTAATTAATCCATTTTGTGTTCAAATATAGTTATAAGTTAAATCATAAAGGTTTTATTGGTATTTAATAGTTACATTTAGGGCTGCAAGCGAACCAAACGTTCGACGAGCTACTCGTTGTTCGGTTCGATTAAAGCTCGTTTGTGATCGTTTAATTAGCTAAACAAACAAAGTTGAACAATATTTTAAATACTCGATTCTTAAATAAACAAACTTGAACACTAATGCGTTCAGCTCATTTATGTTTGCGAACAACATCATTTGAAGTTCGCGAACAAACTCGACATTAAGCTCGATAAGAAGCTCGATTCGTGTTCAATTTTGAACTCGTGAATAAGCTAGATAAAAATAATTAATATTTGACTATCAAATTAATAAATATAAATAATCATTGCCTTTGTTACATAGACAATTGCTTTTAATATAAATGTTTTTGTTCATAGATATGTTCATGAACGTATTTGTTTGATAGTTAAAAAAAATTCGTTAAATATGTTCGAGAACAAGCTCGATAAGCACTAAACAAACGAACATGAACTGAACATGAACCGAACATGAACACTCATTAATTTAAATGAACCAAACATGAACACAAACAATAAAGCTCGAACAAACATGAACCAAACTTGAACAAGCTAATATTAAATGAACACAAACATGAACACTCACATACTCGGCTCGGCTCGGTTCGTTTACAGCCCTAGTTACATTTAGTCTAGAGCAAAATAATTTATCATTAACTGTTTATTACGGTTAAATACAAACCTATCAGGATTTTCAGTAGAATCATTTTTATTATTTAAAATTGCAATGATTAGCAAAGTAGAATAAATAAATTGATTAATTAGCGAGATGATAGTTAAATATTTAGATTGATTAGCGATCAGAATTCAATTAAGATCATTAATATTATAAGTATTAAATTATGAAAAGTGATTATGTGATAATAATTAATGTATTTTAAATTAATAAGAAAAATTGGTAGTTAAATAATAATTTAAGCTATTTGATGATTAATTAAGATTATTAATATGTTATTATTAGGGGTGCTCTTTGTTTGGATAAAGTTGAAAAATAGAATTAAATTGATCTTATTTGATTTGTTTAGTTTGTTTGTTAAAATATTGGTTCGGTTATTGATTATAATCTTGACTTTACTTGATTTTCTTTTTTTTTTAAATTTGATTTTTTTAATAAAATTGATCAAACCAAAATAAAAATTTCATTAATCCTTCAAATAATAAATCAATAAAGTCATAAATTATAAATAAATTTAATTAGAATAATGAGTTCTAATTATGTGTTAGTCGAATTTATTATCATAATTATATAATATTAATTATGTCTTCTATTTCTATTCTACATACTTTTTTTTGTAGAAACACCGAGAGCATACAAACATGAATTTTGTTTTATGTGAATTAAAAAAAAACGAAACAAGACAAATTTAAATAAAAAAATAGCGAAATAATTTACACATGGCATAAATGATTTTTATATTCTATTTTGTTTAAAAATTTGTTTTACAAAGCAAGGGAGATTTTCATGGTGAATTGATGAATGGACCTTTAGCATATAACCTGCCCTAAAATATAGTTAAAACTTTATATTAAGCAGTTAAGTACCAGTATTAGTGCGCTGAGGGTTTGTAGTTTTTCTGCTTTTGTTTTCATGCTTAGAAAAACAAATTAGAGAAATTCCTTCAACACAAGATAAATCAACACACCATTTATATGCGGCCAAATTTTAGGAAGGAGAATATTTAACTTAGAGCGTCTTCAGCCGAATGCCTAACACTCATTTGGCATCGCTGGTTTGCTCCATTCGATAGCCAAATAAAATGCCATTCGCGTGAGGGTGAACAGTCGTTGTTCACTTGCTATTTTTTTTTTAATTCGAAAATTAGGTTAGAAAAAAATTATGAGAAGGAATATACACAAAATATTCTTTTTTGGGTGTTAGAAAATTTAGTTCAGTTGGAAACTAGTTACTACAATTTTGTGTATTACTGCATTTTGGAGTGAAAATTGAGTTTTTCAGTAGGAGATGCCCTTATAGTTTAGCAACTGGTTCACAATAAGAAATAATTGAAATAGGACTTTAGGAGTAAAAATGATTTGGAGCCTGACATTTTCATAATAGCTTGAAAACACCTTCAAGTTAGGCATTTTCATGAAAGTCCACATGTCTAAGGCATTTTCATGAAAGTGCCTACCTGATAGGTGTTTTCTAACCTAAATACAAAAATTTCTATCTGCCTCACATGCATTTTAGTGCTATTGCCTTCCACCCGCACAACATAAGAAATTCAAGCTGTTGCATGCGGTGCAATTGGCATTTAAATTTTGGTGAGAAATCATGCTTACTTCTTCAAAATGGGGATTGCATCTAAGCTAAAAATCTCATTTTTTTCATTGTCCTATTTTTTAAAACTTACTTAATTGCTTATCTTTTACCTCTCTTACTAAACATTGAGTTAACGAGGTTAGTGTATTTATATAATAATTATTTTTAAATATCTTACTTAAAGAAATTATAGTCTATTCTATTTATTTTTATCTATAAAAAATATATTCATCTTTGTGTAGGCCTTTAGGAAGTTCTCATTCATAACATGAAAAAAAATCATGCACACAAGTTTTCGTTGCAAATTTTATAAATTCATGATTGGACTAAAAACTTCAATAAATTTTTTTATGATATTCTTTCTAAATATTTTTTTTGCTAGAAATAATTTCAATCATGCAAATGATGATCACATTTTTCAAGTGAGGATAAAGATA
>JADPUM010001086.1:0-27515 GCA_016618105.1 Dendrobium huoshanense | reverse complement strand
TAACTGAATTTAAGAAATAATCCCGGGACCGCCGAGAGTACCTCATTTCATAGCATTCATTCAAATTCAAACATTTTAATCGAGTCGATTAGCATGCATCATATTAGCAACTAATTTAAAAATCTTTAAATCTTAATTGCATTTGCTTAGGCATCAAACCAACATCGTTAAGGGACCATTTAGGATCTGCTCTAGATGTCGGTCCCGTTCTCAAATACCTTTCTTAAATAATGTCCGACCATTCTACATAAATGACCGGACTCATATTTTAAAATCGTTTAGGTGGTTTAGCTGGCTCCCCAATCCAGGCCGGGGTAAGACCAGATTCGCATTGCACTAGCTAGGTTCGGGTCACTTTTTAGTACCAAATTTAGATTTAGGTTCTGAGGCTGGCTCGGGCTATAAGACCTCAACCTCCGGGAATTGAATCCTAAATTTCTAATAAACTGATCACTTAAATATTAAATCTCTTTCAATCAAAGTTAAGCCCAACACTTAAGATAGATTGGAGTGTTTTCTGAAGTAATTCAGAATCTTAAAAACACTCCTACTTATCTTCATTTGACCTCGAAATTAAGTCTTCAATTTTGAACCAATCCCATTTGAAATTCCTACCATTTTCTCCTTTGATATCAATCCTTGAAAATTCTTAAATAAAATTCACACCGCTATTTTAATCGAGAGTTTTCGTAGGAAACTTCTATTTCCCTACGATGAATTAACTACGAGGGCTTGCGCTCGTAGGAGATTTAGTAACCCAGAATTGATTTTCAAAATTAACTTTTTCAGAACCCTTAATTAATTATCTTGGGGGAAATTTTAAAAACTTTGAAATTCGAACCCATTAGGGAACGATATGTTCGTCTTTCGAGGCGATATATTGTTCATAATAGAGTGTTCAATTTCAAAATTCCAAAAATTAAATATTTCTCAAAGAAAATTAAATATTTTTCAAAACTATATATACTAAAATAAAATTTTTAATCAAAAACAAAAAAAATGGCGACTCCGCTGGGGAAAATCTCTCTTTTCATCTTAATAGCGGTTTGAATTTTATTGAATCGGTAGTCTTAACTACCTTTCTCTCCGTTGGTCCCTCTACCCATTTCTCCCTTGGGTGAGTGTGGTCAACTCAATTAAAAACATGTGAAACGAGAGGTGAGTGGAAGAAACCTCCCTTTAAATCGAGCTTTGACATTTTGCCTCCAAGTTATTTGGTAGAGCGAAAGAGTCAAGCCGAATCCTTTTGTAAATGTTGCAAACTTGCATGCGAATAAAATAACTAGCGTGCTAAGTTTCACAATTTACAGAAGACCCTTCAATTTCAAAATCAAAATTTCAATCCTTTAAGCAAATTCAATCACTTTCAAATCTCAATCAATCCATGTATTCTATCATTATATATGAAATTATAACTCCTATAATTTGGTATGTGTGATAGAATACAAACTTCTAGTCCAAATTTGATTCTAGAGTTTGAATCTTTTTGGCAAAGTCAAGCTTTGACATTTCACTCTCGAACAGTTCGTCGGGGTGAAAGAGTCGGGTCGACTTTTAAGAATCTCCCCCTCTCTTAAATTTTTGTTAACCTTTATGTTGAACGCGAGTTCAATATATTGAGTTTCAAAATAAAGAGGGATGATGCCAGATTTCAAACTCTTAAATTCTTTCTAGAATTCTCTAACTTCAATCTTCATTGCCATATATTTCATACAAATACCCTTTGTAATTTAACATAAGCAATACAAATTCAAATCCTTGATCAAAACCTGGATTTGACATTTCACTCTAAGCTAGTCAGTATAGTGAAAGAGTCAAATCAAGGTCTCTAGATTTTTCCCTAATCTTTGTAACCATTTTGTTGAAAATAAAAACAACATATTGAGTTTCAAAAGTGAAGGAAAATCTTTCAAACCTACTTCAACTGTTGTTGCCACGTGTCCTCTACAACATTCTGTTGTAATTAAACACATGTAACACAAATTCAAAATTCTCCAATCAAGTCTGGGCTCTAACATTTCACCCCCAATTTACTTGGTGGGATAAAAGAGTTGAGCCTAGTCCTCGGATCTTCAAGTTACTTTTGTAAACCTGCACATTCAAATAAAAAAACAATGTGTTGAGTTTCAAAGTTTGAAGAAGATCTGTCCAATTTCAACCTCAAATTTAAATTCAATCTTAAGTTCAAATCCACAATTTAACTTTAAGTTCGAGTTCAATCTCGACTTTAAACTCAAGTTTGATTTCAACGTTAAATCCAACCTCGAATTTGATTTTACAATCCAAATCAAAATTTTGACATTTTGCCCCAAATCAATTGGTATAGCGAAAGAGTCAATTCAAGTCTTGATTTTCATTTGTCAATTTTATGAACCACCGTGTTCAGTGTAAACTGAATATGATTGAGTTATAAAATTTTGAATGAAGTTAATCAAACTTAAAATTCAAATTCAATTTAAATCACTAATTCAAATCACCTTCTTTTAATTCCAGGAAATCGAACACTCAAATGGCTGGGAAACTCGTTTCTCACTGAATAAAGATGTGCCTGTAGAAGAAATTCTTAATGGCAATTTAATTCAGTACGAAATGGAATTCAAGACCTCAAGATTTCAGTTAATGGGGAAACACTGATTGATCTGTCTTCCACGATACTAGGAAAGTCTCCTTTAGTTGAGATTACTTTAGGGTCAAGAGTTGACTCCCCCATCTCCAAGATGGAGGTTGTTGTCGCCCCTGTACCCACTGTACTCTCTACTCAAGAGGATCAAAAATAGAAGTCAATAATGACAAAAGAGTTACCATCTCAATCTGAGATCAGATCAAATTCTAGCACCCCCGTCGTCGGTAGGAACAAGATGAAGAATTACCTTCGAAGAGCCAGGAAAAGGAATCTTAAGGCTAGAAAGACTGTTGAATTGGAAGCCTTAGAGAAGACCGACTTCGAGGCCAATCGAGAGTTCGTTGCTCCTTTTACGTACCCTCTCCTTGCACAAAAGAGGGAGGTTGTAGATACGAGAGTGCGATCTTCAATACACCTGCTTGACTACTACACAGAAAGACTCGAGCAAGAAAGAATTGAGCAATCACCAACATTAGGCTATAGGCCCCCAACTGAAGGTTATGATCCGTCCACTCTACTAGAAGATGTTAGGGACGTTACTATACATGTACCACTACATCATCTGCAGAGGAGGAGGAGTAGAAACCACTCGAGGTGCCACTCTCTTAACTACTAGTTTAGTGGTAATTTGAGAGAGGGAATAATCTAAGATTGTGTCAGATAGTCAACAAAGATACCGTTGAAATATAACTTTAACGGGGTCCTATCGCGATTAATCTTTTGATTATAATGATGTCGTGCTTTCTAGGGATGTTGCAGATCCTATAATAGTCTCTCTTTTCAAAGAGATTGTAGGAATTCAATTCCATGTTGACAAGGGTCTTGCCACCTAGACTTGCAACCATTAAGGAAAAAGCTTTCAATTTCTCAAGTGTACTAAATCTTGATTTTCAAGATAGTTGATTAACCTTTCTAATAGAAATTTACCTCTACCTTAAGTCTTAAGCTGGAGAGAGTTGTAGTTGATTCCATCAAATGTTTGAATACCCCTCCCTCCCACCGCTTCTGTGGGTTGATTTAACCTTTGAATTAAAATCTATCTCAAATTTAAGTTGAATTCAGAAATGAAAATGTTATCAAGCTTCTAGCAATCTTCTATCTTAATAGGAGATTCAGGCATGCTTTGAATCTATTCAAAGATTTTCCTAGTCAAGTCGACATTCTTGTCAAAAAGATTGAGTGTGCTTTGAGGATTATTCTTCCTTGTATAAGAGAATGAATTTTCTTCTCTAATACTTGAGATATAATCCCATCATTCAAAATAAAAAAAAAGATCAATCAATTTAAGGTATTTAAAGAAAGTGGAGCCTCTTCTCGAATTCAGTCAAAATCAAGAAATGCGCAAATGCGTTAAAAAATTAAGAAGTGCACGAAGTGCACCGAAAGTCAAAAGAGGCTTTCTACCTCATTGTCCTTGCCATGTCCTTGCTCCCAGCTTTCCAACCACTCCCTTGACATGTGGCAGCTATCTGGAGTACAGCCAAACAAATCCTAGCCGTCCAATAGACCTAGGGCTACTTGAATAGGGTAGAACCCCATTTTGAGCCTCATTCTCACCCTAGCTCTCTCTCTCCAACCAGAGCTTTTGAACTCCAATCTCCAGTCCATTTCAAATCCCTATGGCCTTCTCCACACGGCTATAGTCGAATCCCACCGTTAGAAGTTCGCCGGCGGCAAGCTTCCCGGCAAACCGAGGTGATTTCCGTTCAAAGGCTCATAGGGATCGATCCATGCATTTTCGAGCCAAGGTTTCTTCTACAAAAAGGAGCGTGGACAGCCTACAAATGCAACAAATCTCTAAACGGTTCAATCCGTCCATTAACGGAGGTATAAATCGAAACCCTAGATTAAACACTTAGTATTAAATAACTTTCTAATAAGTGCGTTTTGAGTATTGAAATTAATTCCCCAAGATTTCTGTTCATAATCTATATTTAAGTTTAAAATTTTAAGATTTTTTATTGATCCGATCGCCTGAACGAGTCGAAAAACCAATCCTAGGGTGTTTTCGTAGTCTAGCCCAGGCGTACGTTTTCTGGACCGTTGATCGCTTGATCAACGGTCCAGATCGCGCCATTCCGCGGTTCATTCCAACCATGTATCCAATTCGCTGCCTAGTTTTCTGTTCGGCGAAATCCAGGCCCTTGATCCAGACCGCGGGATCAAGATCTCGCCGTCTGATCCTTCTCCATGTGATCAGATCGCGTGATCTCATCTGAACCGTTGGTTCATTTCCACGGAAGATCGAGCGGTCACCGCACCCTGCTGACTGGATTAAGTGATGCCGCGTGGACCCCACTTGACCGCCGCGCGCGCGGTTTTGAACCCAAGAACCTCGTTCCGCCACGTGTCCCGCTTGACAGCCGCCATTTGCATGAGCCAACCAACGGCTGCCGCGTGGCCACTCAGCCGCCAAAATCGGTTTTGATTTATTTTAATTATTTAATTAACATAAACTTCAAAAAATCATTAAAAAATCAAATAAAATCAGAAAAATTAATATTTTATATTAAAATGTTCAGAAATTTAAATCCTTTAATTTAAAAATTATGATTATTTCAAAATATTAAATATATTTTAGATAATTATTAAACATTTAATTTTAAGTATTTCATTAATATTTAATTAGATATTAAGTTAAATATTTTTCTAATTAACATAATGTTTAAATCATTTTCTCATAATTCAAAATTTCTAGAAAAACTATTAAGACCCAATTTAATTTGATTTTTTTTTTAAATTATTTAAGTATTTAATTAATTTTGAATTAATTTAATTGCATTAATTAACCTTAAACTTTAAAAATTCAAATTAAATTCACTTTAAATCAGAAATATTTGAGTAATTTATCAAAATTTTGAAATTCTAAATACTCTAATTTAGGGTTAATTTTAAGATTTAAGTATTAATTTATTTTAAATAATTTGAATTATTAAATATTATCTTTAATATTTAATTAGTATTTAATTAAATATTATATTAAATATTTTGAAAATTAAAATTTATTTTGGAATTAATTTGAAAATTCCGTGGGGCTCTCAAAACTTCAAAATTATTTTTCATAATATTTTTAATTATCTTTATTTTAAAATATATATACTTATATACATATATTTATATATTTTAAAATCTACTTTAAAACTATATATATACTTAAATCCTTAAGCATTTGAGAGATCCCTTTGGAATCTTAAGTATGGGTTGAATATGTGAATGAAATTTATGGGGAATTGATTAGTGAGTAGTTACATGTTAATTATTCACTAATCATATCATTAGCCATCTTAACTAATGTTATTTCTTGCATGTTTAAGGTGCACACACCACCTAGCCTAGGTTCTCCTAGATTTAAGGACTTACTTGCTTGCTATTGTGTATTGATCCTATGTTTAGTCAAGGGTTAGTTAAAACTTTGATTTAAACCTATTTAAACTTAGTGTCATTAAGAACAAAAATTAAGGACTTTGATTAGAGAACTTAGAAATTTCATTGTGATTAGGATACACCTCATTTGAACTTGAAATTTGAACCACTTGAACTTAGTGACATTCTCAACCTTAGGGAATTTTCTTACTGATTTTTGAATTCATTAAGCTTCTTAAGTAACTTAATCAAAATTAAGCCTTAATTAAGCATTAAAACCTTCCAGAAAATGTAATAAATCCATTTTAAATCCAAAAATTATGTTTAACCCCTCTAATTGACCAGTTTTAAACCCTTAACCAATGAAAATTAAAATCCCTTTGATTTGACAGCAAATTAAACCTTAATTTAATTTTAAGTAAAATTGAATATTTAATTAATATAATTAATTAAAAAATATTAAAAATTCCAAAAATGTCCTAAACACTTGGAAATCTCTCCTTAGGTCATTCCTGACCTTTGGAGCTGATTTCAAGGAGTTAGGAGCTCATTTGGAGCAAAATCACAAAAGGGCTTTCTAGTTAAGTAATTTTAAAATTCATTAAGTAGTCAAAACTTTGAACCTTCATAACTAATTCTAAAAAAATCAAAATTGAACAAACTTACTTGCATTCAACTCCTAATAAGGTCTAATATTTATTAAAAATATCAAATTGCAGAAATTTGTAATATTTCAAAAAGTCAACAAATTGGTCAAATCATAGTTCAAATCTAGTTCAAAACTTCAAACCTTTGTAATAAAATGTAGAAAAATCCGATTTTAACGTACTTACCTTCTAACTGATCGTAGTAAGGTCTAGTATTTTAATAAAATACAAACATTTCAGAATTTAACCTTAATTAAAAAGTCAATTTTCAACCCCTTAATTAAATGATTAAAATATTCCGAAAATTCATAAAATTCAAAATTGCTCTAAAACTCCAGAATATCTTAACTTGATGTTTAAGGCACTCAACAAACCTTTTAAAACACAACAACCATCCTAAAGATGAAGTTTATTGGCTGGACTACTCCGGGCTGCGGGGCTAAGTGTCCTAAGGAGGCTGGTTCCTCGAGCCTGGTGGCACAACGCCACGAATGGATTCCAAGGGGTGTTAAACCTTAAAAATAGATTAATTATTAATTATCTAACCTTTTAAAACTTTTAAATTAACTACATTAATTTGGTTTATCGGCTGGACTACTCCGGGCTGCGGGGCTACGTGTCCTAAGGAGGCTGGTTCCTCGAGCCTGGTGGCACAACGCCACGAATCGATTAATGGCAAACCTAAATTAATCGATTTTAAAATTCAGCAACCAAACATTTCTTATAAAATTCATTAATTCTTAAGCCTTAATCAACTTAAGCCACTTAATTATACCGGGTACCACTGGGTAACCCAGGCCTACGAGGCTATTAACTTAGCCCTAAGGAAGGTGAAATAAACTTCACGGCCTCGGTGTGAAACAAAGGTGATATCCAACAAATAATTAAATAAATCTTAAAATTAATCTTAAGCCATTAATACTTGAATTCAAACTTAAATCCTTTAAACCTTCCAACCAATCGAATTTTAGACAACTTTAACTAATAATCCTAATTAGGACACATCAAAACTACACGACCTACCTCACACACTTTAGATGGTTTGCTAGGATCACCGACTCTAGTTTTAGGATAGGCCGGTGTTTTACTTTCTGCAGTTGTGTGCCGAGTTTTCGAGCTTTCACTGCATGCTGTTTGCTAGCCTAGGATTGATGTGATTGTTTATTTATTTATTGCATTTATGTTGTAATTAATTGAGCATTTAAATGTTGAATATTAACTGCTTGAGATTGAATATTAACTGCTTGAGATTGAATATTAACTGTTTGAGATTGAATATTAATTGCTTGGGACTATAGATATAATTGTTGATTATTAGGATAACCTTGCAGGATCGAGTCTAGATTTTTGTTTTAAATTTGAGATGTAAATTTGATTAAGGTTGTATTTATTTAAAATGGTTTGAGATTGGGATATAGATATACAATTTGAATTCCAAAGAGGTGAAGACATCCCTAAAGGGGAGAGTCTTCTTCCATTTGGAATTCAAATTAGGATACTTTGCAAATATCCAAAGAGGAAAGATAACACCTCGATCAAGGGGGAGTTTCTTTCCATTTGGATATCCTGAACCGACGAATCAAGATGTTTGTGAGAAGATGAATGATCGGACAACGAGAAGAATCCCAAGTCTCAAAACCATTTGATTTAGGATTAGAAATCCAGGTTGTAGTCAGTGGTGCCCGGCCACTTTAATTCCTTGTAATTTTTGAGATGTAATAATGAGTGGCACTTGCCATACGGACATTCAATTTGATATATTTAATTTGATTGATTTATTTAAATTGATTGTGCATTAGAGATACCTGATTTTCTAGTCTTCTTACCTGCATGTCGATTTTGATTTGACCTGGAATTTGATCGTAGGCTCTTAAGGACTTAATAAAAATTTTTCTACTTAAATCAAATTAAAAATATTTAGGCTCATATAGAAATTCTAACGAATTTAAGAAATAATCCCGGGACCGCCGGGAGTCCTCATTTCATAGCATTCATTCAAATTCAACATTTTAATCGAGTCGATTAGCATGCATCATATTAGCAACTAATTTAAAAATCTTTAAATTCTTAATTGCATTTGCTTAGGCATCAAACCCAACATACGTTTAAGGGGCCATTTAGGATCTGCTCTAGATGTCGGTCCCGTTCTCAAATACCTTTCTTAAATAATGTCCCGACCATTCTACATAAATTGACCGGACTCATATTTTAAAATCGTTTAGGTGGTTTAGCTGGCTCCCCAATCCAGGCCGGGGTAAGACCAGATTCGCATTGCACTAGCTAGGTTCGGGTCACTTTTTAGTACCCAATTTAGATTTAGGTTCTGAGGCTGGCTCGGGCTATAAGACCTCAACCTCCGGGAATTGAATCCTAACTTTCTAATAAAACTGATCACTTAAATATTAAATCTCTTTCAATCAAAGTTAAGCCCAACACTTAAGATAGATTGGAGTGTTTTCTGAAGTAATTCAGAATCTTAAAAACACTCCCTACTTATCTTCATTTGACCTCGAAATTAAGTCTTCAATTTTGAACCAATCCCATTTGAAATTCCTACCATTTTCTCCTTTGATATCAATCCTTGAAATTCTTAAATAAAATTCACACCGCTATTTTAATCGAGAGTTTTCGTAGGAAACTTCTATTTCCTACGATGTAATTAACTACGAGGGCTTGCGCTCGTAGGAGATTTAGTAACCCAGAATTGATTTTCAAAATTAACTTTTTCAGAACCCTTAATTAATTATCTTTGGGGAAATTTAAAACTTTGAAATTCGAACCCATTAGGGAACGATATGTTCGTCTTTCGAGGCGATATATTGTTCATAATAGAGTGTTCAATTTCAAAATTCCAAAATTAAATATTTCTCAAAGAAAATTAAATATTTTTCAAAACTATATATACTTAAATAAATTATTTTTAATCAAAACAAAAAAATGGAGACTCCGCTGGGGAAAATCTCTCTTTTCATCTTTAATAGCGGTTTGAATTTTATTGAATCGGTAGTCTTAACTACCTTTCTCTCCGTTGGTCCCTCTACCCATTTCTCCCTTGGGTGAGTGTGGTCAACTCAATTAAAACATGTGAAACGAGAGGTGAGTGTAGGAAACCTCCCTTTAAATCGAGCTTTGACATTTTGCCTCCAAGTTATTTGGTAGAGCGAAAGAGTCAAGCCGAATCCTTTTGTAAATGTTGCAAACTTGCATGCGAATAAATAACTAGCGTGCTAAGTTTCACAATTTACAGAAGACCCTTCAATTTCAAAATCAAAATTTCAAT
Source organism: Dendrobium huoshanense (assembly GCA_016618105.1). Taxonomy (NCBI): domain Eukaryota; kingdom Viridiplantae; phylum Streptophyta; class Magnoliopsida; order Asparagales; family Orchidaceae; genus Dendrobium; species Dendrobium huoshanense. The sequence continues at coordinate 17,602 of JADPUM010001086.1, read as the reverse complement.
CCTTTAAGCAAAATTCAATCACTTTCAAATCTCAATCAATCCATGTATTCTATCATTATATATGAAATTATAACTCCTATAATTTGGTATGTGTGATAGAATACAAACTTCTAGTCCAAATTTGATTCTAGAGTTTGAATCTTTTTGGCAAAGTCAAGCTTTGACATTTCACTCTCGAACAGTTCGTCGGGGTGAAAGAGTCGGGTCGACTTTTAAGAATCTCCCCCTCTCTAAATTTTTGTTAACCTTTATGTTGAACGCGAGTTCAATATATTGAGTTTCAAAATAAAGAGGGATGATGCCAGATTTTCAAACTCTTAAATTCTTTCTAGAATTCTCTAACTTCAATCTTCATTGCCATATATTTCATACAAATACCCTTTGTAATTTAACATAAGCAATACAAATTCAAATCCTTGATCAAACCTGGATTTTGACATTTCACTCTAAGCTAGTCAGTATAGTGAAAGAGTCAAATCAAGGTCTCTAGATTTTTCCCTAATCTTTGTTAACCATTTTGTTGAAAATAAAAATCAACATATTGAGTTTCAAAAGTGAAGGAAAATCTTTCAAACCTACTTCAACTGTTGTTGCCACGTGTCCTCTACAACATTCTGTTGTAATTAAACACATGTAACACAAATTCAAAATTCTCCAATCAAGTCTGGGCTCTAACATTTCACCCCCAATTTACTTGGTGGGATAAAAGAGTTGAGCCTAGTTCCTCGGATCTTCAAGTTACTTTTGTAAACCTGCACATTCAAATAAAAAACAATGTGTTGAGTTTCAAAGTTTGAAGAAGATCTGTCCAATTTCAACCTCAAATTTAAATTCAATCTTAAGTTCAAATCCACATTTAACTTTAAGTTCGAGTTCAATCTCGACTTTAAACTCAAGTTTGATTTCAACGTTAAATCCAACCTCGAATTTGATTTTACAATCCAAATCAAAATTTTGACATTTTGCCCCAAATCAATTGGTATAGCGAAAGAGTCAAATTCAAGTCTTGATTTTCATTTGTCAATTTTATGAACCACCGTGTTCAGTGTAAACTGAATATGATTGAGTTATAAAATTTTGAATGAAGTTAATCAAACTTAAAATTCAAATTCAATTTTAAATCACTAATTCAAATCACCTTCTTTTAATTCCAGGAAATCGAACACTCAAATGGCTGGGAAACTCGTCTTCTCACTGAATAAAGATGTGCCTGTAGAAGAAATTCTTAATGGCAATTTAATTCAGTACGAAATGGAATTTCAAGACCTCAAGATTTCAGTTAATGGGGAAACACTGATTGATCTGTCTTCCACGATACTAGGAAAGTCTCCTTTAGTTGAGATTACTTTAGGGTCAAGAGTTGACTCCCCCATCTCCAAGATGGAGGTTGTTGTCGCCCCTGTACCCACTGTACTCTCTACTCAAGAGGATCAAAAATAGAAGTCAATAATGACAAAAGAGTTACCATCTCAATCTGAGATCAGATCAAATTCTAGCACCCCCGTCGTCGGTAGGAACAAGATGAAGAATTACCTTCGAAGAGCCAGGAAAAGGAATCTTAAGGCTAGAAAGACTGTTGAATTGGAAGCCTTAGAGAAGACCGACTTCGAGGCCAATCGAGAGTTCGTTGCTCCTTTTACGTACCCTCTCCTTGCACAAAAGAGGGAGGTTGTAGATACGAGAGTGCGATCTTCAATACACCTGCTTGACTACTACACAGAAAGACTCGAGCAAGAAAGAATTGAGCAATCACCAACATTAGGCTATAGGCCCCCAACTGAAGGTTATGATCCGTCCACTCTACTAGAAGATGTTAGGGCACGTTACTATACATGTACCACTACATCATCTGCAGAGGAGGAGGAGTAGAAACCACTCGAGGTGCCACTCTCTTAACTACTAGTTTAGTGGTAATTTGAGAGAGGGAATAATCTAAGATTGTGTCAGATAGTGATACCGTTGAAATATAACTTTAACGGGGTCCTATCGCGATTAATCTTTTGATTATAATGATGTCGTGCTTTCTAGGGATGTTGCAGATCCTATAATAGTCTCTCTTTTCAAAGAGATTGTAGGAATTCAATTCCATGTTGACAAGGGTCTTGCCACCTAGACTTGCAACCATTAAGGAAAAAGCTTTCAATTTCTCAAGTGTACTAAATCTTGATTTTCAAGATAGTTGATTAACCTTTCTAATAGAAATTTACCTCTACCTTAAGTCTTAAGCTGGAGAGAGTTGTAGTTGATTCCATCAAATGTTTGAATACCCCTCCCTCCCACCGCTTCTGTGGGTTGATTTAACCTTTGAATTAAAATCTATCTCAAATTTAAGTTGAATTCAGAAATGAAAATGTTATCAAGCTTCTAGCAATCTTCTATCTTAATAGGAGATTCAGGCATGCTTTGAATCTATTCAAAGATTTTCCTAGTCAAGTCGACATTCTTGTCAAAAAGATTGAGTGTGCTTTGAGGATTATTCTTCCTTGTATAAGAGAATGAATTTTCTTCTCTAATACTTGAGATATAATCCCATCATTCAAAATAAAAAAAAAGATCAATCAATTTAAGGTATTTAAAGAAAGTGGAGCCTCTTCTCGAATTCAGTCAAAATCAAGAAATGCGCAAATGCGTTAAAAAATTAAGAAGTGCACGAAGTGCACCGAAAGTCAAAAGAGGCTTTCTACCTCATTGTCCTTGCCATGTCCTTGCTCCCAGCTTTCCAACCACTCCCTTGACATGTGGCAGCTATCTGGAGTACAGCCAAACAAATCCTAGCCGTCCAATAGACCTAGGGCTACTTGAATAGGGTAGAACCCCATTTTGAGCCTCATTCTCACCCTAGCTCTCTCTCTCCAACCAGAGCTTTTGAACTCCAATCTCCAGTCCATTTCAAATCCCTATGGCCTTCTCCACACGGCTATAGTCGAATCCCACCGTTAGAAGTTCGCCGGCGGCAAGCTTCCCGGCAAACCGAGGTGATTTCCGTTCAAAGGCTCATAGGGATCGATCCATGCGTTTTCGAGCCAAGGTTTCTTCTACAAAAAGGAGCGTGGACAGCCTACAAATGCAACAAATCTCTAAACGGTTCAATCCGTCCATTAACGGAGGTATAAATCGAAACCCTAGATTAAACACTTAGTATTAAATAACTTTCTAATAAGTGCGTTTTGAGTATTGAAATTAATTCCCCAAGATTTCTGTTCATAATCTATATTTAAGTTTAAAATTTTAAGATTTTTTATTGATCCGATCGCCTGAACGAGTCGAAAAACCAATCCTAGGGTGTTTTCGTAGTCTAGCCCAGGCGTACGTTTTCTGGACCGTTGATCGCTTGATCAACGGTCCAGATCGCGCCATTCCGCGGTTCATTCCAACCATGTATCCAATTCGCTGCCTAGTTTTCTGTTCGGCGAAATCCAGGCCCTTGATCCAGACCGCGGGATCAAGATCTCGCCGTCTGATCCTTCTCCATGTGATCAGATCGCGTGATCTCATCTGAACCGTTGGTTCATTTCCACGGAAGATCGAGCGGTCACCGCACCCTGCTGACTGGATTAAGTGATGCCGCGTGGACCCCACTTGACCGCCGCCGCGCGGTTTTGAACCCAAGAACCTCGTTCCGCCACGTGTCCCGCTTGACAGCCGCCATTTGCATGAGCCAACCAACGGCTGCCGCGTGGCCACTCAGCCGCCAAAATCGGTTTTGATTTATTTTAATTATTTAATTAACATAAACTTCAAAAAATCATTAAAAAATCAAATAAAATCAGAAAAATTAATATTTTATATTAAAATGTTCAGAAATTTAAATCCTTTAATTTAAAATTATGATTATTTCAAAATATTAAATATATTTTAGATAATTATTAAACATTTAATTTTAAGTATTTCATTAATATTTAATTAGATATTAAGTTAAATATTTTTCTAATTAACATAATGTTTAAATCATTTTCTCATAATTCAAAATTTCTAGAAAAACTATTAAGACCCAATTTAATTTGATTTTTTTTTTAAATTATTTAAGTATTTAATTAATTTTGAATTAATTTAATTGCATTAATTAACCTTAAACTTTAAAAATTCAAATTAAATTCACTTTAAATCAGAAATATTTGAGTAATTTATCAAAATTTTGAAATTCTAAATACTCTAATTTAGGGTTAATTTTAAGATTTAAGTATTAATTTATTTTAAATAATTTGAATTATTAAATATTATCTTTAATATTTAATTAGTATTTAATTAAATATTATATTAAATATTTTGAAAATTAAAATTTATTTTGGAATTAATTTGAAAATTCCGTGGGGCTCTCAAAACTTCAAAATTATTTTTCATAATATTTTTAATTATCTTTATTTTAAAATATATATACTTATATACATATATTTATATATTTTAAAATCTACTTTAAAACTATATATATACTTAAATCCTTAAGCATTTGAGAGATCCCTTTGGAATCTTAAGTATGGGTTGAATATGTGAATGAAATTTATGGGGAATTGATTAGTGAGTAGTTACATGTTAATTATTCACTAATCATATCATTAGCCATCTTAACTAATGTTATTTCTTGCATGTTTAAGGTGCACACACCACCTAGCCTAGGTTCTCCTAGATTTAAGGACTTACTTGCTTGCTATTGTGTATTGATCCTATGTTTAGTCAAGGGTTAGTTAAAACTTTGATTTAAACCTATTTAAACTTAGTGTCATTAAGAACAAAAATTAAGGACTTTGATTAGAGAACTTAGAAATTTCATTGTGATTAGGATACACCTCATTTGAACTTGAAATTTGAACCACTTGAACTTAGTGACATTCTCAACCTTAGGGAATTTTCTTACTGATTTTTGAATTCATTAAGCTTCTTAAGTAACTTAATCAAAATTAAGCCTTAATTAAGCATTAAAACCTTCCAGAAAATGTAATAAATCCATTTTAAATCCAAAAATTATGTTTAACCCCTCTAATTGACCAGTTTTAAACCCTTAACCAATGAAAATTAAAATCCCTTTGATTTGACAGCAAATTAAACCTTAATTTAATTTTAAGTAAAATTGAATATTTAATTAATATAATTAATTAAAAAATATTAAAAATTCCAAAAATGTCCTAAACACTTGGAAATCTCTCCTTAGGTCATTCCTGACCTTTGGAGCTGATTTCAAGGAGTTAGGAGCTCATTTGGAGCAAAATCACAAAAGGGCTTTCTAGTTAAGTAATTTTAAAATTCATTAAGTAGTCAAAACTTTGAACCTTCATAACTAATTCTAAAAAAATCAAAATTGAACAAACTTACTTGCATTCAACTCCTAATAAGGTCTAATATTTATTAAAAATATCAAATTGCAGAAATTTGTAATATTTCAAAAAGTCAACAAATTGGTCAAATCATAGTTCAAATCTAGTTCAAAACTTCAAACCTTTGTAATAAAATGTAGAAAAATCCGATTTTAACGTACTTACCTTCTAACTGATCGTAGTAAGGTCTAGTATTTTAATAAAATACAAACATTTCAGAATTTAACCTTAATTAAAAAGTCAATTTTCAACCCCTTAATTAAATGATTAAAATATTCCGAAAATTCATAAAATTCAAAATTGCTCTAAAACTCCAGAATATCTTAACTTGATGTTTAAGGCACTCAACAAACCTTTTAAAACACAACAACCATCCTAAAGATGAAGTTTATTGGCTGGACTACTCCGGGCTGCGGGGCTAAGTGTCCTAAGGAGGCTGGTTCCTCGAGTCTGGTGGCACAACGCCACGAATGGATTCCAAGGGGTGTTAAACCTTAAAAATAGATTAATTATTAATTATCTAACCTTTTAAAACCTTTAAATTAACTACATTAATTTGGTTTATCGGCTGGACTACTCCGGGCTGCGGGGCTACGTGTCCTAAGGAGGCTGGTTCCTCGAGCCTGGTGGCACAACGCCACGAATCGATTAATGGCAAACCTAAATTAATCAATTTTAAAATTCAGCAACCAAACATTTCTTATAAAATTCATTAATTCTTAAGCCTTAATCAACTTAAGCCACTTAATTATACCGGGTACCACTGGGTAACCCAGGCCTACGAGGCTATTAACTTAGCCCTAAGGAAGGTGAAATAAACTTCACGGCCTCGGTGTGAAACAAAGGTGATATCCAACAAATAATTAAATAAATCTTAAAATTAATCTTAAGCCATTAATACTTGAATTCAAACTTAAATCCTTTAAACCTTCCAACCAATCGAATTTTAGACAACTTTAACTAATAATCCTAATTAGGACACATCAAAACTACACGACCTACCTCACACACTTTAGATGGTTTGCTAGGATCACCGACTCTAGTTTTAGGATAGGCCGGTGTTTTACTTTCTGCAGTTGTGTGCCGAGTTTTCGAGCTTTCACTGCATGATGTTTGCTAGCCTAGGATTGATGTGATTGTTTATTTATTTATTGCATTTATGTTGTAATTAATTGAGCATTTAAATGTTGAATATTAACTGCTTGAGATTGAATATTAACTGCTTGAGATTGAATATTAACTGCTTGAGATTGAATATTAACTGCTTGAGATTGAATATTAATTGCTTGGGACTATAGATATAATTGTTGATTATTAGGATAACCTTGCAGGATCGAGTCTAGATTTTTGTTTTAAATTTGAGATGTAAATTTGATTAAGGTTGTATTTATTTAAAATGGTTTGAGATTGGGATATAGATATACAATTTGAATTCCAAAGAGGTGAAGACATCCCTAAAGGGGAGAGTCTTCTTCCATTTGGAATTCAAATTAGGATACTTTGCAAATATCCAAAGAGGAAAGATAACACCTCGATCAAGGGGGAGTTTCTTTCCATTTGGATATCCTGAACCGACGAATCAAGATGTTTGTGAGAAGATGAAGGATCGGACAACGAGAAGAATCCCAAGTCTCAAAACCATTTGATTTAGGATTAGAAATCCGGGTTGTAGTCAGTGGTGCCCGGCCACTTTAATTCCTTGTAATTTTTGAGATGTAATAATGAGTGGCACTTGCCATACGGACATTCAACTTGATATATTTAATTTGATTGATTTATTTAAATTGATTGTGCATTAGAGATACCTGATTTTCTAGTCTTCTTACCTGCATGTCGATTTTGATTTGACCTGGAATTTGATCGTAGGCTCTTAAGGACTTAATAAAAATTTTTCTACTTAAATCAAATTAAAAATATTTAGGCTCATATAGAAATTCTAACGAATTTAAGAAATAATCCCGGGACCGCCGGGAGTCCTCATTTCATAGCATTCATTCAAATTCAATATTTTAATCGAGTCGATTAGCATGCATCATATTAGCAACTAATTTAAAAATCTTTAAATTCTTAATTGCATTTGCTTAGGCATCAAACCCAATATACGTTTAAGGGACCATTTAGGATCTGCTCTAGATGTCGGTCCCGTTCTCAAATACCTTTCTTAAATAATGTCCCGACCATTCTACATAAATTGACCGGACTCATATTTTAAAATCGTTTAGGTGGTTTAGCTGGCTCCCCAATCCAGGCCGGGGTAAGACCAGATTCGCATTGCACTAGCTAGGTTCGGGTCACTTTTTAGTACCCAATTTAGATTTAGGTTCTGAGGCTGGCTCGGGCTATAAGACCTCAACCTCCGGGAATTGAATCCTAACTTTCTAATAAAACTGATCACTTAAATATTAAATCTCTTTCAATCAAAGTTAAGCCCAACACTTAAGATAGATTGGAGTGTTTTCTGAAGTAATTCAGAATCTTAAAAACACTCCCTACTTCTCTTCATTTGACCTCGAAAATAAGTCTTCAATTTTGAACCAATCCCATTTGAAATTCCTACCATTTTCTCCTTTGATATCAATCCTTGAAATTCTTAAATAAAATTCACACCGCTATTTTAATCGAGAGTTTTCGTAGGAAACTTCTATTTCCTACGATGTAATTAACTACGAGGGCTTGCGCTCGTAGGAGATTTAGTAACCCAGAATTGATTTTCAAAATTAACTTTTTCAGAACCCTTAATTAATTATCTTTGGGGAAATTTAAAACTTTGAAATTCGAACCCATTAGGGAACGATATGTTCGTCTTTCGAGGCGATATATTGTTCATAATAGAGTGTTCAATTTCAAAATTCCAAAATTAAATATTTCTCAAAGAAAATTAAATATTTTTCAAAACTATATATACTTAAATAAATTATTTTTAATCAAAACAAAAAAATGGCGCGATCTGGACCGTTGATCAAGCGATCAACGGTCCAGAAAACGTACGCCTGGGCTAGACTACGAAAACACCCTAGGATTGGTTTTTCGACTCGTTCAGGCGATCGGATCAATAAAAAATCTTAAAATTTTAAACTTAAATATAGATTATGAACAGAAATCTTGGGGAATTAATTTCAATACTCAAAACGCACTTATTAGAAAGTTATTTAATACTAAGTGTTTAATCTAGGGTTTCGATTTATACCTCTGTTAATGGACGGATTGAACCGTTTAGAGATTTGTTGCATTTGTAGGCTGTCCACGCTCCTTTTTGTAGAAGAAACCTTGGCTCGAAAACGCATGGATCGATCCCTATGAGCCTTTGAACGGAAATCACCTCGGTTTGCCGGGAAGCTTGCCGCCGACGAACTTCTAACGGTGGGATTCGACTATAGCCGTGTGGAGAAGGCCATAGGGATTTGAAATGGACTGGAGATTGGAGTTCAAAAGCTCTGGTTGGAGAGAGAGAGCTAGGGTGAGAATGAGGCTCAAAATGGGGTTCTACCCTATTCAAGTAGCCCTAGGTCTATTGGACGGCTAGGATTTGTTTGGCTGTACTCCAGATAGCTGCCACATGTCAAGGGAGTGGTTGGAAAGCTGGGAGCAAGGACATGGCAAGGACAATGAGGTAGAAAGCCTCTTTTGACTTTCGGTGCACTTCGTGCACTTCTTAATTTTTTAACGCATTTGCGCATTTCTTGATTTTGACTGAATTCGAGAAGAGGCTCCACTTTCTTTAAATACCTTAAATTGATTGATCTTTTTTTTTATTTTGAATGATGGGATTATATCTCAAGTATTAGAGAAGAAAATTCATTCTCTTATACAAGGAAGAATAATCCTCAAAGCACACTCAATCTTTTTGACAAGAATGTCGACTTGACTAGGGAAATCTTTGAATAGATTCAAAGCATGCCTGAATCTCCTATTAAGATAGAAGATTGCTAGAAGCTTGATAACATTTTCATTTCTGAATTCAACTTAAATTTGAGATAGATTTTAATTCAAAGGTTAAATCAACCCACAGAAGCGGTGGGAGGGAGGGGTATTCAAACATTTGATGGAATCAACTACAACTCTCTCCAGCTTAAGACTTAAGGTAGAGGTAAATTTCTATTAGAAAGGTTAATCAACTATCTTGAAAATCAAGATTTAGTACACTTGAGAAATTGAAAGCTTTTTCCTTAATGGTTGCAAGTCTAGGTGGCAAGACCCTTGTCAACATGGAATTGAATTCCTACAATCTCTTTGAAAAGAGAGACTATTATAGGATCTGCAACATCCCTAGAAAGCACGACATCATTATAATCAAAAGATTAATCGCGATAGGACCCCGTTAAAGTTATATTTCAACGGTATCACTATCTGACACAATCTTAGATTATTCCCTCTCTCAAATTACCACTAAACTAGTAGTTAAGAGAGTGGCACCTCGAGTGGTTTCTACTCCTCCTCCTCTGCAGATGATGTAGTGGTACATGTATAGTAACGTGCCCTAACATCTTCTAGTAGAGTGGACGGATCATAACCTTCAGTTGGGGGCCTATAGCCTAATGTTGGTGATTGCTCAATTCTTTCTTGCTCGAGTCTTTCTGTGTAGTAGTCAAGCAGGTGTATTGAAGATCGCACTCTCGTATCTACAACCTCCCTCTTTTGTGCAAGGAGAGGGTACGTAAAAGGAGCAACGAACTCTCGATTGGCCTCGAAGTCGGTCTTCTCTAAGGCTTCCAATTCAACAGTCTTTCTAGCCTTAAGATTCCTTTTCCTGGCTCTTCGAAGGTAATTCTTCATCTTGTTCCTACCGACGACGGGGGTGCTAGAATTTGATCCGATCTCAGATTGAGATGGTAACTCTTTTGTCATTATTGACTTCTGTTTTTGATCCTCTTGAGTAGAGAGTACAGTGGGTACAGGGGCGACAACAACCTCCATCTTGGAGATGGGGGAGTCAACTCTTGACCCTAAAGTAATCTCAACTAAAGGAGACTTTCCTAGTATCGTGGAAGACAGATCAATCAGTGTTTCCCCATTAACTGAAATCTTGAGGTCTTGAAATTCCATTTCATACTGAATTAAATTGCCATTAAGAATTTCTTCTACAGGCACATCTTTATTCAGTGAGAAGACGAGTTTCCCAGCCATTTGAGTGTTCGATTTCCTGGAATTAAAAGAAGGTGATTTGAATTAGTGATTTAAAATTGAATTTGAATTTTAAGTTTGATTAACTTCATTCAAAATTTTATAACTCAATCATATTCAGTTTACACTGAACACGGTGGTTCATAAAATTGACAAATGAAAATCAAGACTTGAATTTGACTCTTTCGCTATACCAATTGATTTGGGGCAAAATGTCAAAATTTTGATTTGGATTGTAAAATCAAATTCGAGGTTGGATTTAACGTTGAAATCAAACTTGAGTTTAAAGTCGAGATTGAACTCGAACTTAAAGTTAAATGTGGATTTGAACTTAAGATTGAATTTAAATTTGAGGTTGAAATTGGACAGATCTTCTTCAAACTTTGAAACTCAACACATTGTTTTTTATTTGAATGTGCAGGTTTACAAAAGTAACTTGAAGATCCGAGGAACTAGGCTCAACTCTTTTATCCCACCAAGTAAATTGGGGGTGAAATGTTAGAGCCCAGACTTGATTGGAGAATTTTGAATTTGTGTTACATGTGTTTAATTACAACAGAATGTTGTAGAGGACACGTGGCAACAACAGTTGAAGTAGGTTTGAAAGATTTTCCTTCACTTTTGAAACTCAATATGTTGATTTTTATTTTCAACAAAATGGTTAACAAAGATTAGGGAAAAATCTAGAGACCTTGATTTGACTCTTTCACTACACTGACTAGCTTAGAGTGAAATGTCAAAATCCAGGTTTGATCAAGGATTTGAATTTGTATTGCTTATGTTAAATTACAAAGGGTATTTGTATGAAATATATGGCAATGAAGATTGAAGTTAGAGAATTCTAGAAAGAATTTAAGAGTTTGAAAATCTGGCATCATCCCTCTTTATTTTGAAACTCAATATATTGAACTCGCGTTCAACATAAAGGTTAACAAAAATTTAGAGAGGGGGAGATTCTTAAAAGTCGACCCGACTCTTTCACCCCGACGAACTGTTCGAGAGTGAAATGTCAAAGCTTGACTTTGCCAAAAAGATTCAAACTCTAGAATCAAATTTGGACTAGAAGTTTGTATTCTATCACACATACCAAATTATAGGAGTTATAATTTCATATATAATGATAGAATACATGGATTGATTGAGATTTGAAAGTGATTGAATTTTGCTTAAAGGATTGAAATTTTGATTTTGAAATTGAAGGGTCTTCTGTAAATTGTGAAACTTAGCACGCTAGTTATTTATTCGCATGCAAGTTTGCAACATTTACAAAAGGATTCGGCTTGACTCTTTCGCTCTACCAAATAACTTGGAGGCAAAATGTCAAAGCTCGATTTAAAGGGAGGTTTCCTACACTCACCTCTCGTTTCACATGTTTTAATTGAGTTGACCACACTCACCCAAGGGAGAAATGGGTAGAGGGACCAACGGAGAGAAAGGTAGTTAAGACTACCGATTCAATAAAATTCAAACCGCTATTAAAGATGAAAAGAGAGATTGTCCCCAGCGGAGTCGCCATTTTTTGTTTTGATTAAAAAAAAATTTAATAATATATATAGTTTTGAAAATATTTAATTTTCTTTGAGATTATTAAATTTTGAATTTTAAAATTGAATACGTCATTATGAACGGTATATCGCCTTGGGAGGCGATCATATCATTCCCTAATGGGTTCAAATTTTAGAATTTTAAATTTATCTGAATTATTATAATCAGACTCAAGGGGAAACCACATATGATCTCAAAAGATCATAATGAAATTCAATCGATTGTCTGACTATGATAATTCGGATAGAAGATCATTAATATCCTAATCAAAACTACAATAATAATTGATATATCTATCCGAAGAAAGAAGGTATCAATTATTATTGATCGTTCGAAAATGACGATAATGATCGTTGTATTTGATTTTCCCAAAGAAAATTAATTGAGGTTTTGAAAAAGTTAATTTTGAAAATCAATTCTGGGTTTCTAAATCTCCTACGAGCGCAAGCCCTCGTAGTTAATTACATCGTAGGAAATCGGAATTTCCTACGAAAACTCTCGATTAAAATAGCGGTGTAAATTTTATTTAAGAATTTCAAGGATTGATATCAAAGGGGAAAATGGTAGGAATTTCAAATGGGATTGGTTCAAGATTGAAGACTTATTTTCGGGGTCAAAGGAAGAGGAGTAGGGAGTGTTTTTAAGATTCTGAATTACTTCATAAAACACTCCAATCTATCTTAAGTATTGGGCTTAAATTTGATTGAAAGATATTTAATATTTAAGTGATCAATTTTATTAGAAATTTGGGATTCGATTCCCGAAAATTGAGGTCTTATGGCCCGAGCCAGCCTCAGAACCTAAGTCTAAATTGGGTACTAAAAAGTAACCCGAACCTAGCTAGTGCAATATGAATCTGGTCTTATCCCGGCCTGGATTGGGGAGCCAGCTAAACCACCTAAGCGATTTAAAATTATGAGTCCGGTCAATTTATGTAGAGTGGTCGGGACGTTATTTAAGAAAGGTATTTGAGAACGGGACCGACATCTAGAGCAGATCCTAAATGGTCCCTTAAACTTATGTTGGGTTTGATGCCTAAGCAAATGCAATTAAAGATTTAAAGGTTTTTAAATTAGTTGCTAATATGATGCATGCTAATTGACTCGATTAAAAGATTGAATTTAAATGAATGCTATGAAATGAGGACTCCCGGCGGTCCCGGGATTATTTCATAAATTCGTTAGAATTTCTATGTGAGCCTAAATATTTTTAATTTGATTTAAGTAGAAAAAATTTTATTAAGTCCTTAAGAGCCTACGATCAAATTCCAGGTCAAATCAAAATCGACATGCAGGTAAGAAAACTGGAAAAGCAGGTATCTCTAATGCACAATCAATTTAAATAAATCAATCAAATTAAATATATCAAATTGAATGTCCGTAGGCAAGTGCCTCTTATTATTACATCTCAAAAATTACAAGGAATTAAAGTGGCCGGGCACCACTGACTACAACCCGGATTTCTAATCCTAAATCAAATGGTTTTGAGACTTGGGATTCTTCTCGTTGTCCGATCCTTCATCTTCTCACAAACATCTTGATTCGTCGGTTCAGGATATCCAAATGGAAAGAAACTCCCCCTTGATCGAGGTGTTATCTTTCCTCTTTGGATATTTGCAAAGTATCCTAATTTGAATTCCAAATGGAAGAAGACTCTCCCCTTTAGGGATGTCTTCACCTCTTTGGAATTCAAATTGTATATCTATATCCCAATCTCAAACCATTTTAAATAAATACAACCTTAATCAAATTTACATCTCAAATTTAAAACAAAAATCTAGACTCGATCCTGCAAGGTTATCCTAATAATCAACAATTATATCTATAGTCCCAAGCAATTAATATTCAATCTCAAGCAGTTAATATTCAATCTCAAGCAGTTAATATTCAATCTCAAGCAGTTAATATTCAACATTTAAATGCTCAATTAATTACAACATAAATGCAATAAATAAATAAACAATCACATCAATCCTAGGCTAGCAAACAGCATGCAGTGAAAGCTCGAAAACTCGGCACACAACTGCAGAAAGTAAAACACCGGCCTATCCTAAAACTAGAGTCGGTGATCCTAGCAAACCATCTAAAGTGTGTGAGGTAGGTCGTGTAGTTTTGATGTGTCCTAATTAGGATTATTAGTTAAAGTTGTCTAAAATTCGATTGGTTGGAAGGTTTAAAGGATTTAAGTTTGAATTCAAGTATTAATGGCTTAAGATTAATTTTAAGATTTATTTAATTATTTGTTGGATATCACCTTTGTTTCACACCGAGGCCGTGAAGTTTATTTCACCTTCCTTAGGGCTAAGTTAATAGCCTCGTAGGCCTGGGTTACCCAGTGGTACCCGGTATAATTAAGTGGCTTAAGTTGATTAAGGCTTAAGAATTAATGAATTTTATAAGAAATGTTTGGTTGCTGAATTTTAAAATTGATTAATTTAGGTTTGCCATTAATCGATTCGTGGCGTTGTGCCACCAGGCTCGAGGAACCAGCCTCCTTAGGACACGTAGCCCCGCAGCCCGGAGTAGTCCAGCCGATAAACCAAATTAATGTAGTTAAATCAGAAGTTTTAAAAGGTTAGATAATTAATAATTAATCTATTTTTAAGGTTTAACACCCCTTGGAATCCATTCGTGGCGTTGTGCCACCAGGCTCGAGGAACCAGCCTCCTTAGGACACTTAGCCCCGCAGCCCGGAGTAGTCCAGCCAATAAACTTCATCTTTAGGATGGTTGTTGTGTTTTAAAAGGTTTGTTGAGTGTTTTAAACATTAAGTTAACATTTTCTGGAATTTTAGAACAATTTTGAGTTTTATGAATTTTTTTTGAATATTTTAATCATTTAATTAAAGGATTGAAAATTGAATTTTGGATTAAGCTCAAATTCTGGAAAGTTTGTATTTTATTAAAATACTAGACCTTACTACGATCAGTTAGAAGGTAAGTACGTTGAAATCGGATTTTTCTACATTTTATTACGAATGTTTGAAGTTTTGAACTAGATTTGAACTAGAGTTGACCGATTTGTTGACTTTTTGAAATATTATAGATTTCTGGACTTTAATTATTTTGATAAATACTAGGAGTCATTGTGAGTTTAATGCAAGTGAGTTTGCTCAATTTTGATTTTTCTAGAATTAGTTATGAAGGTTTGAAATTTGGGTATTTATTGAATTATCGAAAATCCTTAATTAAAGGCCCCTTCTGTGATTTTGCTCCAAATGAAGTCCCCACTCCTTGAAATCAGCTCCAAAGGTCAGGAATGACCTAAGGAGAGATTCCCAAGTGTTTGGGACATTTTTGGAATTTTTAATATTTTTTAATTAATTATATTAATTAAATATTCAATTTCACTTAAAATTAAATTAAGGTTTAATTTGCTGTCAAATTAAGTTGATTTCAATTTTCAATGATTAAGGGTTCAATTATGATCAGTTATAGGGGTTGGTCATAATTTTTGGATTTAAAATGGATTTATTACATTTTCCGGAAGGTTTTAAGGCTCAATTAAGGGTTTAAACTTAATTAAGTTAATTAAGAGGCTTAATGAATTCAAAAATCAGTAAGAAAATTCCCTAAGGCTGAGAATGTCACTAAGTTCAAATGGTTCAAGTTTCAAGTTCAAATGAGGTGTATGCTAACCACAATGTATTTTCTAAGTTGTCTAACCAAAGTCCTTAATTATTGTCCTTAACGGTGTCGCTAAATTTAATAGGCTTAAATCAAGTTTTCTCTAACCCTTAACTTAACATATATGCGTCACACATAAGAACAATCAATTTCTAAATCTAGGAGAACCTAAAACTAGGTGGTGTGTGCACATCCTACACATGCAAATTAACTTAAAGCTTAATTAAGTAAGAGATTAATCAATAAATAATTAACAAAATAATTATTCATTGATTAATCAATATTCCCCAAACATTTCTATTCAATCATTCAATCCATGTTTAAAATCCCAAGGGATCTCTCAACTATTTAAGGATTTAAAAATATATATAACTTTAAAGTAAATATATAAATGTATATATATGTAAATATATACATTTTAAAATAAAATAATTGAAAATATTATTAAGAGAGATTTTGAGGGGTTGAGAGACCCACTGATTTTCAAAGTTATTATGAAAATAATTTTTAATTTTCAAAATATTTAATATAATATTAATTAAATATTAAGGATTTTAAAATAATTCAAATTAATCAAAATAAATTGAGTTTTAAACTTTGAAAATAGTTTTAAATTAAAATATTTGAAATTCTAAAAAAAATTGATATATTATTCAAATTTTTATGAATTAATTTGAATTTAATATGAATTTTTTTTTATTCAATGTTAATTAAAGCATTTAAATTGATTTAAAATTAATTGAACCTTAAGAATTAATATTAAATAATGTTAAATTAAGTTTTAGTCATTCTCTGGAATTTAAAATTATTTTTAAATAAATAACTTTATTAAGAATTTTAAAACTATTTTTCAATTTAACTTTAATTTGATATTAGTTAAAGAGTTAAATATTAATGTTATTTGAAAATTATTTAAAATATAAATATTTAAAGTTAAATTTAATTCAAAATTAAATATCAAGTTTGATTATCTGATTTTAATAAAATAACATTAAATATTTAATACTTTAGAAATATCTAAGTTATATTTAATATTTAATTAATAATTAAGAATGATTAATGTTTAATGTCACTTAAATTAATTTTAATTTTAAATTAAACTATATATATTTTTATTGATTTCAAATTAAAATATATTTTAAAATAAATTATATTCTTTTAATTCAATTTTATTATAGAAAACATTCATTTTTTTTTAGATTTTAAATGATTTAAAAAAAAACATTTTTTAAATCATTTAAAACCCTCTAACGGTGCCAGCTCCAGCGTTGGCCACGTGGCGCGTTTTGGTTCGGCCAGCCAAAACGCGGAGCCACGTGGCGTCTCCGGGTTCGTTCAGCCAAAAAGCGGCGGCGGGCAATGATTGCCTGCTGATTGAGAAAACGCGTGGCCCCACGCGCTTTCCACTAATCCACGTCGGCAGCGGATATCGGCCGTTCGATCGTTTTGCATTAACGGATCAACGGCCAGGATCACCTCCCGTGATCTGATCTCGTGGAGAAAGATCCAACGGCGGGATCTCGATCCCGCGGTTTCGAATCAAGGGTCTGGATGGCGTCGCACGAAAGAAAAGAACCTTAAAACAAATACACGGGCGGACAGGTCACGAAAAAAACTCAATCGGGACCGTTTATTGAGAGATCAACGGTCCCGAAAACGCATGCCTGAACCAGTTCGCGAATGACGCCCTAGGATTTGTTTTTTTGCTCGTTTTCTCGATCCAGTGAATGAAATTAAACGAAATTTAAAACGTAGATTAAAATCCTGAACAGAAATTTTGGGGAATCAATTTTATAGCCTAAGATGCATTAAATCGAAAGCTATTTAACCTAAGTGTCTTAAACTAGGGTTAGAGTTTATACCTCATTTAATGGACGGATTAATCCGTTTAAAGGATGGTTGCATTTGTAGGCTGTCCACGCTCCTTTTTGTAGAAGAAACCTTGGCTCGAAAACGCATGGATCGATCCCTATGAGCCTTTGAACGGAAATCACCTCGGTTT
>JADPUM010001083.1:0-17756 GCA_016618105.1 Dendrobium huoshanense | reverse complement strand
GTTTTAAAGCATTAAACCAATATTCCTGAGTTTTAGAATGTTTGAGCTTTTATGAATTTTTTAGAATATTTTAATGAATTGATTAAAGGTTGAAAATTGACTTTTTGATTAAGCTCAAATTCTGGATGTTTGTATTTTATTAATACTAGACCTTTCTACGATCAGTTAGAAGGTAAGTACGTTGAAATCGGATTTTTCTACATTTTTATTACAAAGGTTTGAAGTTTTGAACTAGTTTTGACTTAAGGTTGACCGATTTGTTGACTTTTTAATAATTGCAATTTCTGGAATTAATATTTTTAATAATATTAGACCTTATTAGGAGTTGAATGCAAGTGAGTTTGGGTGATTTGGATTTTTCTGAATTAGTTATGAATTATCGAAGTTTGGGCATTTTAATGATTTTGGGATTTCTTAATAGAAGGCCTTTTTGTGATTTTGCTTCAAAAGTTCCCAATCTCTTGAAAACACCTCCAAAGGTCAGAAACACCTAAGGAGGGATCCCCAGTGTTTGGGAAATTTTGGATTTTTTTAATTATTATTAATTAATTATCTTAATTAAACTTGTTTCATTAAAATTAAATTAGGGTTTAAAATGCTGTCAATCCAAGGGCTTTAATTATCATAGATTAAGACTGAATTCTGGTCAGTTTGAGGTTTATATGTAATTTTTGGATTTAAATTGAATTTATTACATTTTTAGAAGTTTTAAAGGCTTAGTTAAGGGTTTAAGACTTAGAAAATTAATTAGGGGACCTAATGACCTCAAAATCAGTGAAAATTTCTCTAGGGCTGAGGTGTCACTAAGTTCAAATGTTCAAAGTTTCAACTCAGGGAAGTGAATCCTAATTATTGAAATTTTTCTAAGTTTTTCTATACATGGGTCCTTAATTTATTGTCCTTAATTATGTCACTAATCTTGATGGCTTGAATCAATGTTTGAACTAACCCTCTACTCAATACAACAAGGCATGCATGAACCACATAAACACATTCAATACCTAATCTAGGAGAGCCTTAGACTAAGTGGTGTGTGCACCTTTAAGCATCAATTAACTAATAACATAATTAAACAAAATTAGTGATAAATCAAAGAATGATTATCCACTAATCATCCCCTTTATTTCTATTAAATATGCTCAATCAACATTTAGATCTCAAGTGACTTCTTAAACACTTAAGATTTACATATATATAGTTTCAATTATTTTTTAAACATATAATATTAAATGGATATATATATATATATATATATATTATAATATAATTAAATATTAAAAATATTATATAAATACATGTTGATGAGTTGAAAGATCCACTGATCTCTAGGAAGTTTAAAATAATAAATGATTTTCCTTGTATTTCAAAATACTTATATTTATTAATATAAAAAAAGGGTTAATAAGCTCCATAATTCAAATACTCAAATCTACTCAAATAATACTGAAATTTTTTTGGAGATCACATGCACTCACAACATGCATGCCAAATTTCGATAAAAATAATTTATACATAATTAATAAAATAAAATACTATTTCTGTATTTCTTAAATTACTAATAAAATAATAACCAAAAGGTTTGATTTTTTTTTAAAATAAACTAGATGAAATTGAAGAAATTGATATATTATACTCTTTTTTGTTCTGTATTTAATTTACTATAATTTTTAAAGTTTCTGTAATTAAAATCAATTAAAACACATTTTCCTTAATTAAATGGCGGCGGTCAGACACGCGGCGCGCTCGGATTGGCGGGATCGAAACCGCGTGACGGCGGGGACACGCGTCGGCCGCTGGCCGCTTCACGCGGTTTCCACTTAACCACGTCAGCGGCGCTTGACAGCCGTTGGATTAACCGCGGGTTCGATCTAACGGCTGAGATCAGATCCCGCGGTTTGATCTCACCAGGAGAAGATCAAACGGCGGAGATTCGATCCCGCCTGTTCCGAATGGACGCCCTGATCTCGCCGGACGGCTGATCGAAACCGATCGAAGGCGCAGTCAATCAGGCCGCGGAAGGGCTCGATCTGGACCGTTGATCGAACGATCAACGGTTCCAGAAACGTACACTCACGCGAACCGTGAGTGACGCCCTAGAAAACGTCTTTTGCCTCGTTCTTTCGATCGATCGATCATTTCACTTGAAATTTTAAACACAAAGAGTAGCATGAACAGAAATAATGGGGAATAGTTTGTTTTAGCTAAAACCCTAAAAGCATAAAGCTATTTAGATCTAACTAATGTGAACTAGATCTAGGGTTTTAGGGAGTTATACCGTTAGATCTTCGAAATTTTCTGGATGGATGAGCTTGTAGATTGTCCAAGTGAAGATCCCCAGGCAAAAATCCAAGCTCGAACGCGTCTGGATCGACTGCTGCTATAGGCTTGGGACGGTCTAGTGGTGGGTTCGCCGGAGACTCGCCGCCGGTGACGTGCAACCACTTGGATTTTGTAGTGGGAGGTAGAGGAGCTCTGGAGATTCAAAACGAACTGGAGTTCGTCTGGGAGGCTAGGGTTAGTGAGAGAAGCTGCTTTGATCAATAATGCTCAAAGTTGCTTTTTCTCCCTATTCAAACGACCTGGGCTAGATTGGATGGCTAGGATTGATGCAGGGGCTCTCCAGATGATGCCACCTGTCCCTGGGAAAGCTGGAAGGCTGCGGAAAGGCTGGACAACCTGCTCCTATTGGGTGGACTTGGGATGAGTGGAGGAGACATTGCCACTTATGGCTAAACAAGGATGGAGCTTGGTTAGAGGGCCTATTAGAGGCTTTAGGTCACTAATAGGTCAGCCTTGGGGAGTTAAATCAGGGAAAAGGCTTAAAAGGCTGATTAGACCTTTTAAAGGTCTAAAGCCCTGGTTTGACCAATTGACCAGTCAACTGGTCAATGGGGCTGATGTGGCATCCAAGCAGGTCATGGAGTCTTTCCAAGTGGCTGGATGGGTGTGGCTTGAGCTAGGTTCAATGGGTTGAAAGGTTTGACCATACAAATGGTCCCTTAAGCCTTGAGTTGACTGGTTGACCAGTCAACTCCATCAAGGTTATGAAATTTTCATTTAGGTAATTCAAATGAGTTGATTAGGTGATTGGAGGGTGGTTCCAAGAGCCATGCATGTCAATTGGATAAGAAGGCTTAATGGGCCTTTAATGGGCTTCTAGGCCAAAACTGGTTGACTTGGTCAACCAGTTGGGTTCAGGGCTAGAAATGGATTCAACAAATTCAGAATGTCATCCTGAGTCTATTGGATGTGGTCCCAGGGTTTGGAGGGGTCGATTTGGTCAAAATCACCATTTGAACCCTTAAGGGCTTGTTTGGTCAACCTAGGTTGACTTGGTCAACCAGGTTGACCCAGGGTCTGGGTTTGGGCTCAACAGGTTTGAAAAGGCATTTGGAGACCATTGAGGGTATTCCTGGGTCTGGGGAGGTCAAATTGATCAAAATCCTATTTGAGTCCCTAAGGGCCTGTTTGGTCAACCTGGTTGACTTGGTCAACCAGGTTGACCCAGGGTCTGGGTTTGGGCTCAACAGGTTTGAAATGATATTTTAAGTCCAAAGGAAGTGGTTGATGGCCTAAAGAGGTCATTTGGGTCAAAACACATGTTTGGACCCTTAAAGGGCCTCTTGGGTCAAACCAGTTGACTTGGTCAACCAGGTTGACTCAAGGGTTGGAAATAGGTTCAAAAGATTTGAAATGACATTTGAAATTTGTTAAAGGTGGTTGCATCCCATTTGGAGCTCATTTGGTTTGAAATCCCTATTTAGCCCCATAGGGGTTTTGGTCAATTTTGACCTATTGGTCAACTATGGTCAAAAATGGGTCTGAAAATGCAGTTTCTGCTCAATGGGTTAAAATCAAGGGTCTGGAAGTGATTGGAGGCTTGGATAAGGGTTCCAAGGTCAAGATCTCAAAAGGGTAGGCTCAGTGGCATAGGCTGTAAATATTTGAAGGTTTTACAGCCTTTGAATTTTAATTCAGATTCTGGGGTTAGAGACCTCAGAATGAGCTCAAAGTTGGAGGGTAGCCTTTAGAGACATGTCTTATCACTTTGCAAGTGATAGACCCTGAATCAGAGGCCATTTGACTGGGTTTTGAAATGTTTGAAAAATCTCTAAAAAGGGTCTTTAGGACAAGGCCTTGAGACTTAGGATTTGAGTCTGGATTCTGATTTGAATGAATTTCAGGTTTGAAATTAAATTTGGAGTATCCAAACCATCTACAATCATGTTTGATTGTTAATAATGGATAGGGTCAAGCTAGATTGGTTAGGATCAAAGTCTAGTTGAAATTTGGATTTCAAATTGATTGATCAATTTGATATGTTTGAAATTTGATTAATTTGGATTTGAATGGATGGAGTTTGAGATTCAAATTGATCACAGGTAGAATCAAATTGAATTGGAGTGATCAAATATAGGAATTGATTTAAAATTGAGGTGATCAAGTGGAGGTTGATTTGAAGTTGGAGTGCTCTAAGATCTAGAAAAATTCTAGAGATCTAGGATTTAAGGGATCCAGGC
Source organism: Dendrobium huoshanense (assembly GCA_016618105.1). Classification (NCBI taxonomy): domain Eukaryota; kingdom Viridiplantae; phylum Streptophyta; class Magnoliopsida; order Asparagales; family Orchidaceae; genus Dendrobium; species Dendrobium huoshanense. The sequence goes on along the minus strand of JADPUM010001083.1, from coordinate 13,236 downwards.
TCTAGAATAGGCTCTAGGTCTAGTTCTAGGAAGATCCTAAGGTCTAGAGTGGATCCAGGGTCTAGGATTAAATCTGGCTTCTGGAAGGTCTTAGTGCCTCATACAAAAAAGGTCAACAAATGGACCCCCAATGTGTGTGGTAGAAGGAACTTCTGCTCCACACATTGGCGTTGACCGAATGGAAGTAGAATTTTGGGAGTGAAAGGGAGATCACTCCAACCTCAAACCTATAGGATGCTGAATGAAAGGCTTACACTCTATTAGATAGGAAATGGTAAACCAAGGTAGGGAATACCTAACCTTGGGTCTAAGGAAGGGCATCACCCAACCTTAGGCCTATAGGATGCTGATAGAAGACTTACTCCTAGTAGACAAGGAAACTGGAGAAACCAGGTAGGGAATACCTAGCTGGTCTAAGGAAGGGCATCACCCAACCTTAGGTCTACAGGATGCTGATAGAAGACTTACTCCTAGTAGACAAGGAAACTGGAGAAACCAAGGTAGGGAATACCTAGCCTTGGGTCTAAGGAAGGGCATCACCCAACCTTAGGCCTATAGGATGCTGATAGAAGACTTACTCCTAGTAGGCAGATTAACTGGAAACCAAAGTAGGGAATACCTAGCTTTGGGTCTAAGGAAGGGCATCACCCAACCTTAGGTCTACAGGATGCTGATAGAAGACTTACTCCTAGTAGACAGGAAACTGAGAAACCAAGGTAGGGAATACCTAGCCTTGGGTCTAAGGAAGGGCATCACCCAACCTTAGGCCTATAGGATGCTGATAGAAGACTTACTCCTAATAGGCAGATTAACTGGAAACCAAAGTAGGGAATACCTAGCTTTGGGTCTAAGGAAGGGCATCACCCAACCTTAGGTCTACAGGATGCTGATAGAAGACTTACTCCTAGTAGACGGATCAACTGGAAACCAAGGTAGGGAATACCTAGCCTTGGGTCTAAGGAAGGGCATCACCCAACCTTAGGCCTATAGGATGCTGATAGAAGACTTACTCCAAATAGGCGAATTAACTGGCAAACTAGGATGGTGCCACGAAGGGCGTACTCTATCACTAGCGAATGGGAATCAGGATGGTGCCACGAAGGGCGTACTCCACCACTAATCCCCGAGTGAAATGCCAGGGTGGTGCCACAGAGGGCGTACTCCACCACTAGCGGGTCTAATCCTAAGGGAAGGAAGGACCTAACCTTAAGGAAAAGGCGAAGAGCGTAAAAAAAAAACTTAAAAAAAAGGTAGAATCAAGTTGTAAATCAAGAAAAGGAAGTTTTATTGATTGATAAAAAGAGCTACATCAAGCATAGTATTTCTTAAGGAAACGCCCATTAACAGGTAGCATTGGGTGGTTCCCTTTACAATCTACTAACTGATATGAGCCTCCTTCGTAGACAGTCTCTATAACGAAGGGTCCTTCCCATGTAGGTTCAAATTTGCCTCCCAGCTTCCGATGGGCCAAGATAGGCCTCCGAAGGACCAATACCAAGTCTCCCGCTTGGAAGGTCCTAGGTCGCACTAACTTGTCATGGGCTTGAACCATACGGGATTTATACAACTCTAAACTTTGTTGAGCTTGGAGACGTCGCTCTTCAAGGCCTTCGAGTTCTTCCAATCGTAGTTTTGCATTTTGTTCATTGGTAATTTGATTCTGAACTGCAATTCTAAGCGAAGGGATTTGTATTTCCAAGGGTAGAACAGCCTCAGATCCATACACTAGTGCAAACGGGGTGGATTGGGTCGGGGTTCTATAAGTGGTACGATAAGCCCACAGAGCTTCCACCAACCGCTCATCCCACTGCCGTTTGTTATCATCAAGGGTCTTTTTGACAATTTGCACCAAGGTTTTGTTGAAGGCCTCGGCCAATCCATTCGCCCGAGGGTAATAGATCGTCGAATATCTCCAATCAATATTATGGCGCCTTACAAAACTATTGATTTTTGTAGACTTGAATGCGGACCCATTATCGGATATGATTCTGCGGGGTACGCCGAATCGATATACAATATGGTCACGAAAGAATTTTAAGACATGGTGTGATGTTACGTTTCGTAGGGGAATTGCTTCCGCCCACTTTGAAAAGTAATCAGTTGCTGCTAATATGAAACGATGACCTCTCGCGGAGGGAGGGTCAATCGGCCCAATGATATCCGTGCCCCAACTCTCGAAGGGCCACGAGGCTATCGTAGGGTGTAACACATTAGGCGGCTGATGTAAAACCACACCATGGACCTGACATTGATGACAGTGCTTTGCAGTATTCATGCAATCGTCAATCATTGTAGGCCAGTAGTATCCAAGTCTTTTAATCTTTAATTTCATTTTTGGACCCGATTGATGAGCACCGCACAGTCCTGAATGAACTTCATTAACAATTTTCTGGGCTTCTCGCTTGTTCAAACAGCGCAGCCACATGTGATCAAAGGACCGACGGTACAACAGATCGTTAACTAGTGCATATGATAGGGCACGTTTCTTAATCTGGTTGGAGAGTGATTTATCCTGGGGAAGCTTCCCTTCTTTAAGGTAATCGACTAAGGGTCGTCTCCAATCGCCTTCTTCGTCAGTCGTCGAAGAGGCAGAAAGGATCTGAAGGGGAGTCTTACTAATGTGTTCCAAATCTATAAGGGAGAGAGTCTTACGACCCTGTATCTCTATAGGGATGGAATCCTCCTCAGGACATGCAAATTCCTTTGCAAGTTTTGCTAAGGCATCCGCCGCAGAATTGCTTCCACGGGGAACCCTATACAAAGTAGCAATGGGGATTTGTTCCAACAAGTGAAGCGTGTACTGGTGATATTTTAGGAGATTCGGATTCAAGACTTTATAAGTTCCGGCGACTTGGTTAATAACTAGTTGGGAATCTCCAAAGATCTTAATCTCTTTAATCTCCATTAGAATTGCAAGTTCCAAACCAGTTATCAGAGCTTCGTATTCAGCTTCGTTGTTTGTGCAAGGCTCCGATAAGTGGTAGGAAAAATGCATCATTCCTTTTTCTGGTGTAATAAAAATTAGACCGACTCCAGCCTTTCCAGGAATTACAGATTGTTGGAGTCGCAATCCTACGAGAGGATGCTGCCCCATCAAAATATAATTCCCAGATGGCCTCGCCAGATTCCCCCAAACTCATGATTTGTTCGTCGGGTAAGTCATCGTTCAGAGGAGAATCTGCGGCAGCGGGTGTGCTGCCAGAAAGTCGGCAACAGCCTGTCCTTTCACAGCACGAAGAGGAGTGAAAGTAATCTCAAATTGCAACAATATCATAGACCAGCGAGCTAAACGTCCTGACAACGTAGGTCGGGTCATAAGATATTGCAAAGGATTAACTCTTGAAATCAGACTGATTGAGTGGGAGAGCATGTAATGCCTCAGTTTCTGAGCTGCAAAAACTAAAGCAAGACAATGCTTCTCAATTGACGGGTATCGAATTTCAGTAGGAAGGAGTCTTCGACTAAGGTAGTAGAGAGCATTCTCTTTTCCTTCGTCGTTAACTTGAGCTAACAGGCACCTAAAGACTCATCTAGAGCTGCGGTGTAGAGGATTAATGGCTTTCCCGGAATCGGAGCTGCCAAGACTGGCGGGTTAGAAAGGTATTGTTTGATATCGTCAAAAGCATTTTGACACTTCTCGCCCCATACGAATTTAGTATCCTTTTTCGCAAGGACAGAAAAGGGTTGACATCTCCCGGAAAGATTAGAAATAAACCTCCTTATATATGCCAATCTACCTTGTAGAGACCTTAATTGAGTAAGGCTCTTAGGGGATGGCATATCTAAGATGGCTTCAATTTTAGCAGGATCTATCTCGATTCCGCGGTGCCTTACTACGAATCCTAAGAATTTTCCCCGAAGCGACGCCGAAGGCGCACTTCAAGGGGTTCATTTTCAAATCGTAGCGGCGCAACCGTTCGAAAACAACTCTTAAGTCATACAGGTGAGCCTCTTTAACCTTGCTCTTGACAACTAAATCATCAATATAACATTCAACTTGATTATGAATTAAGTCGTCAAAGATACGGGTCATGGCCCGTTGGTAGGTTGCTCCGGCATTCTTTAAGCCGAATGGCATTACCTTATAACAAAAGATTCCAATAGGGGTTCTGAACGCCGTATTTCTCTCATCTTCAGGGGCCATCTTGATTTGGTTATAACCCGACGAGCCATCCATGAAGGAGAAAATAGCATGTGAGGAGGCAATGTCCACCATGAGTTCTGGTATTGGTAGGGGAACTCATCCTTAGGGCATGCCTTATTCAGATCCCTATAGTCGACACAAATCCGAATCTGACCATTTTTCTTTCGAACTGGCACGACGCTGGCCACCCAAGAGGGGTATTGTTCCTCTCGAATGAATCCGGCCTCTGCCAATTTCTTAACTTCAGAAACGACTTGTTGCTCAATCTCTAAGCGCATGCGTCGAGGAGCTTGTTTAACAGGGATGGCATCATGCCGAACCCCAAGTTTGTGAACTGCTACCTCAGCAGGCAAACCTGGCATTTCGTCATATGTCCAGGCAAAGCAATCCCTAAACTCGAATAACAACTGGATTAAGTCTTGGGTTTCACCCTCGCTCAACAAAGTACTTATAAAAATCGGACGGGGGTCATCATCGTTTCCCAAGTTAATTTCTCTCAACTCATCGACTGTCGACTTAATTTCCTCTTCAAATTCAGGGGGTGCATCCCGAACTTGAAGATCATCGGGATCGTCTAAAGTCTCCAAACAGAGTCCATCCAAAGGACAAGGAGGATCTGTAGGGACATTTGGAGAATCGAGATGGTAAGTTATCATTAGGCAATACTCATCATCATCGAATGAACTAACTGTTCCAAAGCCAATACCACTTGTTGGATTTTTATTTACTTTTGTTCGCCAAATATTCTCGTGGTATCTAGCTTGACCCTTAGTCCATCGGTATGGTATAGAACCTTTAGAAAAAGTATTTTTTACACAAACAGGGAAGTAGCCGAAAGGTAATTCCATTAATTCATTAAAATCTGCCTCCTCAAGGGTTACATCACCTTCGTCCCTTGCGGAGGAGGAGCCAGGAAAGAATTTCTGGACTTTCTTAACTTCACCATCCAAGTTGGGGGCCACTTTGACTTCCAACCCTACAACCCTGCCTGCCGACAGTGGGGTCAGAGAAAGGGCCTCAATCCTTCTAGTGAGCTTTTCATACATTGTTAATTCAGGCTCGTCACTTTTAACTTTTGAAATATCTACCTCAGGGTCACTGTCCTGGTCTAAGGTGAGATCAAATTTTGGAGGAGTATTTATGTTTTGATAATCGAGAGAGAGGGCAGCACCTTGACTTTCCAGTTCACCATCGGAATCTGATTCCAAATCAATGTATACAGGTGCTGCTCTCCTGTCTAATGAAGCGCGGCCTCGACCTCGTGCCCTTAAAGCCATCCTCCCACCTCTTTGAGGTAATGTGCTTGGAGGTCTAAGGACAACAATATCAGAGTCGTCTTCACTACTCGATTGAATCATTTCTTGATTGATATTCTTATCTTTTTCTTTCTTTTGGTTGAATTTTTGTCCAACCATTTTCTCCTCAAATTTGATCTCTAATTTAGAACGGGACGAGGACCCTTTTGGTACAAAATATGCAGCATCTTCGTAGATCCCAATTTCTTGAATTGAGAATGGTTGCAAATCACCCTTAATCACATGTTCAATGCCATCTCGTTGATACTTAATGCATTGGTGCAGGGTAGATGGAACCATTCTATATTCGTGAATCCAAGGTCTACCTAGAAGTGCGTTAAAGGACGTAGTCGAATCAATTATATGAAATTTAGCTTCAGTTTTTAAACCTCCTATCTCCAGGAGTAGAGTGATTGAACCTAAAGCTCTCTCGCCCTTCTCGTTGAACCCACGAAGCACCAACCTGTCGGTTGAAAGCTTGCTAGTATCAACTCTGAGATAAGCAAGGGTCTTTATGTTCATCACGTTGACCGATGCACCCGGATCAACAAGGACTCTTGATAACTTGAAATTTCCCACATCTACAGTAATGTAGAGGGGACGATTGTGGTCAGCAGTTCTCAAGAGTAAATCTTCGTCTGAAAAGGTAACCCCAGGGACCTCTTTGAAGTAGAGAGCCTCACCTTCTGAAGTTGCAGCCAACTGTGTTAAGCAAATCTCGGGATCGAGAAGTGCTTTAATTAGAGACTCCCTCATTTCTTTGGAAAGAAGGAGGGCGTCATAAATACTTAATTTTGCTGGCAACTTCCTAAGGTGGGCTAGAACATTGTAATCAACCTTAGGAACGACAGACTCGAAACCCGGAGGAATTAAAGGGAATTCTGGTTGTTGAGGGGAATCCGGACTTAATTTTCGAATGAAGGTTGCTTGCCTTTATCCTGAGGGGGCAACCTAGAGGGTAAGACTTTACCGCCACGGAGTTGCACCTGCTCGACGTCTTCGGGCGGGCAAACTAGGGCAGTGTCTACACACACCATAGGTGTTGGATCATCATTTTCTGAAAGCGAGTCAGAATCTGAAAGTTCTATCAAGATAGGATTTCCTTGAAAATTGATTTGAGGGAAATCACTTTCTGATAAAGCTTCACATTCGACCTCTTCTTGAATAGTCGATTCGGGGAGGTTGGTTTGATTAACCTCGATATTTGGTTCATTAGGAGTTTGATTCAAACAGGAGAGTCATCAATTTGCATTTGAGATTCATGGTTAATCATCAAGACAGAAGTAGAAGGATGTTTTTTATTCATCTTTTGACCCTTCGCCTTTGATGGGGCAAAGTAAAAGTCAGATAACAAAAGAGGGGAAAGGGTTTTAACACCACCATCCGCCATTCTAATACATCTCTCATCTACACACTTCCTCTCTACAAAATCAGATTTCTCTTCTTTCACATTTTTCTCAGTAGTTCCTAAGACTACTGGAGAGGGAAGTGGCTCAACATCCTTCTGCGAAGCGTCCAGGTCAACTTTCCACACCGGGGCCTGGGCTATCGTAGTCAGCTGTTGAGAAAGACGAAAAGACTTGTTAATCGACTTTTTAAGTGCCCGGGACAAAGCAATGTCCCAACCATCTTCAACAAAACAAGAAGAGTTAAGAGGATTACCTGAAATGGTCTTAATTGAAGCCTTTTCTGGATCGACCAAGTATTCCTTAGGTATTATGATGTTACCTTGGGTGTAGTTCCTCTCAAGCCAATCTTTGAACACAACGCAGTCCTCAAGAGGGTGACTAAGCATCCTGTGGTACGGGCAATACTTGGGATCATCTTTCTTGCTCTCATCCTCAGGCCTCCTAGCCTCTGGCAACTGAAAATCTGGTTTCTTTAACAGACTTCTGAAGATCTTCTTAACTGACTCCCTTTTAAATGGATAAGGCTTTGCCAATCTCTCTCTAAAAGGGATGAAAGAGGGATCTCTAGTATGTTGAGGAACTATCTGAAAGGGCTGCTTCTGAGGCGGCTGTGGTGGAAGTGGAGTGCTAGGCTGACTAATCACTGGCCTCTTTCCTTTATCTACTGCTGAGACCACAGCTTTCTTTTCAAATGTCTTCACCAGTTTTGGACCCTTCCTTTCTTCAGACTGCTCTCGTAAGAATGGCATCCTAGGAGCCTCTTCCTGCAAATTGCTAGCCTTATTAAGAAGTTTCTCAAAAGTTTTAATAGTGAAACCCTTCAGGAGAAAAGCAACAGGACCGTGGATATTCTTCAACAGAATCTCCACAGCATGTTGTTCTTGCAACTGGGGTTCACACTTCATCGAGAGGTTTCGCCACCTCAAGATGTACTCAACTAGAGACTCTCCCGGCTTTTGCTTTTCAACCACGAGATCGCCCACGGTGGTGCGTTGTTGCGCTCCAGAAAATCTCTTAAGAAAGAGGTTTTCTAGGTCGCTAAAGGTTCTTACTGAACCGTTGGGCAGATCGGCGTACCATTCAAAAGCAATGCCGGATAGACTACTTACAAATTGGCGAAATAGTAGAGCATCTGACCCTCCTGCGTTGCAACAGCTTGCTCGGAAGTGGGCCAGATGCTGTCTCGGATTTTCAATTCCAGTGAAAACTTTAAAAGTTGGTGGCACAAAGCCCTTTGGGTAAGGAACTAAGTCATATTCCTCGGGGTAGGGTCTACCCTTTGAAATAGACACAGTTCCTTGAGCATGGGCTAAGGCCTCCCTTACCTGGTCCTCAATTAATTGCTTGATATCCTTCTGAGGTGGGATTGAAGGAATGGAGGAAACTGCAGGGTGAACTGGAGGTGTCTCTACTGGACAAGGGAGAGTCACAGGTGGTGACTCGAGAGGTCTGGAATTAAGTTCTGCCCTTTTGGCCTTTTCTGTGAGCTCTCGAGCTGACTGGTGGATCATAAAAGACTCTTGCTGTGATTTGTCCAACTTCTCTTGCATTTCTCTAACTTGTGACATCATGCTAGCAAGCTGAGTCTCCAAGTTTTTTATATGTTCTTCATCTCTATCTTTCACAGACTCATCTGACTCTGACTCGACAGCATGCGGATCATCATCTTTAACAAATCGGCGCTTGCTGGGCTCAGCTTCTTTATTAGATCCTCTAGTTTCAACCACATGAATGCCCCCAACATAATCATCTTCATCTCCAAGGAGATCATCCATATCAGGGTCAAAAGAAGCCGTTCCTTCTTTGTTCAACAAGATGTTTCTTATTTCTGAACTACCTCCTCGACCGGTCTATCCCCAATTGATTTAGGGTCAAGGGGTAAGTATCCTTTATACTCAGCCATATCAAACAACTCTTCAGAATCCATAAGGGCAATGATTTCTGTAAGTTTTGGATTAGGATCTGGTTGAGACTTTGTATCTGGTTCATCTTCCATTTCTAAATCCTGGTCAATTCTCTCCTCTTCGACTATCCCAGAACTGGTAGTCAGAAGAGTGGCATCCTCTACAGGGAGAGGGACATATTCCTCAGGAGAAGTAGGAGCTTGTAAAGTGATAGTTCCCACATCTGGTAAGGTAAGGTCCTCAGACACCTGACTAAGGGGCCTAGGAATGACACTCGAACTTTGGGGATCATCAACTGGGGTAGCAGGAACGGTGACTATTGGATCCGGAGTCAAACTGACCGTGGCAGGACTATCAACTGTAACAACTGGAGTACTAGCCTGAACATCCATCAATTCAACTGAACTCGGAGCGGGGTTGGCTGAAACTCGTTGGAGCTGCAGAATGAACTTAGAAGTTCTAGGAGGTGGTGGCAGACTCTCCAACTTAGTTCTCTTTGGCACATATCTCCTTTCAGGAGATTTAGGTCTTTTTCCTTTAAGGTCCACAGACTTTTGGACTTCAACCCCCTTTGGTTTGACAATCACTGAGGCCAATCTTACAGGTTTATGTGGGGGTACCGGGGGTCTACCAGTAGAGTGGCGGCCTCTCTCGGACCCAGTCAACACAATACCCTCTGTTTGAGAGGACAGAGGGCGTGGCACCCAGTGATATCCATCAACCAGTACTGAAGTAGCGGGCTGTCTAGCATACTTCTTATTCTTTCTAACGAATTGAGGGGTTAAATTCTTTGCTTCAGATACTTCTTCCTTCAACACTTCTTTTTGGAAGCGATGTGAGATCACTCCCTTCAACTGTTTCACATATTCTTCTTTAGTCTGCCCAGTCTGTGCAGCGCAAGTATGAATTATATTTCTCAGTCCTTGTCTTTTGAAGATGTTTTTCTTTCTGAGTTTTCTTGGTCGAGTAGTCGACCGGGCATGGTGGAGAACGGGCTATCCTAGCTATCCTCTCCTCCCCTTGAGCTGAAGCCAGGGGTAAAAGCGACTTCCCTTTAGGAGGGGAGAGGAAGCAGGAATAGGTAGCTCCTCAACAGCCTCAGGTTCTACTTGAGCCAAGGTCTTAAAGGGTAGAACTCTCTTAGCCTTAGAGATTTTCTTTCTAAGTCTCCTCAAATAATTCTTCTTCTGATTCTTCGTGGTGAATCTAAGTCCAGAACTAGACCCTTCTTCAAAAACAGACTTAATTTCAGTGGGAGGCTCAACAACCGGTTCAGACTGTTCCTGATCATCACTGACTACTGGCAAGGTGGGTGCAGATCCCACAATTAACTCAACTACTGGGGGAGTTTCCTTACTGGCATCCAGGCTCACAATCTGGTGCCCATCCATAGAGAGCTCTAGAGTACTGAATCCCATTCCAAAAATAACAGTGCTCCCTTGGTCATTAACAGTTGAGGACAACTCTCGGTCAAAAGAGAAAATCAGTTGGCCAGCCATTTGAAATTTTCTGAAAGTTAAAGAAAATGATTGAAATTAGATTTTTTTTGAAAAGAATGGTAGAAAAGTATTTCATTGTTATTTTTGAAAGTATGACATATGTTGGCCCACGAGGAAATCGTATGGGGTAACACATGACAACTTGGAGTTTGAGAAATAATTTTTTTTTTTGAAAATTTTGAGAATTTGAAAAGGGGTTTTCTTACAGGTTCCAAAACACAACGGACAGAGTTTCCCCTTGCCCGAAGGCTTATGGAATTGTGAGAAAGCTCAAGTAAGGAGGAATAGTTTAACCCTCCCCACCCTTAGAAATCAAAGGGGAAGTGAGGGGGTTAAAACTAACAAGTTTTGGGATGAAATCAAAGATTTGCATTCTTTTCAATTTTAAGGATTTATATGTTGAACGAGAAATTTATCGACCATAAATCCATAAAATTAAAAAGGATATCCAGAGATCTGATTTGACACTGTCGCCTCACAGGCTGTGCTGGGGCAGAAGGTCAAAATCAGAACGAAAAGCCAAATTTAGAGGTGAAACCTCTCTTTTAGTATTTTGTTATTATTTTAGATGTTGGCCACACTCACCCAAGGAAGAAATGGGCAAAGGGACCAACGGAAGAAATGATAGTTAAAACTACCGATAAAACAAAATTTTGTCATTATTAAAGATGGAGAGAGAGATTTGTCCCACCGGGCGTGCCATTTTTTGTTGGTGGAATTTTGGAAAACAGGTTTTGAAAAATATTAGTTTTCTTTGGGGATTTTAAGATTAAGGTTAAGTTCTAATTCTAAGGTCGAATCGACTCGTTAGAAAGAGTATATCACCCCGAAGGACGAAAATAAACTTTCATAACGGTATTCAGACTTAGAATTATGTAAACTCATCTTGAATATTATGATCGGGTTCTAAAGAGAACTTTATATGGCCCCGAGGGGACAAATATAGTTCAACTAAGTACCCAATTACAATATTCAAGAAACATGATCGTCGCATTCACATCCAAAGCCTTATCGAAGAAGGGTGTATCTCCCCAAAGGGAAATGAGACCATTCAACGATAATCCTTCTAATGCAACTATGACGATCATTATTTAACTTTTCCCAAAGAAATCTAATGAAGTTTTAGAAATTGAGTTTTTTTAAAATCAGGTGTGTGTGGGGTTCCAAATCTCCTACGAGCGCAAGCCCTCGTAGTTAATTACATCGTAGGGAGATAAAATCTCCTACGAAAACTCTCGATTAAAATAATGGCAGAATTTTGTTTAGAGTTTCTAGGAGTGATATCAAAGTATGAATAGAATTATTGGAAAATCAAAAGGGAATGGATCAAAATTGAGCAGTTATTAACGGAGTTAAAGGATGAGAGGTAGGGGACACTTTGAGATTCCAGAACCATCCGGAAGTGTCCCAACTTAATCTAAGTGTTGGGCTTTATGTTTTGGATTGAAATGAATTTAATTAGATTGAGCATTTTATTAGAAATTTGGGATTAGATTCCCGAAGTTTGGGGTCTTATAATCAAAGATCTGCCCCGGAACCTAAATCTATTTTGGACACTGGACCACAGTCGTCCGATCCTAACTAATGCAGTGCAAGGTCTGGACTTACCCCGGCCTGGATTGGGGAGCCAGCTAACCACCTAATCGATTTAAAATAGATGAATCCGGTCTTTTATGAAAGAGTGGTAGGGACGTTATAATTAAAGTTTTGGGGAGGCGGGGCCGACATCTAGAGATTTTCCTAATTGGCCCCTTTGACTTATGTTGGGTGCTAAAATGCTAAGGACTATGAAATTAAAATTTTGACTCTTTAATTTGTATCTAATGCAATGCATGCTGGTTAACAACCTCAAATCAAATATGCTTGAAATTTTAAAAACAGGCTTATAAAATAATTTTTTAGAAGACTGGACTTCCCCAGGTCCGGCACCTCGTCCTCATAGGTCAGACTATCCGGACTCTACCCGCAGGCGGGGAAGGGTCTAAAGCAAGGAAAGAGTAATGCAAAAATATGCATGCGACCCCGGGGTCGATCCCCGGCTAATTCCCTAGATTCGTTATCTTTCTATGTTATTTAGACTCACTAAAATTTTAGACTTTTAAAATTATGAGTAGAAAAATTTCACACCCTCACGAGTCTCACGTATCCAGGCGAAAACAAAGAGCGGCATGCAATCGCCAAAAAACTAGTAAAAACAAGTAATCCTAAAGGCAATCAAATCATTACATCAAATACAAATTAATTAATAAATGTCCATAGGCAGAGTTGCCTTGCTTATTACAAACCAGAATATTACAGAAAGTAAAGTGGCCGGGCACCATTGACAACAACCCGGATTCTAAGCCTAGCAATGACGCAAGTTATTTTGAGTGGGATACTCTCAATCTTCAAGTCTTCAAATCTTCAATTTCATTCTTCTTTGGACTCCTTTTCTTCAATCTTCTTGGAATCTTCGTAGTAGATTATCCAAATGGACAAGAGGGCACTTCCCTCTAAAGGGGATGGCCACTCTTTCCTCTTTGGGTAAGGAAGAGGTATGATCCAAATTTGGATTTCCAAATGGAAAAGGAGTGTTCCCCAAAGGGGTATCCTTTCCTCTTTGGAATCCAAGCTTTGGATCTATGTATCCCAACTCAAAATAAACTTTCACAACACTTGACACTTGCACAAATTACATTGATATCAAAATAAAAATCTAGACTCACCTGCAGGGCTATCCTAAGCAATTAATATATAAAAAAGGCAGTTAATCCCAAGCAGTTGTATATGAGCAGAAAAGAAAGTAAACACACTGGCCACGCTCTTTTTATTTGGGGGCTTTAGCAGCTGAAGCACCTGTGCAAAGAGTTTATAATATTTATGCATTTTTTTAATTTGCCCCCCTTTTATATTGCCCTGCATGAGCGTGGCCACCTGCAGAAAACTATGTCAACATCCAGATCGTACCTAACCTAAGGGTAATCTAGTCGCCAAACACATCAATCC
>JADPUM010001080.1:0-12111 GCA_016618105.1 Dendrobium huoshanense | reverse complement strand
GGACAAATTCGCATATGCATCGATTTTCGAGATCTTAACAAGGCGTGTCCAAAAGACGACTTCCCACTTCCAATATCAGAACTGTTAGTTGACAATACATCCAATTATGATATATTCTCATTTATGGATGGGTCGTCGGGATATAACCAAATCAAAATGGCACCTGAAGATGAAAAGCATACATCTTTCAGGACTCCTATCGGCATATTCTGCTACACAGTCATGCCCTTTGGCTTGAAGAATGCGGGAGCCACATACCAAAGAGCCATGACACATATATTTGATGAGCTTATCCACCAGAAAGTTGAATGTTATGTGGATGATCTTGTTGTGAAAAGTATAGATCAAAAAGTCCTCACCAAATGAGGGCGAAATCTCTGGGTAGTGTCTTATCTACAAACCCAATCTGCCTTCTGAAAATTCCCCCGGGATCACACATCCTAAAAAATTGGAATTTTTCGGAGCCCACAGATTTCTCTTGTTGAGTCTAGTAATTAGGTTGTTAAGCCTAAGTAAATGTCCCAAGGCTACCAAGAGGGGGGTGAATTGGTAGTTTTAAAAAATTTTAAACCCTCTTAAAATTAAAGTTGAACCGAAATGAAATTGTCTTTTAAAGTTTGTAGAAAAATGTTTTTCAACCACAGAGTTGTTAAAACAGAAATTTAAAATGCGGAAACGTAAAAGCAATAGAGTAAATGACACCAGATTTATAGTGGTTCGGTCTATAACCAGACCTACATCCACTCCTCAGAGGCACCCTCTGAGTATTGCACTAATACCACAAAGTGACTCTCCTTTAGCACCCACAGCAAGGCGGAGAAGCCTGTACAAAACCCTCTTTTCACCACTCCCCGGTGCGGCAGAGAACCGTCGTCCTTTTACACAATCCACAGTGCTGGCAGAGAACCGTCGTCCTTTTACACAATCCACAGTGCTGGCAGAGAACCGTCGTCCTTTTACACTCTCCTAGTGTGGGCAGAGAACCCTACGGCTGTTCACACTCTCCAAGTGTAGGCAGAGAACCTTCTTCCTTTTACACTCTCCTAGTGTAGGCAGAGAACCCACGGCTGTTCACACTCTCCAAGTGTCGGCAGAGAACCGGACCTTCTTGAATTATCTTCTCACAAGAACCTAAAAGAAAGAAAGAAAAGAGTGAAGGAATCCAATTTCACAAGTAGAGATTCTTACCTTAGCAATCCAAGTGAAGCCTTCTTGCTCCAATAGTAGGAATCCTCCTTTGAATGCTCTCTTCCACTCTCCCCTTGACTATTCTCTTAATAGGCACGAAGATCAAATGACAAAAAGATTGGGTGGCAGTCTAATTTGAAGTATTTATACAAAAGACAAGAAAAACCGCCCAAAAACTGCAAGTTTTCAATTCTGTACGCAGTGGATCGTCCGGTACGATCGTGGATCGTCCTGGACGATTTTACTTAAACGATCTGAAACGACCCAATTTGTATATGTGTACGAAATGACTTCGTACAGCTGATCGTCCTGTACGAACTAGGTTCGTCCAGTACGAACGGTTATTACAAGGTCGGTTCTAGAAACTGCTGAAAACTGTCCTAAGTCGGTTTATCGTTTGGACGAAAATTTGATCGTCTGGACGAAAATTTTCCAGAGAGCCGATCGTCCTGGACGATGATTTATTTCGTCTGGACGAAAATTTTCCAGAGCGCCCATCGCCGGGGACGATAATATGGTTTCGTCTGGACGAAAATTTTCCAGAGAGCTGTTCGTCCGGTACGAAATTTATTTTCGTCTGTACGAAAATTTTCCAGAGCGCCCATCGCCGGGGACGATATAAAAATTCGTCCTGGACGAATAGGACTTAGAAAAATTTTTCGAAGCAAGTTCCTATTCGTTCCAAATGCTCTATAGGAGATAACTGACAGATCGTCCAGTACGATATATATCGTCCTGTACGATCAGTATAGAATTTCAAGATCTCCTTAGTTTGTGTGTGTGATTTTATTCACTCAATTACAATCACTCCCTTTCAAAATTAATTCAAAGAAAAGACACTTCAAATAAACAAAATTTCTCATGTTGAATTAGATTTGAAGTTTTCGTAGTCTGGAGTCTGATTTTCCTAAAATGTTAGTACACACAAGAGCAAGTGCAAATCTTCTAAATTGTTAGGAGATAATTATACATCTGAACAATAATGTTTGGAATCATCAAAACTACATAAGTTGCACAAATATAAATCATTCAAATAGCAACTATTCAAACAATCTCCCCCTTTTTGATGATGGCAAAACAATTATTATTAGTATGGTTTCAAGTTAAAACATAATCTCTTATCTCCTAAACTCCCCCTGAATTTATGAGTACATTAAAAATAAGGAGGCATTAAAGAACAAAAATTTTTGTTTTTTAAAAAAAATTTTTTTTTTTTTAAAAATTTTAACAGAAAAACACAAAACACAAACAAACAAAAATACAAACATAATAATTTCTCCCCCTTTTTGACAGCAACAAAAAGTGAAGAAGAAAAAGACAAGAAATGTAAATAATAATATGAAATTCATTGTTAAAATTTAATCTAAATTGTGATTTGACATAGAGTATGCAATTTTAAACTAAAGATATTAGGTCAATCATAGAAATTCATAAATTTATGAAATGATATAACATTGTAAGTAAGAAGAATTTATCAAAGACATGATTCAATTTAGACATTTTGATTATTGAAAATCATTACAAGTGAGATGTAAAAAAAATTCTATATTTCAAAGTTCAATAGAATATAAATGAACATTAGATCAACTTGAATTAAGAGATTAAACGAATTTGGAAAGAAGAGAATTACCACATGTGGTGCTTTGCACATCTTTTCAAAGTTTTGGGGCACATTTTTGTGCATTTGTCTTTGGTTGGGCTTATTTTGTGCCTCTTTTTAACTTTAAACAATTTTTGCGAATCCCTTTTGATTTTTGTACATTTGTACAATTTTCAAGAGTAATTTGACCAATTCTTTCCAAAATCTATAATCTAACATTTCAAATATTTCTAGGTGCATAAACATCATTTGAGCATAGAAATACAAAATAAGATAACATCAAAATTGCAATAACAATATTAAATTTTATGTAGTCTAAATGAATAGACATGAACTTAAAAATTCTAACTACAACAAGTTATAAACAAATTATAATTTTAGAAAGTCTAGATTTTCTAATATAGATAATCTCATATTACAATCAAATTTGAGCACAATGTAGATTAAAAATAATATTAATGAAATTCATAAAGATTATCCACATTTCAGAACAAATCTAAGACAAACAAACTTTCATTAATTAAAAAGAAAATAACATAAAAACATTGAACTTAAAAAAATAACAACAAAACAAAAAAAAATACACCAGACACACATAAAAAAAAACTTCTACTGTTCTGGAGGAGGAGGAGGAGGAATGCCGCCAAAGAGATTGAAGTAGGAGGCCATTAACATTACATTGGTATTTATTTCATGAACTTCATCTCTAATATTACCAATGTCATGTTGCTGCTGCGTAAGATGAGCATCAAATTGATCAAACCTTTGATCAATGTGAGTCTCTAGTCTATCAAATCTCTCAATCAGATTCTGGTAATCTGATTGAGAAGCAGAAGCTTGCACTCCTTCTTCTTCTTCTTCTGAAGCACTATCATGTGCTTTTTCTTTTTCTTTTTCCTCCCTGAAGAGCAGTCTGAAAGATGCATCGTTGTAATAAACTGGCTCTTCATATTCCTCATCAGGATGGACTATATTGTACTTCTTCTCCAAAATATAAGTAATCAAGTGCCCTAAAGAAATATTCTTCTTCCTTTTCTGATTAGGATGTCCTATTTCTGAAAGCCCATAGATATGATCTAGGATGAGTTGGGCTTCATCAATAGGTTGTCTTTTCATGATTAGAAAAGTTAGACAAGAAAGAAGAGGAGTAATGTTAATCCTATCACCAGCTTTAGGAATAATTGAGGATCTAAGGATATGCTGGATGATTCGGGCATCTTGGGTCATACCGGCCACTCTAGCAACATGATTGTCAATTCCATTTTCTCTAATTACCCTATTGATTTCATACCAATGGAAGACGTTTTCTGACATTAGGGTGTGAGCTCTATATCCTTCAGTCCTTAAGTTTAAAAATGCACCAAGATCGTGCTTGGTGATCTCAACTTTTTTCTTAAAAACAAAAGAACTAATGATAGAGTGGTCAGAATTGAAACTCATGTTGGCTAGGAAGTAATGGAAGGTTTGCTTATTGTAGAGGTGGACAAGAGAGAGAATGAAATGAAATTGGGTTGAGGCAAAGAGGTGTAATACCCGAAATTTCAACTCCGTTTGGATAAGAATGCGAGACGGAGTGATTTTTGCAGAAGCAAAACGAGGAAAAGATTCCTCATTTGCTTTGGAAAGGAAGTTGTCTGGAGCATTCCTGTTGGGTTTCTTCACCAAAACTTTTTGTCTCTTGCTAGAGGAGGCCATAGTTGATTTGATGTAGAAAGGGATTGAAAAAGATGTTTGAAAGTGTGATTTTCAAGTTTGAAAGCCCTCATATTTAAAGAAAAACGATATGTTCATCCTGGACGAAAATATTCGTCCTGGACGAAAAATTATTGTTCGTCTGGACGAAGTAATTTCGTACAGACGATCCAATTCGTCCAAAATGTAACGGCTTTTCGTATTCAACACAACTTACGATGCGTCCCTTCGTACAGGCTTTTTGACTTGACCGATCGTACATACGAACATATTTCGTACAGACGATCAAAAAACGTTTCGTTTTAATGACTCTTGAAAACCGTCCCCTACAATGAATCGACACATGTTCGTACATACGAAAAAATTTCGTACAGACGAAATTCGTATTAAAAACTGTCTTATCCACTCAACCGCTGCATTCAATCGTCCCGACGTTTGAGAAAAGAAAAAAAATTCGTACTGGACGATCACAGATCGTACAGACGATCCAATAAAAAAACTGCTCTCAAAAAGGTTTAAATTCGCGCAAACTGTTTCTTAACACATCGTCCTGTACGAAAAATTTCGTCCTGGACGATCTCAAAAAAAAAATTTTTGATTTTTAAATTTTTAAATTAACAAAAACAACAAAAATAATCAACAACACAGAAAACATCAGATAAAAACATAAATTCAAAAACAATTCATACAAAAACACAAAAATTCACAAAATCACAAAAACAAAATACAACAAATATCAATGTTGCAAAGACATTTTGGTTAAGCATTCAAATCTATAACACCAAGCCTTGTTCTTAAAGTACTGAAGGTATCAAAGGCTAAAGGTTTTGTAAAAATGTCTGCAAGTTGATTTTCAGTTGAAACATGTATGAGTTCAATTTCTCCTTTGGATACATGATCCCTTATGAAATGATGCCTTATATCAATGTGTTTGGTTCTAGAATGTTGAATAGGATTTTTGGAAATGCAAATAGCACTAGTATTGTCACAATAAATTGGAATAGTGCCTATAGTTAATCCTAAGTCAATCAACTGTTGTTTTAACCAAAGTACTTGTGCCACACAACTTCCTAATGCAATGTATTCTGCTTCTGCAGTAGATAGTGCCACTGAATTTTGTTTTCTACTAGACCATGAAACTAATGAATTTCCAATGAATTGACATGTTCCAGAAGTGCTTTTCCTATCCACTCTACAGCCTGCAAAGTCAGAATCTGAGTAACCTATAATTTCAAATGAAGAGCTAAACTTAGGATACCAAATTCTTAAGTTTTGAGTTCCTAGTAGATATCTTAAAATCCTTTTCACTGCTGTCAAATGTGATTCTTTTGGATCTGATTGAAATCTAGCACATAAGCAAACACTAAACATAATATCTGGTCGGCTAGCAGTCAAGTAAAGTAAAGATCCAATTATCCCTCTAAATTTCTTTTGATCAACAGATTTTCCCTTAAGGTCTTTATCTAACTGAACTGAAGAACTCATTGGTGTACTAACAGGTTTAGCATTGTCCATTTCATATTTTTTGAGGATGTCCTTAATATATTTGGTTTGACTAAGAAAAGTACCTTCCTCAAGTTGCTTAATGCTAAAACCTAGAAAGTAATTTAAATCTCCCATTAGACTCATTTCAAATTCACTACTCATTGTTTTAGAAAAATCATCACAAAGATGTTTATTTGAAGATCCAAAGATGATGTCATCCACATAAATTTGAACAATAAGTATATCCTTTCCAATTTTCCTTAAAAAGAGAGTTGTATCCACACTTCCTTTTTCAAAAGATCTTTCAAGTAGGAAGGTGCTTAACCTCTCATACCAAGCCCTAGGTGCCTGTTTCAATCCATATAATGCCTTTTTTAATTTGAAAACATGATTTGGAAATTTAGAGTTTTCAAAACCTGGAGGTTGTTCTACAAAAACATCTTCTTCAATTATTCCATTTAAAAAGGCACTTTTGACATCCATTTGAAACAATTTAAAACCTTTAAAACAGGCAAAGGCTAGTAAAACCCTAATTGCTTCAAGTCTAGCTACAGGGGCAAAAGTTTCCTCAAAATCAATTCCTTCAATTTGGTTATACCCCTTAGCTACTAATCTAGCCTTATTTCTAATGACTACTCCTGAGTCATTCATTTTATTCTTGAACACCCACTTGGTTCCAACAACACTTTGATCTTTTGGCCTTGTAGTTAGTTCCCAAACTTTATTTCTTACAAATTGATTCAACTCTTCTTGCATGGCCAATATCCAAAATTCATCTGAAAGTGCTTGATCAATGTTAGTGGGTTCAACAGTAGAAATAAAGGCTGAATGATTGACTTCCTTGTTTAATCCACGCCTAGTTCTAACACCCTCACTTGGTTCACCTATGATTAATTCCTTTGGGTGGTTTTTAGAAAATCTCAAATCTCTAGGCAAAGGGTCTTCTCTTTCTAAATTTTCTTCCACATTTTCTTCCAAATTTAATCTATCTATCTTTTGAGAGTTTTCTTCAATTTCTTCTTCAACAACTTTTGGCTCTTCCATGTTTCCAATTTCATCAAAAACAACATGTGTGGTTTCTTCAATGACTAAAGTTCTTTTGTTGAATACTCTATAAGATTTTCCAACACTTGAATATCCAACAAAAATTCCTTCATCTGATTTTGGATCAAATTTTCCTAAGGCAGATTTACCATTATTATGTATGAACACCTTGCAACCAAATACATGCAAATGAGACAAATTTGGTGTTCTTCCTTTTATCAACTCATAGGGTGTTTTATTCAAATTAGATCTCACATTTACCCTATTCAGAACATAGCATGCAGTGCTAACCGCCTCAGCCCAAAAATACCTAGGAAGAGAGTATTCTGCTAACATTGCTCGGGCGGCTTCTATTAATGTTCTGTTCTTTCTTTCAACTACTCCATTTTGTTGAGGAGTTCTAGGTGCAGAAAAATTGTGATCAATCCCCTTTTCTTTACAGAAATCTTCAAATCTTTCATTTTCAAATTCTCCTCCATGATCACTTTGTATAGAGATTATTTCACATCCTAGTTTTCTTTGTATCCAGGTTGAAAAATTTCTGAATTCCTCAAATGATTCACTCTTATGAAAAAGAAATTTAACCCAGGTGAATCTTGAAAAATCATCTACTATAACAAAACCATATACCTTTCCTCCTAGACTAACAGTGCTTACTGGTCCAAAAAGATCCATGTGTAGAATTTCTAAAGGTTTACTTGTCCTAAGATCTTTAATGGACTTAAATGAGGACCTTACTTGTTTTCCTAATTGACATGCATCACACAGATGATCCTTAGTAAAGTCTAGTTTAGGTAATCCTCTCACCAAATTCTTTTGGGTAATTTTTCTAAGATTTTTCATACTAGAATGACAAAGTCTCCTATGCCAAAGCCATGATTCATCAGAAACAGTTTTCAAACAAAAAGCAGTAGGAGATTGAATACAATTTAAATCTAGCATGTAAACATTGTTCACCCTTTTTCCATTTAAAACAATTTTTCCATTAGGCTAATTATGCAGCTAGTAGGTAAAAATTTTACATTATAGCCCTTATCACAAAGCTGACTTATGCTAAGCAAATTATGTTTCAAGCCTTCAACTAATAAAACATTATCTATGAAAAAGTTTTTTCAGTTTCCAATCATACCTGATCCAACCACTTTCTTTGTGGTATTATCTCCAAGTGTAACCTTGCCTCCACTCCTGGCTTCCAGCGTTATGAATTGAGCAGTATCTCCAGTCATGTGCTTAGAACATCCGCTGTCCAGGTACCATATACTCTCACGAGGTCTTGTGTGAGAGTATACCTGCAAAATTCTCAAATGTTAGACCTGGGAACCCAAACTAGTTTTGGTTCACCTTTATGAAATTTATAATCAGATGCATGTGTGATATGTCTAGATTTTTGCATCTTAGTTCTCCACACCAGATTAGGTTTTATCTTTAAAGTGCAGGTGTGAGATATATGTCCTAAAAATCCACAATTGTTACATTTAACATTAGGAAAAATATTCCTATGTTTTCTCTCATATGATTGTCTTCTAAGGGATTTCATAATTTTAGGATAATACTTAGGATTTGTAAAATCTTCATGTTTAGGGGGGTCCTATTATCCTCGAGAGCACTTATAGTAAGTTTATAAATGAATTCATTTCTTCCAAGATTCGATTTGTATAATTGACTCTATATGTCTTGTGCTCAGATTCATCCTTAAATTTCTCAAATTCTTTTTCAAGTTCAGCATAGGATGATTTTAAATTCTCAAAATTTTTATTCAAGTCATCATATTCATCAAGTAGTTTCATGTGGTTGCTATCAATTAAAGCATGATCTTTCCTAAGGATTTCGTGTTCCTTATTAAGCTCTTCCAATTCTAAAACTATACTAGCATGCATCTTTTTAGTTTTCCTATATGCATCATGCATGTGTTCAGAAACTTCAAACAATTCATTATAAGTTAAATCACATACCTCTTCTTGATCTGATTGTTCAGCTTTATCTGCCATCAAGCAAAGGTTGGTGACTTCTTCTTCTTTTCAGTCTCAGATGAGTCTGAAGCTGAGTCCGCCCAAAAAGCCTTTTGAACTTCTTCTTGCCCTTCTTTACCATTGGTTTCTCCTCTACCTTCTCCTTGCTAGGAGAGGCTTTGAGTTTTGGACAGTCAGTCTTTATATGGCCTGGTTTCCTGCATTCATAACAATTACTTCATTAGAAACCTTGCCATTTCTATATACTTACCTCTATTCCATTGCTGGCGTCTCTTCTGCTTCCTCTTTAAAAGCTTTTGAATTGTCTAGTCATCAGTGCTATATCATCTTCATCCTCAGGTTGTGAGTGTTCACTTTCTGACTCTTCCACATTTAGTGCAATATTCTTGTCCTTTCTTTGTTCACCTGCATCAATCTTTCTTTGACTTACTCCTTGCTCGTAAGCAATGAGTGAACCAAGAAGATTGTCAATAGAATAAATGTTCAGATCTTTTGACTCTGTAATTGCAGTAATTTTAGCATCGTATGCAGTAGGTAAACAACGAAGAATCTTATTAACCATTTCAGCATTAGTTAATTCCCTACCAAGTGCATGCAAAGAGGTGACAATTTGAGTGAATCTTGTGTACATGTCAGATATAGATTCATTAGGTTTCATGCGAAATAGTTCGTAGTCATGTAACAAGATATTTAGCCTAGATTGCTTAACCTCATTTGTCCCTTCATAAGTAATACAAAGTCTATCCCATATGTCTTTTCCTTTTACAAGTAGAAACTCGCATGTAGTCTTCAGATTTTAAAGCACAAAAGAAACTATTTAAACATTTGCATTTAATTGTGCTAAGTCACGTTCTTCTATAGTCCAATCTGCATAGGGTGCATCTACCCTAATTCCATCAACTAATCTAGTTGGTTTTGTGTAACCTTCCTGGACTAACATCCACATGCGATAATCAAGTGACTGTAAGAAAGTAGACATGCGTGTTTTCCAAAAATCAAAAGGAATATTGTCAAACAGTGGAGGTCTAGTGATAGAGTAACCCTCAGGTGTTTTCGGTTTCCAAATGTAGCCATCTACGTTAATCAAAAAGTAGTTCAAACTTATGATTTTGAAACAATGCTCTGATACCACTTGTTGAGTCTAGTAATTAGGTTGTTAAGCCTAAGTAAATGTCCCAAGGCTACCAAGAGGGGGTGAATTGGTAGTTTTAAAAAATTTTAACCCTCTTAAAATTAAAGTTGAACCGAAATGAAATTGTCTTTTAAAGTTTGTAGAAAAATGTTTTTCAACCACAGAGTTGTTAAAACAGAAATTTAAATGCGGAAACGTAAAAGCATAAAGTAAATGACACCAGATTTATAGTGGTTCGGTCTATACCAGACCTACATCCACTCCTCAGAGGCACCCTCTGAGTATTGCACTAATACCACAAAGTGACTCTCCTTTAGCACCCACAGCAAGGCGGAGAAGCCTGTACAAAACCTTCTTTTCACCACTCCCCGGTGCGGCAGAGAACCGTCGTCCTTTTAACACAATCCACAGTGCTGGCAGAGAACCGTCGTCCTTTTACACAATCCACAGTGCTGCAGAGACCGTCGTCCTTTACACTCTCCTAGTGTGGGCAGAGAACCCTCGTCCTTTTACACTCTCCTAGTGTGGCAGAGAACCTACGGCTGTTCACACTTTCCAAGTGTAGGCAGAGAACCTTCTTCCTTTTACACTCTCCTAGTGTAGGCAGAGAACCACGGCTGTTCACACTCTCCAAGTGTCGCAGAGAACCGGACTTCTTGAATTCTTTCACAAGAACCTAAAAAGAGAAAGAAAAGAGTGAAGATCCAATTTCACAAGTAGAGATTCTTACCTTAGCAATCCAAGTGAAGCCTTCTTGCTCCAATGGTAGGAATCCTCCTTTGAATGCTCTCTTCCACTCTCCCCTTGACTATTCTCTCAATAGGCACGAAGATCAAATGACAAAAAGATTGGGTGGCAGTCTAATTTGAAGTATTTATACAAAAGACAGAAAAACCGCCCAAAACTGCAAGTTTCAATTCTGTACGCAGTGGATCGTCCTGTACGATCGTGGATCGTCCTGGACGATTTTACTTAAACGATCTGAAACGACCCAATTTGTATATGTGTACGAAATGACTTCGTACAGCTGATCGTCCTGTACGAACTAGGTTCGTCCAGTACGAACGTTTATTACAAGGTCGGTTCTAGAAACTGCTGAAAACTGTCCTAAGTCGGTTTATCGTTTGGACGAAAATTTGTTCGTCTGGACGAAAATTTTCCAGAGAGCCGATCGTCCTGGACGATTATTTATTTCGTCTGGACGAAAATTTTCCAGAGCGCCCATCGCCGGGACGATAATATGGTTTCGTCTGGACGAAAATTTTCCAGAGAGCTGTTCGTCCGGTACGAAATTTATTTTCGTCTGTACGAAAATTTTCCAGAGCGCCCATCGCCGGGGACGATATAAAAATTCGTCCTGGACGAATAAGACTTAGAAAAATTTTTCGAATTCAGGTTCCTATTCGTTTCCAATGCTCTATAGGGATAAACTGACAGATCGTCCAGTACGATATATATCGTCCTGTACGATCAGTATAGAATTTCAAGATCTCCTTAGTTTGTGTGTGTGATTTTATTCACTCAATTACAATCACTCCCTTTCAAAATTAATTCAAAGAAAAGACACTTCAAATAAACAAAATTCTCATGTTGAATTGATTTGAAGTTTTCGTAGTCTGGAGTCTGATTTTCCTGAAATGTTAGTACACACAAGAGCAAGTGCAAATCTTCTAATTGTTAGGAGATAATTATACATCTGAACAATAATGTTGGAATCATCAAAACTACTAATTTTGCACAAATATAAATCATTCAAATAGCAACTATTCAAACAATTCCCCCCTTTTTGATGATGGCAAAGACAATTATTATTATATGGTTTCAAGTCAAAAGATCTGAACATGTTTTCTATTGACATCTTCTTGTTCACTCATTGCTTACGAGCAAGGAGTAAGTCAAAGAAGATTGATGAGGTGAACAAAGAAAGGACAAAATATTGGCACTAAATGTGGAAGAGTCAGAAAGTGAACACTCACGACCTGAGGATGAAGATGATATAG
>JADPUM010000125.1:0-25000 GCA_016618105.1 Dendrobium huoshanense | reverse complement strand
CTGTCCCTGGGAAAGCTGGAAGGCTGCGGAAAGGGCTGGACATGCCTCATTCCCATTGGGTGGACTTGGGATGAGTGGAGGGGAGCATTGCCACTTATGGCTAAACAAGGGGTGGAGCTCGGTTAGGGAGCCTATTAGGGAGCTTTAGGTCACTAATAGGTTGGCTTTGGGGAGTTAAATTAGGGAAAAAGGTTAAAAAGGCTGATTAGGACCTTTTAAAAGGGTCTAAACCCTTGGTTTGACTAAATTGACCAGTCAACTGGTCAATGGGGCTGATGTGGCATCCAAGCAGGTCATGGAGTCTTTCCAAGTGGCTGGATGGGTGTGGCTTGAGCTAGGTTCAATGGGTTGAAGGGTTTGACCATACAAATGGTCCTTTAAGCCTTGAGTTGACTGGTTGACCAGTCAACCCCATCAAGGGTTATGGAATTTTCACCTAGGTAATTCAAATGGGTTGATTAGGTGGATTGGAGGGTGGTTCCAAGAGCCATGCATGTCAATTGAATCAAGAAGGCTTAATGGGCCTTTAATGGGCTTTTAGGCCAAAACTGGTTGACTTGGCAACCAGTTGGGTTTAGGGGCTAGAAATGGGTTCAACAAATTCATAATGTCATCCTGAGTCTACTGGATGTGGTCCCAGGGTTTGGAGGGGTCAATTTGGTCAAAATCACTATTTGAACCCTTAAGGGCTTGTTTGGTCAAACTAGGTTGACTTGGTCAACCAGGTTGACCCAGGGTCTGGGTTTGGGCTCAACAGGTTTGAAATGATACTTTAAGGTTAATGGAAGTGGTTGGATGACTTAGAGAGGTCATTTGGGCCAAAACACATGTTTGGACCCTTAAAGGGCCTCTTGGGTCAAACCAGTTGACTTGGTCAACCAGGTTGACTCAAGGGTTGGAAATAGGTTCAAAAGATTTGAAATGACATTTGAAATTTGTCAAAGGTGGTTGCATCCCATTTGGAGCTCATTTGGTTTGAAATCCCTATTTGAGCCCCATATGGGTATTTTGGTCAATTTTGACCTATTGGTTAACTATGGTCAAAAATGGGTCTGAAAAATGCAGTTTACTGCTCAATGGGTTAAAATCAAGGGTCTGGAAGTGATTGGAGGCTTGGATAAGGATTCCAAGGTCAAGATCTCAAAGGGGTTAGGCTCAGTGGCATAGGCTGTAAATATTTGAAGGTTTTACAATCAGATTCTGGGGTTAGAGACCTCAGAATGAGCTCAAAGTTGGGGGGTAACCTCTAGAGACATGTCTTATCACTTTGCAAGTGATAGATCCTGAATCAGAGATCATTTGACTGGGTTTTGAAATGTTTGAAAAATCTCTGAAAAGGGTGTTTAGGACAGGGCCTCTAGAGTTTGGATTTGAGTCTGAATTATGGGTTTGGATTTGATTTGAAGTTTGAATTAATTTGGATTTGAATTGGATGGAGTTTGAGATTCAAATTGATCACAGGTAGGAATCAAATTGAAATTGGAGTGGATTAAATATAGGAATTGATTTAAAATTGAGGTTGATCAAGGGTGGAGTTTGATTTGAAGTTGGAGTGATCCTAAGGTATAGAAGAATTCTAAGATCTAGGATTTAAGGGAATCCTAGGCTCTAGAATAGGCTCTAAGGTCTTGGATCTAGAAGGATCCTAAGGTCTAGAGTGGATCCTAGGGTCTAGGATTAAATCTGGATTCTTGATAGGTCTTAGTGACCTCATACAAAAATGAGGTCAACAGACATGTGAGAGCCGATTGTCCTACACTTCAAGATCACTCGAGCAAAGATAAGGAAAAAGGTGAGGAGAAAGCTAAGTCTATGAAGGACAAGAAGAAAATCCAAAGAGGTTTATGGGCAGAATCTGGTACTGATTCCTCTTAGACTGAACCAGAGAAAGAGACTATAAACTTGTGTTTCATGGGAGAAAGTCAAAGTGATGAGGAAGAGGTATGTAAACCAACCTATGATGAATTATTTGAAATTTGTGAAAAAATCCATGCATCATACAAAAAACTTAAGAAAACTCATGTTAGTCTAAAATTAGAACATTCAAATCTACAAAAAGAGCATGAAGTTTTTCTCAAAGATCATGCAACGATTGATTCAAATCACATGGCTCTTCTTGATGAATTTGATGAGTTGAACAAAAAGTATTTGGAATTAGTTGAAGAAAATAATGCATTAAAAGCTTCACACACCTCACTTAAAGTTGATCTTAAGAAATCTAAAGAGATTGAGATAAATTTGAGAATTGAGAATGATGCATTAAAAAGTACTAGCTTGAGGATTAAAAATGATTTTGATACATATAAGAAAAATCGGATGACTTCCACTTTTGATCTTAAGCTAGAACCTAGGAAGAGGCATTATAATTCAAACCATTTAAGAAACCCTTTTTCTGGAGTTAGATGTTTCTCATGTGGCATGCTAGGACACATCTCACACACGTGCACCGTCCACCGTAGTACACATTGGGTGTGGAGACCTAAGATGCATGATTCACAGCATACCACATCTGCATTGCACTCTACTTTTCTTAAGAAGGGGCCCAAACCTATTTGGATTCCTAAATCTGACTGTTGTTGAGTTTTGCAGGTGTGCTCTCACCAAAGACCTCGTGGGAGCATAGGATAACTGGACATAAGGAGACTCGCAGCTCAAAATTGCTTAAACTCGCTGCTTTATCACTTGCTTGAAATCTTTAGTTTTTGTGTGTCTTTTGTTTTATTTTTGTGCTAGTTTTTGTGCTCACTTTGTGTTGTTTTTAGTTTGCTTTATTATTTTATTTTATGTGTTTTGTTTTTCCATTGTTCTTTAAATTTGGCCTTCCATATGATGAAACTTTTTAAGCTTTTAAATATTGGAGTTTTAGAGATAGGGTTTAGCTTTTCTAAATTGGTTAAAGGGAGTAATATTGTTGATGGTTTCCCTCCTTCTGACCTTATTTAGTGGTATGATTTTCTTCTCTAAATAAAAGTTTAAACTTATTTTAACCAATAGTTCTTTAATTAAGATCCTTTTCTTATCTTGCTACATTAATTTATCTTATGCATAATAGTCAAAGTTCTTATATATCTTTCAAGTTTGTTGAAATCTTGCCATTGTATTTATCACATGATTTTGATTTTGTGTTGTGGATTGTTCTTCCCTATGTTAGAGAGAGAGCTCATATTCTCTAATATTTGGAGGATATACTTATAACTAAGTTTTTTTTAAGGGTATATTAAAGAGTTACTAGCTTGCAAGAGCTAAAAAGGAAAAGAGGCCAATGAATCCAAATTGAAAAGAAAGCTATATACACAAAAGTGTATCAAAAATCAAAAGATGCTCAAAGAGCCAATCAAAGTGACAAGAGGCATAAAATGAGCCCACTAAATGCAAGCTATTATCTCTTTGCTAAAACTCTTAAAACTTAGAGAACTCATGAATTATGTGATGCTTTCAAAGACTTGATTTCATTTTTTCTATGATTGAGAAAAATTACTTTGGTTTATTAAATATGAGATTTTTTTTTTGTAAACAAGTCTTGAATGGATATTCTTATCCTATTTTATTATTCTGAGTTAGGCCTCTATTTTCCAAAAGAATTTTGTACCCTGAAGGGTATCCGATCTAGGGATAACAGAATCAAGTATTCTACCTTCTTTTGATTGGGATTTGTTAAACTTCTTGATCTCTTGGAACTTTAAAAGTTTAACTTTTGAAAAAAATTCTCATATGATGCCTCTATAGAACAAAAAAAAATATATAAAAATTAAAATCCAAAAATATTCGTTGTTTGATTTTCGTTGTGTTTTTGTTTTTGTTTTCCTTTACTTTGTTTTGACTGTTTTTCTTTTATTTTATTTTTGAGGGTCTTGATCATCACCATTCCTTCCTTGATTTGAATTTCTAGTCACATCGTTCTGACCGATACTTTTATCGTCCTGGACGATATGACAAATTCTGCTCAAAATTCATCTGCTGACCTTTTTCTGTGCTTGCTGTAACTCATCGTCCTGGACGATCCTATATCGTCCTGGACGATTTGATCGAACTCATGGTGATAGTTCTGGCCGATAGTATATTTTTCTGGCCGATGCATTTTATGTGCATCGTCCTGGCCGATACACTGGATCGTCCTGGTCGATCCACGTGTCACTCGTTTAAATCTTTAAATTTGGCCTCGGACGATCCATTATTGGACAATCGGCCGGGCCGATCCACTGATCGTCCCGGACGATACACGTGGCAGTGATTTAAAATGTTTTAACTTTGGCCGGTACGATCAATTATTGTGCATCGTCCTGGATGATACACTTAATCGGCCCGGACGATCTGCTTTTTCAATGGTCGTCCGGATTGAAATGCTCAGTTTACCATTCTTGCCAGTTACTTTCAGCAGCCACCTCCTCCACCTCCATCTGATGATCAGGATCCCTCATTCTTTTAGTCTGTGCTTTCTGTTGTTTGTTTCCTGTTTTTTTGTAGTTTGCTTGTTAGTCTTTTGTGATGTTTTTCTGTTGTTTCTAGACCCTCTTTTTGTGATGACAAAAGGAGGAGTAGGGTGTTGTAGGAAAAAGCTGTTATAACTTTGATTTTCTAATGAACCTATTTTTTTAATTTTCCTACATGTGTTTGTTATCATCAAAAAGGGGGAGATTGTTACAAATCTATTTTTCATGGCTTATGTTTTGATGATTGACAAATACTGTTTCTCTTGAATTACTTATTACTTCTAACTTTTCAGGAATCAAAGATCGAACGATCAAGAAGGAGCCAAGTTCAGGATTGCGTAGGTTTAGGGTTGAGTCAGTCTGTACTTTTGATTTTCACCTTTTGAGTCTACTTGTAATAGTCAAAGAGACTGATGCTAAGTAATCCTACACACACACACTCGAGGGGCTTAGAATTTCTATTTTTCCCCACATTGGCCCGGCCGATATTTATATCGTCCGGGACGATCAGCTTAAAATAGAAAGTCTAAGTAAGGATTCTTAATTAAGGCAGCCGTCATTAACATATCGACCTGGACGATACGTGTATCGGCCAGGACGATAAGCTCAAAACAGAAAAACATTGCCGTCATAGACAATTAAGGTATACTGTATTTTTTAATTATCGGCCAGGACGATCCTTGGATCGGCCTGGACGATATTCACAAATTATGCCATAATTATTCAGGAAATCAAGGGAGTAATTAAGAATGATTGATACGATCATATCATCCTGGACGATCGCAGGAACGGCCAGGACGATCCAATCAAAAACCTTAAGTTACTTCAGAACGATAAACATCGGCCAGGTCGTATCCAGGGCTATTGTCAGGACGATTTTCCTCTGATTTGAACTTATCGGCCAGGATGATCGTGAGATCGGCCAGGATGATCAAGCCAATTTTCAATCGTCCTGTTTTGCATCCAAGGCGATGCTCTGGCCAATCTTCATCGATTTGTACTGATCGGCCAGGCCGATGTCTATATCGGCCTGGACGATAAAATCGGCAATTTGCAATTAATGAGCTCCTTTGAAGCTCTTCTATTTAAAGAGCTCTTGTCCAACGTTTTTCAAGACCTTTGGCTGCTGCCTTGACCTGAGAAGACCTTGAGGAGATAAAGAGAGAGGAGAGAGAGAGGATCTTATGAGGGGGAGCTTGTGAGGGGATTCACAAGGGTTGCTTCAAGGATCGCTCTGCTTCGTCTTCGTCTAGAGTTCTCATCCGTAGAAGGGTCGGTAGAGGTAAGGAGTTTGCTTTTGGTTTTGGTTCTCTGCCAGCTTCAAGAGGAAGCAAAATGAGGTAGGTTATCTGCCTTGCCGGGGTGGCAAAAAGGAGGTTCTTGTAAGGGCTTCTCCGCCTAGCCGTGGGGGCTAAAGGAGAGTCACTTTTTGTAGTGTAATACTTGGAGGCTGCCTCCAAGGAGTGAATGTAGGTCGAGTTGACCGAACCACTATAAATTTTTTGTGTTCTTATTTTTGCTTCCGCACTTTTAATTCCGCATTTATTTTTGTGGTGATTTTAGTTTATGCAATTTTCTTTCTTTGTGAAAAGAGTTTTTAAAATACCAATTCACCCCCCTCTTGGTTAGCTTGGGACTAAGTTCATAGGGCTTAACATCCCTAATGAACTTTCAAGTGGTATCAGAGCACTTTCTAGTGTCATCTGAGCACTTTCAACATGAAGGTGGGAAAGATTGGGTGTCCTACCCTTAAGGATCTCATAGGGTGTCTTCTCTAATTTGGCTCTAACATTCACCCTATTCAACACATAACAAGTTGTGTTAACCGCTTCAGCCCAAAAGTATTTTGGAAGTGAATACTCAGCAAGCATGGCTCTAGCGGCTTCCACCAAGGTCCGGTTCTTTCTTTCAGCTATCTCGTTCTGCTGAGGGGTCCTAGGGGCTGAAAAATTATGGTTAATCCCCTTGTCCTCACAAAAAACTCCAAATCTTTCATTTTCAAACTCTCCCCCATGATCACTATGGATGGTCAAAATCTCACAGCCTAGCTTTTTCTGAATCCAAGTAGAAAATGTTTTAAACTCCTCAAAAGACTCATTTTTATGTGAAAGAAATCTAGTCCAAGTGAATCTCGAGTAGTCATCAACAATCACAAAACCATAGACTTTCCCTCCCAGGCTGGCAGTGCTAATGGGTCCAAACAAATCCATGTGAAGAACTTCTAGAGGTTTAGAGGTGCTAAAGTCCTTAATGGGGTGAAAAGTGGAGTGGACTTGCTTTCCTAGTTGACAAGCATCACAAAGGTGGTCTTTTGAAAACTTAAGTTTGGGGACACCTCTAACTAGTTCCTTTTGGGTTACTTTCCTATGGGTTTTCATACTTGCATGACAAAGCCTCCAGTGCCACAATCAAGAATCATCAATCACAGTTTTTAGGAAAAAAGAAGCAGCACATTCAATGTTATTTAAATCAAGCATGTAAACGTTGTTAATCCTCTTTCCCTACAAAATAGTGTTGTTACTTAAACTTACAATGCATGAGTTTGCAAAGAATTGTACGATGAAGCCTTTGTCACAGAATTGACTGATGCTGAGCAAGTTATGCTTCAATCCATCTACAAGAAAAACATTTTCAATCATAAGGTTCTTGGAATTACCGATTATACCTGCTCCTACCACCTTCTTGGTGGTGTTGTCTCCAAGAGTAATCTTGCCTCCAGTCCTGGACTCTAGTACAACAAACTGGCTGGCATCACTAGTCATATGCCGAGAGCATCCACTGTCCAGGTACCATATACTCTCACGAGGTCTTTTGTGAGAGCCCTCCTGCAAAATTATCAAATGTTAGATTTAGGAATCCAAGCAGGTTTGGGTTCCTTCTTATGAAGAGAAGAATGCAATGCATGTGTGGTATGCTGTGGATCATGCACCTTAGGTCTCCACACCCAATGTGTTCTATGGTGAATCATGCAAGTGTGTGAGATGTGTCTTAGCATGCCACATGAAAAACATCTAACTCCAGGAAAGGGATTTCTTAAGTGGTTTGAGTTATAATGCCTCTTCCTAGGTTTTGGCAATTCATCAAAAGTAGATGTCATTTTAGTTTTCTTACATGCTTCTAAATCATTTTGAAACTTCAAATTTGTACTTTTTAAAACTTCATTTTCAATCCTCAAATTTTCCTCTATCTCTTTAGACTTCTTAAAATCATATTCAGGTGATATGTGTGAGACTTTTAATGCATCATGCTTTTCAACTAACTCACAATGATTTTTATTTAACTCATCAAATACATCAAGTAAATTCATATGATTTGAATCAATTGTTTGATGGTCTTTCATCAAAATTTCATGCTCTTTTTGTAGATTTAAAAATTCTAATTTCAAGCTAGCATGTATTTTCTTTAATTTCCTATATGATGCATGAAATTTTTTTGAAACTTCAAGAAGTTGATCATAGGAAAGTTCACATACCTCTTCTTGATCAGGATTGTTGTCTGCCATCAAGCATAATTTTGATGTCTCATCTTCTGGTTCTGTCTCTGATGAATCCGATGCTGAATCTGCCCAAAATACTTTTTATACTCTCATCTTGTCCTTCCTTAACTTAGGTTTCTCCTCACCCTTTCCTTTGCTTGGGTGATCTTTAAGTGTAGGGCAATCAGTTCTCACATATCCAGGCTTCATGCATTCAAAACAGACAACATCAGAAGATCCTTTAACATGTTTGTGTTCCTTACCTTTTCTCTAATTTTGATGATGCTTTTGTTTCTTCCTTAGAAAGATTTTGAATTGCCTTGTGATGAAGGCAACTTCATTGCTTTCAGACCCGGAAGATTCAGAATTCAATTTGTGCGCCTTCAGTGCAATTATTTTCTCCTTTTTCTTCTCACCTGCATCAAGATTTCTTTGATTCACCCCTTGCTCGTAAGCAATGAGTGAGCCAAGTAAGTTATAAATAGAATAGGTGTTCAAATCCTTAGATTTAGTGATTGCAGTGATTTTAGCATCATAAGACGAAGGCAAGCATCTCAAAATCTTATTTACTTTTTCATAGTTTGAAAGTTCTTTTTCTAGTGCATGCAGTGAAGTAACTATTTGAGTAAACCTAGTGTACATGTCAGAAATCGATTCATGAGGTTTCATACAAAAAAGTTCGTAGTCATGCAAGAGAATGTTTAAACGGGATTGTTTAACCTCATTAGTACCTTCATAGGTGATGCACAATTTATCCCAAATCTTTTTACCAGTTTTGCAAGTTGAGACACGCATGTAATCCTCAGATTTTAAAGCACAGAAAAAACAGTTCAAACATTTTGCATTTAATTGAGCTAAATCACGTTCATCAAAAGTCCATTCAGTAAAAGAAATTTCAGTTTTAATACCATTAATTTCAAGAGAAGGTGGAGAATAACCTTTTTGAATAAGCATCCACATGCGATAATCAGTAGATTGCAAAAACGTTGACATGCGAATTTTCCAAAAGTCAAAAGGTAGGTTATCGAACAGGGGAGGTCGGGTAATAGAATACCCTTCCGTAGTGTTATGATTCCCAAGGTTAGCCATAGGTCTAATTCAAAAAGTTTTCAAACTTAAAATTTTGAATCTTGCTCTGATACCACTTGAAAGTTCGCTAGGGATGTTAAGCCCTATAGAACTAGCCTAAGCTAACCAAGAGGGGGGGTGAATTGGTAATTAAAATTTTCTTTTCTCAAAGAATAAAAATCACAAACCAAAATCACCACAGAAAAACAAAGTGCGGAAATAAAAGTGCGGAAGGAAAAAATAAGAACACAGAAATTTATAGTGGATCGGTCAACTCGACCTACGTCCACTCCTTGGAGGCACCCTCCAAGTATTGCACTACAAAACGTGACTCTCCTTTAGCCCCCACGGCTAGGCGGAGAAGCCCTCACAAGAACCTCCTTTTTGCCACCCCGACAAGGTAGAGAACCTACCTCCTTTTGTTTCCTCCTGAAGCTGGTAGAGAACCACAACCAAAAGCTAACTCCTTACCTCTACCGACCCATCCACAGATAAGAAACTCTAGACGAAGAATAAGCAGAGCGATCCTTGAAGCAACCCTTGTGAATCCCCTCACAAGCTCCCCCTCACAAGATCCTCTCTCTCTCCCTCTCTCTCTCTTTCTCGCCTCAAGGTCTTCTCAAGTCAAGGCAGCAGCCAAAGGTTTTGAAAAATGTTGAACAAGAGCTCTTAAATAGAAGAGCTTCAAAGGAGCTCATTAATTGTAAGTGCCTGACAATATCGTCCAGGCCGATATAGACATCGGCCTGGCCGATCAGTACAAATCAATGAAGATCGGCCAAAGCATCGCCCTGGATGCAAAACAGGACGATTG
Source organism: Dendrobium huoshanense (assembly GCA_016618105.1). Lineage (NCBI taxonomy): Eukaryota > Viridiplantae > Streptophyta > Magnoliopsida > Asparagales > Orchidaceae > Dendrobium > Dendrobium huoshanense. Next base: position 15,213 of record JADPUM010000125.1, on the reverse strand, counting down.
AAAATTGGCTTGATCATCTAGGCCGATCTCACAATCGTCCTGGCCGATCAGTTCAAATCAGAGGAAAATTGTCCTGACAATAGCCCTGGATACGAGCTGGCCGATATTTATCGTCCTGAAGTAACTTAAGGTTTTTGACTGGATCATTCTGGTCGATCCTACGATCGTCCAGAACGATATGATCGTATCAATCATCCTTAATTACTTCCTTGATTTCCTAAACAATTATGACATAATTTGTGAATATCATCCTAGTCGATACAGAATCGTCCTAGACGATAATAAAAAAATACAGTATACCTTAATTGTCTATGGAAGCAACTTCTTTCTATTTTGAGCTTATCGTCCTGGCCGATACACGTATCGTCCAGGCCGATACACGTATCGTCCAGGCTGATCTGTTAATGTCGGCTGCCTTAATTAAAAATCCTTATTTAGATTTTCTGTTTTAAGCCTGGTCGTCCAGGCCGATCCAAAAATCGTCCTGGCCGATATAAGTAAAAATAAAAATTCTAAGTCTCTCAAGTGTGTGTGTGATGGGTTACTTAGCATCAGTCTCTTTGACCTTTACAAGTAGACTCAAGAAGTGAAAAATAAAAGTACAGACTGACTCAACCCTAAACCTACGCAATCCTGAATTGGCTTCGTCTTGTTCGTCCGATCTTCGATTCCTGAATCGTTAGAAGCAACAAGCAGTCCAAGAGAAATAGTGTTTGTCAATCATCAAAACATAAGCCATGAAAAATAGATTTGCAACACGAGGTACTCTGCTTTCTCCAGGAGAGAGAAAAATGAGAAGGTTCTCTACCGTCGCCAGGGCGTGAAAACTGAGTTTGGCACTCCGCCACGCCGGATTGGTTAAAGGGAGTATTGTAAGGGCTTCTCCGCCTTGCCAAGGGGGGAAAAAGGAGAGCTATTGCTTGTAGTGAAATAACCGGAGTGGAGGACTCCGGGGAGTGGACGTAGATCATGGTTTGACCGAACCACTATTAAAATCTCGGTGTGCTTTTTCCTTATTGTCTTTTTATTATTGCGTGAAGTTTATTTCATAATATCTGCTTGGAAAATTTTGTGAAAGAAAAGTTGTTTAATTTTTTTTTTATGTTAAAATTTTAAAAGCATCAAAAAAATTAGAACTCCTGCTTAGGTTTCAATTATTGTCAAAAAATTTTCACAATTTATTGTCCATCTAGTAACTTCAGTGTGTTCCACCACTAGTGAATTTATTCCTGAGAAAAGAAAGTATGATGATTCACATCTAACCTTAAGGAATATAAAATAAGAAGATCTTGACAGAAGGAAACATAGCTTTCCATAAATGATCGGATTTAAAATTTGAAGCTAAAATGGGGTCATAGAGGGAGTTATCCATTACTAGTGAATTATCATATGAGGAGGAAGATTCCTCTACATAAGATCAAGATAAAACTTTAGGATGCTGGCACATAGGGCTTGCTTTATCACTAAAATATCTAATCCTAAGGCAAGAAAGCATAATGACTAACATCTAACCTTTAAAAATAATAATAATAATAATAATAATATTCTGGAATTTGAGAATTTGAACTAAATTAAGTTAATTTGATTTAAAATTTGAAAATTTTATTGATTCAAAGATTAGGCTGCATCAAGCATAGTATTTCTTAAGGAAACACCAATTGATAGGTAACATTTGGTGATTTCCCTTACAACCCACTAACTGATAAGAGCCTTCTTCATAGACTATCTCTATAATAAAGGGCCTTTCCCAGGTTTATTCAAAGTTCTCACCAATATTTTACCAAGCTAAGATAGGCTACGAAGAACTAAGGCCAAGTATCCTTCTTGGAAGGTTCTAGGTCACACTAACTTATTTTAAGATTGAAGAACTCAGGCTTTATACAACACTAAGTTTGTTTGAGCTTGGAGACAACATTCTTTAAGACCCTCATACTCTTCTAACCGGAGTTGTGCATTTACTTTTGTTGTTATTAGGTTATGGATTACAATTTTAAGTGAATGGATTAGAACTTTCATGTAGTACGACCTCTGACCCATACACTAGTACAAATTGTATGGATTGGGTCGGGGTCTTATAAGTGCTTTGGTAGGCCCACAAGGCTTCCACCAACCTCTCATCCCAATGATGTTTATTATTACCAAGGGTCTTTTTAATGATTTTCACTAGAGTTTTATTGAACGCCTCAGCCAAGCCAATAGCAGGGGGGTAATAGATTGTTGAGTATGTCTAATCAATACTATGGCGCCTTATAAAATTGTTATTTTTATAGACTTGAAAGTTGACCCATTATTGAATATGATTCTATGGTGCATGCAAAATCGATATACGATATGGTCACGAAAGAATTTCATAACATGGTGTGTTGTTACCTTTCACAAGGGAATTGCTTTTTCCCATGTTAAAAAGTAATCAATCACTGTTAAAATGAAGTGATAACCATTTGAAGAAGGACATCCATGCCCCAACTTTTGAAGGTCCACAAATCAATCATGGGATCCAACATGTTAGGTGGCTAATCTAAAACTACACCATGTATCTGCCCTCGGTGACAACATTTTGTAATTTTCATGCAATCGTCAACCATTGTAGGCCAGTAGTGTCCCAATCTTTTGATTTTCAATTTCATCTTAGGATCTGATTGATGAGCATCATATAGTCCAGCATAGAACTCATTAATTATCTTTAGGGCCTCTCATCTATCTAAATAACGGAGCCACATCTGATTGAACAATCGATGATATAACATATTGTTGACTAGTGCATATAATTGGGTATGTTTCTTAATTTGATTTGCAAGTGACCTATCATGAGGAAGCTTGCCTCCTTAAAGTAAATCAATCAAGGTTTTTATTTAATCACCTTCTTTGCCAACTACTGAAGAGGTAAAAAGGACTTGGGAATATTTTTTATGGATGTGCTCCAACTTTATAGGAGACATGACTTGATGACCTTGAAACTCTATAAGAATGGAGTCCTTTTCTAGAAAGGAAAATTCTTTTACAAGCTTTTCTAGGGCATCTTTTAAAGAATTGCTTTCACGGGGAATCCTATACATATTTACAATGGGAATTTTCTCAAGTAAGTGACTAGCATACTAGCGATACTTTAGGAGTTTAGGATTGAAAACCTTGTAGGTCCATGCATTCTATTTGAACACCAGTTAAGAGTAACCAAATATTTTAATCACTTTTACCTCCATCAAGATTATAAGTTCTAAGCTAGTTATCAGAGATTCGTACTTAGAATCTTTTTTTTTAATGGCTCTGATAAGTGGTAAGAAAAGTGCATCATTCCCTTATCCGGTGTTATGAAAAATAGGGTAATTTCAATTTTTTCAAGAATAGTAGATTGATGTGTGTTGCCCCGCTGGGAAGATGCTACGCCATTAAAATACATTTCAAAGACTCAATTACTAGATTCCTCGAAACTCATGATTTTCTTGTTAGGTAAATAATTATTTAGAGGAGACTCCACCAATAGCGTGTGTGCAACAAGGAAGTCGATAATGGCCTATCCTTTCACAATACGTAGGGGAATGAAAGTGATTTCAAATTGATGTAATATCATAGACCAACAAGCTAAATGTACTAACAATATAGGACATGTCATATGATACTACAAAGGATTCACACAGGAAATCAAATTGACTTGAAGAGAAAGCATGTAATACCTTAGTTTTTGTGCTACAACGATTGAAGCAAAAATGTGTTTCTTGATTGAAGGATACTAGATTTCCATTGGAAGGATTCTCCTACTTAAGTAGTAGAGAGTATTCTCTTTCCCCTAATCATTGACTTAAGCAAGGAGGGCCTCATGAGACTCATCAATGGCTACATTGTAAAGGATTAAAGGTTTCACCATAATAGGAGCAGCAAAATTGGCGTATTTTTCATATAATATTTAATATTTTTGAAAGTATATTGACATTTCACATCCCAGATGAATTTGGCATCTTTTTTAGTAGGAAAAAGAATATTTGACATCTTCCAAAAAGATTTGGAATGAACCTTCTTATATAGAACAATTTTCCTCAAAAAGACCTTTGTTGAGTAAGGCTCTTGGGAGGCGACATATTTAAGATGGCTTCAATTTTGGAAGGATCAATTTTGATTCTGGTGCCTCACTACAAAACCTTAGAATTTTCCCAAGTAATGCCAAAAGCACATTTTAGCAAATTCATCTTAAGTTCGTAGTGGAACATCCATTTGAAGAAAATTGTTAAGTCATAAAGATATGCTTATTTGATTTTGCTCTTAACAACTAAATTGTTGATGTAGCATTCAACTTGATTATGGATTAATTCATCAAAGATTTGAGTCATAGCCATTTGGTAGGTTGCATCGATGTTTTTAACGACAAATGGAAACATTTTATAACAAAAAATCCTTATAGGAATTTTTAATGTAGTGTTTCTTTCATCATTTTCGGGCCATCTTGATTTGATTATAGCCAAACGATCCATCCATGAAGGAGAAAAAAATTTCCAAAGAGGTAATGCCCACAATAAGTTATGATATGGGTAAAGGAAATTCATCCTTAAGACATGCCTTATTTAGGTCTTGATAGTCAATACAAACTCATATTTGATTGTTTTTCTTATGAATTAGCACGACACTAGCAATCCAGCAGGGATTTTATTCCTCACAAATTAATCTAGCCTCAAGCAATTTCTTGACTTCAAAAATGACTTATTGTTGAATTTCTAGATGCATACATTATGGAGCTTATGTAATTAGGAATGGCATTGTGCTGGATTCCATATTTATGAATTATGACTTCAGTGGATAAACCTAATATTTCATCATATATCCAGGCAAAGCATTCCTTAAACTCGAAGAGAAGTTGAATTAGATCCTTAAACTCATCCTTACTCAATAAAGAACTTATAAAGATGGGACGAGTTTCTTTCTCAATTCCAAAATTGAATTACTTAAGTTCATTAACTGTCAATTTAATTTCTTCCTCAAATTTAGGGGGTGCATTCTGAATTTGAAGTTCATCAAAATCACCTAAAGTTTCTAAATAAAGTCTATCAAGTGAATAAATGACTTTAGTAGGGAGATTTTTAGATTCAAAATGATTAGTTATTATTAAATTATATGCATCATCATTAAAATAACTAACGGTATCAACATCAATACCACTTGTCAAATTTTTATTGATTTTTTAATTAGAAATGTTTTCATGATATCTAGCTTGGCCCTTAATCCATAGACTTAGAACAAGAGCTTTAGAGATAAGTTTTTTGACACTAACAGGAAAGTAGCTAAAAGATAATTCCATTAATTTGTTAAAGTCTACCTCATCAAGGGTTACATCGTCTTCATTTCTTAAGGAGGAGAAGCTAGGGAAAAACTTCTAGATTTTCCTTACTTCATTATCTAAATTAGGGGTATCCTAGTCATTAACTCTTAGATGGTGATGGCAGATAGTGGGTTAATGTTAAGGATTCAATGGCCCTATTAAGCTTTTTATAAAGAGTTAATTTAGGCTCATCACTTTGAACTTTTGAATTGTAAACCTCCTGGTCACAATTCAGTTCTAAGGTGAGATCAAATTTTAGAGCAGGATTTATTTTTCAATAGTCAAAAGCAATTTTATCATCCCTTTTTTTATTCTTTATCAAAACTTGATTCTAGTTCTCTGTACATTGGGGGATTTATTTTTCAACAAAAGTATAACCTCAACCACATACTCTTTGGTCCATCCTCTTACCTTATTGAGGTATTTATTTGGAGGCCTAAAGACTATGCACTTGATGTCATCATCGCTATTAGAATTTTATCTTTTTTTATTCCTAACTTTTTATACTTTTAACTTTTGAATTATTTTTTTATTTTGATTTTTTACTTTCTCCCCTTTAACATTGATCCCTGCCTTAGGTTAGGCGGTGGATCCTTTAGGTGCATAGTATGCAGCATCCTCGTAGATCTCAATCTCATGAATAGATAATGGTTATAGATCACCCTTAATTTAATACTCAATGTCATCTCATTTGTATTTGATGCATTGGTGTATGGTAGATGGAATCATCCTATACTCATGGATCCAGGCCTACGTAAGAGTGTCTTAAATGATGAATCTGAATCAATTATATGAAATTTTGCCTGTATTTTTAACTCTTGTATCTCTATAAGGAGGGTAATTAAACCTACAACCTTCTCGCCCTTTTCGTTGAACCCACAAAGCACCAACTTGTAGGTTGAGAGTTTGCTAGTATCAACTTTAAGGTATGTAAGACTCTTTATATTCATGACATTGATCGATGCACCTGGATCAACAAGAACTCTGGATAACTTGAATTTTCCCACATTTATGGTGATGCAAAGTGGGCAACTATAATCAACAATTCTAAGGAGTAAATCCTCTTTGGTAAAGGTTACTCCTAGAATTTCATTGAAGTATAAAGATTCTTCTTTAGAAGTTGAATCTAACTGAGCTAAGCAAATTTATTGGTTGATAAGTACTTTAATTAAGGATTCTCACATCTCCTCAGAGAAAATAAGGGTGTCATAGATGCTCAACTTAGCAGGAAACTTCTTAAGATGATTTAAGACATTATATTTAACTTTAAAGCATGAAGACTAGGGCCATACATATTTAATTAAGGATTTGATTGTTAAGTTGAATTCAATCATTAAAAATAACTTGTTTTCATTTTTTCCTAAGGAAAAAGCCTAAAGGGTATGACCTTATCACCTCGTAGTTGTACTTGTACGATATCTTCCAAAGAAAAAATTATAGTACTGTCTATGCTCTCCTTAGGTGATTTATTATCATCTTTTGAATGTAAGTTCAAATCTAAAAAGTCTTTCATGATGGGACTCTCTTGAAAATTAATTTCATTGGTATCACCATCTGATATGACTTTTGACCCGTTTCCCCCTTAAATCGACAAATATGGGGAGCTGAGTTTTTAAAGGTCTTGATTGAACTCAGTTAATTCTTGATAATTTTCAACATAAGAGTCATTTAGAAATTTATTTACAATAGTAATCATCAAAATTTTGTAGAAATATTGTTTTTCTTTATTGATCTATGACTCTTTGCCTTTGATGAGGAAAAGTAAAAGCCAGATAACATTAATAGGGACAGTGCTTTTGAGCTACCATCCACCACTTATAAATATCTCTCATCAACATATTTCCTCTCTATAAAGTGTATCCCTTTTTATTTTTATTGATTATAGTAGTTCATATAACTATTAGATAAAAAACTACCTCAATATCCTCCTGCGAAGCCTCCAAGTCAACCTCCCAAATCAGGCCTTAGGCTCTCATCGGAAGCTATTGAGAAAGATGAAGTATTTATAAATCGACTTTTTAAATGCCCAGAATAGTGTTATATCCCAACCATCTTCAATGGATAAAGAAAGATTATAATTTTTACCTGATATTTATTTGATAGACCCTTTATTCAAATCAACCAAGTAGTCCTTTTGAATGATTATGTTACATTAACAAAAATTCTTTTCGATCCACTCCTTAAAGAAAATGAAATCTCTGATTGTGTGGCCCAACATGTAGTGGTAAGGGCAAAAATTAGGCTCATTCTTCATCTTTTAGCTTCTTTGCCTCCGACAATAAAAGATTTGGCTTCTTCTTAAGACTCTTAAAGATTTTCCATACTAATTCTCTTTAAAAAGGATATGGATGAGATAATCTCTCTTTAAAAGAAATCGGGTAAGATTTCCTAGTGCACTGAGGGGTTACTTGGAAGCGTTGCGATTTCTAGATTTACTGGGGTAGAGGACCACTGGACTGAGGGCTAGCTAGTTTCTTCTTTTTATCAATTGCAGACATTGTAGTAGCTCTTTTTTCAAATAATTTCACTGGCTTACTGATTTTCTTCTCCTTTGAAGCATCCTTTAGGAATGGCATTCTAAAGTCTCTTCTTGTAGATTATTATCTTTATTAAGAAGCTTTTCAAAAGTTTTTATGGGGAAACCCTTTAACAAAAAAGCAATAGGTCTGTGTATGTTCTTTATAAGAATTTCCATATTATGTTACTTCTGTAGTTGAGATTCACACTTCATCAAGAGATATTTCCATCTTAAAATGTATTCAACTAGATACTCTCCTAGATTTTATTTCTTGATGACAAGATTGTCATTGGTTATTCTCTACTAAACTCCTAAGAATCTCTTTAAGAATTGACCCTTGAACTCTGTAAAAATTTTTAATGAACTATTTGAAAGATCTACATGCTACTCTAAAGCAATATAAAAAAGACTACTAATATTCTGGTGAAATAGTAGAGCATTTGACCCCCCCTACATTGTAACAACTCGCGTGAAAGTTGGCTAGAGGTTTTCTTGGGTTTTTGAAGCCATTTAAAACCTTAAAAGAAGGTGGAAAAAAGCCCTTCGGATAACGAACTTGGTCATATTCTTCGTGGTAGAGCCTAACCTTTGGAATAGACAAAGCTCCTTGAGAATGGACTAAGGCCTCCCTTACCTGTGTCTCAACCATTTATTTGATATCTACCAGGGTTTTGCTAGAGGAATTGGGAGAACTATTAATTGAACTTGCTAGATCACTGGTTGAACTGAAGGAATTGTTGGTTGAACAAGAATAATTAATGGTGCTAACTCACAAACCTTCAAGCTAAACTCTAGCTTACTGCCCCGATCGATCACTAATTGAACTATAGTTTGTGTTGGCTTAGACAAGGATTATTATGTCTTAATCAACTAATCATGTATTTCCTTGAGTTACAGTGACATATCTTCAACTTGTGCTTCTAGATTCTTAATATTTTTATCATTATCTGGCCTACTGATTCATCAAAATATGACCCAACAACTGTTGAGCTCTATTTGTTAGAGCAGGGTTTTGAAAACTTAGCAACTTCGACTGTTGCTCGAGTCTCAACCATACAAATATTCCTGGCTTATTCTTTATCTATCAAAAGGTCATCTGAATCTAGATCAAAGGCTTCTATAGCCTTCTTCTTTAAAATCTTTAGGATTTCTTGGACCATTTTATTGGCTAGTCTACCATCAATTATAATTGGATTTAATGGGAAGTACCCTTTACATTCTAGCATCTAATTAAATTATCTCTTATCAAGCTTAGAGAGAATTTTATGGATCTTATGGTTTCATTCAGTGACTAACTCTATAGCTTGCTAATCTAACAACTCTACATCAATATCTAGAATTATCTCCTCCCCTCTAACTATTCTAGGGTTAGTAGTCATGAGGGTTGAATGCTTAGTTACTAGAGGGGCATCCACCATAATTAGTGATAGATGATTTTGTAAAGTCAAAGCTCCAATATCAATAGGAGTGGAGTCCTCACCTCCATGAATAATGAGCCAGGAGACATCAACTGGTGGTAGATCTAAACAGTCTTGAATCAAGATTCCTTTAGATATGCTTAACTTCTTTTCTACATAATTATACTTTGGTGACATGGGCCTCATGCAATTAACATCCACTGGTCTCAAATCTTCAACAATCTCTTTGGATTTGGCTATTACAGGGGTCAGCTTAGAAAATCTTAAAGGAGGAACCGACAGTTTACCATTATGAAGTCAACCCATGCCAGATCACATCAGAACTATATTCTCCATCCTTATAGATGGGTGGCGTGGCACCCAAAGGTATTTATCCACTAGTACTAAGGTCACATGCTACTTAACAATTTTTTCATTTCTGTATACAGGCTGAGGTGTCATATTCCTAGCTTTAGACTTTTCTTCTTTTAAAACTTCTTTTCCAAATTTATATGAAATCACCCCTTTTAGGTGTCAAATGTATTGCTCCTTAGTTTGACCTCTCTTAGCTATACAAGTACGAATAATGTTCCTCAATATCCTTATTCTCAAAGTATAATTCTTCTTCAGAGTTTTTCAGACTGAATGGTCCACTGGGCATGGTGGAGAGCTGGCAATCCTGGAGACTCTCTCCTCCCTTGCACCAACTGTGAGGGGAAAGAAATGACTCCCCTTGAGGAGTTGAGAAGAGGAAGGAATGGGCAACGTTTTAACAGCCTCAGGCTCAAGTAAACTTAGGGCCATCAGCTCGACCATCTTTCTTAATTTTGTTATTTTTATCCTAAACCTCCTTAGGTAGTTCTTTCTATCATTCTTATTGCCAAAAGGGACTTCAGCACTAGAGGATCCTTCCTCAAAGACAGATTCAACTTCAACTACAACTATAGACATCAACTTCTTATCCTCTTCAAAAGATACAACAAACTTCTATTCCTTATCCTCCCTAGCAAATTCAATAGGTGTGGGGACAACAACTTCCTCCATTTTAAAAGTGGTGGTTGGGGGGGGGGGGGGGGGGGGGGGGGTCGGTTGTGGAAGTCCTCGACCCTACTACTAACTCAACTAGAGTGATCTCCTTACATCCTTCAATGGTAAGGTTGATCATAGTCATACCATTTACATACAACATTTTTTTTTATAAAACTGCATATTGCATTAAATACAAAGAAGACTTAATACAAACTACTAAGTGATAGAAAACCTATCACTATCCTCCTTTAACAAAGAAAAGAAAGAAGGAGGAACCTTATAACAATCTAATTCTTCGCACAAAAAAAAATCCTTTTAAAGCATAGTTAGCACAGAAATCAGCTAACTTATTACATTCTCTATTTGCAAAATGAAATAAAAGAACTTCAAAATCTTTGAGAAAAGACAAATCTTTCCTTCCAAAATGGTTATCCACCTGATCATCTTTGACAACCGAGTTTTGTAAATGTTTCTTGATGTTCAAGTTGTCTCCCTCTATAATTATTCCTTTCAAATCCATCATCCAATCCTTGATAACTCTTCTCAACGAACGAAAATCCAAAAGTTCCAAGTATCCATTGTTCCAATGCAAACAACTGAACCCAAAAGCTATCAAAAATCTTCCTCTATGATCTCTAAAAATTCCTCCAACTCCAGCTTCATTAGAATGAAGCAAAGCTGCATTAATATTTACCTTAATCCATCCTGGTGGAGGGGGATGCCAAAAAGAGGAAATCAACAACATATGCTGGTTAGTACCACAGTTGTCCGAATATAGATTAAACTTTAGAGATAATGATGCAAAACTAATAACATTAGAGACAATGTAGCCCAACCCGAACTCATGACCTTCATGTATGAAAATATTTGTACTCTTCCAAGAGTGAAAAATAATAGAATAATATAATCTCACGATAAAAGGATTCACCTTCTCTAACTTTCTCAGATTTTCCAAAAAGTCCAGGAAATTAGCAAACACTAGAATGTGAATGCCTCACTGGTTATCCAATTTAATTGATAGAATTACCTTTGAACATCTAACAACAACGTGCTCCACATCTTTCTTCATCTCAAAATCTCTCGGGCACAGGTTGTTATTTAACAATCTCCTATACATTAGGAAATTAGTAGTAGGAATAGCATTTTTCAGAAGATGCCACCAGAATAACGCAACACAAGAATTAAACTTCAAATCTTTTAACCATTTCCAAGCCTGTATTAAAACTGAATCTTCCTCCTCCGACATTATCTCATAGCGCATGGCCAAAGATGTAATAGTCTTACTAGAGAAGTTACTTATAAGTTCCAATTCATCCTCTATATGATCCAAACTAATCCTGACGTGAAGGATCATTTCCACCAAATCTGCTCCAAAAATTTTAGCTAGCTTTACTTGATTCCAAGCTCCATTAGAAATAATGCTAACCAGAGGAGAAAACTCTACATCCACCACTGCAATGAATGTTGGTCACCTAGAAAAGCTTCTATCTAATACCCAAATGTCTTTCAAAATATTAACTGAAGATCCAATAGAAATTTTCCTCCTTACAATTGGTCTAAGAGCATTAGCTCCACTAAGCAATAATTTCCATGTCAAAGAAACATTCAACCTTCCCTCATTACACCACACAATTCTACTATACTTTGCAAGTAATGACTTACTGAGAATGGAATTTGGTTTGTTTAAAATAATGCCAAACCAATTTTGCCCTCAAAGGTTCCCAGGAAGCAACTGTAGAATGAATCCGCTGTCCTCCTTTTAAAAGTGGTTCACAAATATCTTTCCAAGCAACAAAATGTAAACCATGGTTCCCATCTTTTTTGTTCCATAAGAACTCCCTACACATCATATCAATCATCTTCAAAATAATCAAAGGAACTAAATAAAGAGAATAGTAAAACACTCGAATTGAGAACATCACCGACTTAATAAACACCAATCTTCCAGAAAAGTAGATGAATTTCTTACCCCATACCTCAAATTTTTAGGCTAATTTTTCCAAAAGCTTCGAGAAATATGCTGCAACAAACCTTCGTAAAGCAATCTTGATGCCCAAGTAGTGTAACTCTTTGACTCCCACAAAGCCCATAATCTTGGAAATGACCCTCCTCCTCCTCTCCATATAATTGCTAAAGAGGATAGAAGATTTAGAAAAGTTAATTTGTTGACCCGTCCACCAGCAATAATCTGATGTAATTTTCTTAATTTTGCTTAAGTTTCTGAGCTTTGCATTTGAGAACATAAGGATAACATTAGGAAATAAGAGATGGGAAATCTTTGGAGCCAAAGGAGCAACTTTCAAACCAAAATTCCTTCCCTTTGTTATGAAAGCATTAGTAAGAAGTTGAGAGCATAAAATGAACAAATACGGTGATAATGGACATCCTTGTCTAAAATCGCTCTTGCCTTCAATCCAACTCAAATCAGCCCCATTAACTTGTACCGAGAAAACTAGGTCAATCACACACTCCATTAAGAGGTTAGAAAATCTTTTTGGGAACCCAAAGTAATTCAAAACTTTCCTTAGAGTATCCCATTCCATGCTATCATAACCTTCTTCCATGTCCAATTTAATTGCAACCAACCCTTTTTTAGATTTAGAAAATCTAAATTTATACAAAAGTTCTTGAGCAAGAAGAACATGATCCAATAAAGCTCTCCCTTTTATGAAAGCTACTTGAACATCGGATACCAAATAATGGATCACCTTCATCAATGTATTTAAATGGGCTTTCACCATAATCTTATAAATAGAAAGACATAAGCTAATTGGATGAAAGTTAGAAGGAACTAAAGGATTACTGACTTTAAGAATACGCACAACTAAAGTTTTCATCCATTTAGAGCATATCTTGCCCAAAGAAAAAAAGAGATGAATAGCATTCCTCACATCCAAGCTAATTGTCTTCCAATATGCCTTGATGAAAGAGTACGTGATTCAATCAACACCTGGAGAGATATTATAACCAAGATCTTTAACCACAACTTCTACTTCTTCTAGCAAACAATCAGCATCAAGGATATCACAACTTCCTTGACTTAACAAGTTTGGATTCAATGGCCAACCATCCAAACATCATTTTCTAAGTTTCCATTTTTTGCTAAAAAAACTTAAGAATACTTCCTTGGTAGCCTCGGAATCCTCCACCAGCATACCCATGTCATTTTTCACTTGCTTAATATGGCTACCATTTCTTCTACCATTTGCAAAGAAACTAGAATTTGTATCACCTTCACTTAATCACTTAGCATTTTCCCTTTTCCTTCACCATGCACTCAATCGAGCAAGAGTACAACTGAATTCTTTAAATTTAGATATGAGAAGAAGAACTTTAGTATCAAGAAAATTATGAACCAATGACAACTCCAATTGAAGCTCACCGATTTCTTTCTTCAGTTTATCCTTCAAGTCAACCTTGTTTTGATGCTCTGATTTGCTCCAAATGTATAAAGCTATTAATACTCTTGAAAACTTTTTATTTTAAAGCTTCCATAGCATCTCCTCTAACAGGTTTAGCCCATGATATTTTGATAACCGTTGATATAGCCGGATAAGACAACCATACATCTTCAAATTTCTGAAATCTACTACTATGATTTTCTTGATTAAAAATTTTCAATATAATATGGTAATGGTCCGAAGTGATCCTAGCCAAGTGCCTTACTGAAGCCTGATGGACCAATTCCAATGCTTTCGAGTTCAACAAACATCTATCAAGACTTTAATGAATGTGAGCACTTACATTTTTATTATTATACCAAGTATACTTAGAACCAACAATCCCAACATAATGAAGGTCACTTCTGTTCATAAAAGTTTTCATCTCTAAAGGCCCTAGGGAAAAAGAGAATTTTTTCCACCCTTTCTTATCTTCTTGAGAAAGAATGCAATTAAAATCTACCCCTACCACAAAGGGTACCTCGGACCTCAAATAACACTCCAGATAATCCAACAACTCACTTATGCCATACAAATCCCTGCTACCATAAATAGTAGATACCACCCAAACACCTTTATTAAAATTTTCAACTCCCCAACTACACATTAAGCAGAAGCTTCCAACAAAGTAAAAGAGGCCAAATTAGACCTTCATATTACCAATATTCCTCCAGACATCCCTCTAGATGGGAAAAAAAAATCCCAATCTGCTCCCATGAATTTATCAAAATCATCTTTAGAAAGAGATTATATTTTAGTCTCCATAATTCCAACAAAAAAAACATCCCACTCTTTAACAAATTCCTTCAAATACAAAGAGGCCTCCTTCTTATTTGCCCCCCTATAGTTCCAAAAGACTAATGAACTCATTTTATCAAGAAGGTAGAAAGTCCCCCACCCCTTTTCGTGTTCAGATAAGCTTTACTTTGCCTCAAAGATGAATTTATTGGCCCAAGAGACCTAAGTTCCTTAGAAAGCTTTGTTTTATGCAAACTAGACATAACATTGCTCAAGCAAGCATTGACATCACCTTTATTCTCCAGAACAACTTCATTGCTGAAAATAGCTAAATCATCCTTCCTCTTGAGATGGGAAGGGTCCACAGACTCCACCAATTCTCCTTCTTCAATTTCAATTCTATTAGGAACATCAGCCTTTTCTAAAATAATTTCCTCCTCACATAATGAATTTAGCACTTCAAAATGGTTTTTTCCAAAAAAGTGCAATTTGGATTTAGTAAGAAATAAAAGGTGCATACCCGGTCTTTCAAGATATTCCTGAGCAAAATCACCATCCAAATTTCCACCATCTTCCATCTTACCCAGTACATTCATAGCAGAATCACCAACATTTTCAGCATCATTAGGAGGAATAAAATCATCCCCAACCATACAATAATTATTCATCGCAGATAATAAAATAACATCCTCTTGTGCATTTAAAATAGAATTCTACACATATTCAGCTTCAACTTGTGCATCATTCCCATTCATAGTATTTTCTAACGCCCCAGCCTTTTGTTCT
>JADPUM010001077.1:0-29000 GCA_016618105.1 Dendrobium huoshanense | reverse complement strand
AGTTGAATGACACTAGACAACGGTACTCCACCTATGACAAGGAATTTTACGCCATCATTCAATCCCTTAGGTATTGGCGACACTACCTTCTACCTCAAGAATTTGTTATCTTCTCGGACCATGAAGCATTACGATACATTAACTCTCAAAAGAAACTCAATGCTCGACATGGCCGTTGGGTGGAATTCCTGCAAGAGTACACGTACACCATTAGACACAAAGCAGGGTCTGAAAATAAGGCCGCTGATGCCTTAAGCCGTCGAGTAATGATTACTAGAGAAATGAGTACTGAAGTGATAGGTTTCGATCGACTCAAAGAAGACTACCCTGAATGCCCTGATTTTAGAGAAGCCTATTCTGCACTTACCACTGGGAAGGAGCGAACCTTTGGAGATTTCATGTTGGAACATGGGTATTTATTTAAATCACAAAAACTTTGCATTCCCAACACGTCACTGCGAGAATTCCTTGTTTGGGAACTACATGCAGGAGGGCTAGCATGTCACTTCGGACAAGCCAAGACCATAGCTGCTCTAGAAAACCGATTCTTTTGGCCTAGCTTAAAGCGTGATGTTAGTCGACTTCTTAGGAGATGCCACACCTGCCAGCTCGCTAAGCAACGTAAACAGAACACAGGACTCTACACACCCTTACCCGTACCCAATTGTCCATGGCAGGACGTGAGCATGGATTTTGTTCTAGGATTACCAAAGACTGTAAGAAAACATGACTCGATTTGTGTCGTTGTCGACCGTTTTTCTAAGATGGCCCATTTCCTTCCTTGCACTAAGACTTTCGATGCCTCCCGCATCGCTAAACTCTATTTTGACGAGATTGTTAGACTCCATGGTTTACCCAAGACCATTGTTTCCGATAGGGATGTCAAGTTTACTAGCTATTTTTGGAAAACCTTGTGGCACAAAATGGGCACAAAACTCCAGTTCTCCACAGCCTTCCACCCCCAAACCGATGGACAAACAGAAGTGGTTAATAGAAGTTTAGGAAATCTTCTAAGGACTTTAGTAGGGGAAAATATACGAGATTGGGATTCCAAGCTTCCTATTGCTGAATTTTCTTACAACAACTCCGTCAATAGAACCACTGGTCTGAGCCCTGCTGAAATCGTGTATGGATACCTACCTCGACAGCCCGTAGACTTGCTTCCCATGAGTCCTAGAGTTAGAGTGTCTGAGTCAGCATCTGCATTTGCATCCCACATACAGGAATTGCATAAAGAAATCAAAATGAAAATTGAACAAAGCAACGCCAAATACAAATTAATTGCTGATCAAAAGAAAAGGTTTAAAGAATTTGAGGTAGGAGACTTTGTGATGGTGCGAATCCGTTCGGAGCGTTTTCCTCCCGGATCCGCGAAGAAATTGCATGCGAGAAGCGCCGGACCGTTCAAAATCATTTCTAAGATAAATAGCAACGCTTACGTGCTGGACCTCCCCGAAGGTTTTAACATCAATCCTACTTTTAATATAGAAGATTTAGTAGCCTTCGAGGGACCAGAGTTTAACCCCCACAATCCACTTATAAATGAGCCTTGTGTGAACCCACCTAGTGAGATCCCCAGCCCAGCTCCACTTCCCAAATTGCCCCCTTTACCTACTGCGGAGAAAATAGAAACCATACTGGATGATGAGATCATTTCCACGAAAGAAGGAGGACGACGGAGGTACCTAGTGCACTGGAAAGGGACACCACCGACGGAGGACACTTGGATGGATCGAGAGGAGTTACAGATCCTAGACCCGGACCTTTTGGAGTTGTACGAGAGTTCCAGAGCTGCTCACTCGACGGGGTCGAGTTTTCTCCCACCCGGGGAGAATGATGAGGTCATCGACAGACAGTTTAGGCAGGTTTATCGGCGAAGGAATCGTAGATCGACGGCTACGATCGGGAGTTTATATTTTTGATGTTATCATGTTATTTTATTTCATGTATCTTTTATTTTCATGTACTAGTGACGATTTCGCCCTCATGTAGGCGTAGTGTCTATTGTAGCCCAAGGGGCATATGAGTCTTTTTTCTTTTCATGCTTAGAGACCTTTATAAAGGGGTCTCTTATTGTTGTAAGAGGCTAATGTTTGATGAATAAAATTTTGAGATTTTTCTTTGTCTTCATGCTTGAGAGCTCGAGAGAAAGAGAGGAGGCCTAGGAGAGGCTCCATCCGAAATACCCAACAGCCACCTTGGTGAGCTCTTGGCTTTATTGTGTTTATTCGCTGTTTTCTCCTTTCCCCACCACCTCCCCCTTCACCCGTCCTCTCCCCTGCAGCCGGTCCAGCCATTTCCTCCCCAGAACCGCCGATCCCCTCCCTTCCTCCCACCTTGCCGCCGGCTAAGCCAGCCGCCAGGCCACCCAGGTCCCTCCGTCCACCCCAACCCAGCCCTCTGTCCAGGAAATCCCGCCGCCCAGCCGTCTGTCCAGGAACTCCAGCCGCCCAGCCCTCTGTCCAGGGATCCCGCCGCCCAGCCTAAGGAATTTGAATTCCATGTGTTAATTCCCTCATTAATCTTTTCCTAAAATAACATCTTATATTTAGGAAGAATTTTAAATGAGATTTCATCAGTTTTAAATTTCAAAATTTGAATCTCTTTAATTGATTAAAACCTGACATTTAAATTAGGTTTTAATCAATCTCATGGGCCCCACTAATTACTCAAATCCCTTCTCTCCCTCCCTTGCTTGGCCGGCCACCTATCTCTTTTATTCTCTCTCTACTTGCCACATAAGCACCCATTAATTCCCCCCCTTATTTCTCCCTAACACCCGCCCCCTCCTAATTCAAATTTTAGGAGTTTCATTGCCATTAATCTCTCCCTCCATACTAAGAGAAATCTGAAATAAAATTTCAGAATTTTCTCTTGCTCCTCCCTAGCTCTTGGCCGACCCCCTCTCCCTTGCTTTCTTCCCACTTCGCTTCAATGTTGAATGGCGGATCCGGAACTTGAGTGGGGGTTAGTTTTCCACGCCGACGGGAGCATCGATATCCTACGCTCGCCTTGCTTCGACGTCGGATTTGAAGACGAAACCACAGTCGAAGAATACTTAGAGCGAGTCGTTCCAATCCTCGCAAGTATCTTTGACCGACGATTTCGTGGTTACACGTGGACAATCGTTGGACGTCATCCACCACCATCTTCTCCGGTGACTACTTTTCCGGCAACAAAGTCTTCCATCGCCTTCATCATAGTGGTGCTCTTCATCCTTGCATGGTTCTTATTCTCCGCTTAAGCCCAAGAGTGAACAAGAGAGAGAGAGAGGTTCTCAAGGTGAATTTCTTTATTATTAATTGCAGGATTGTCGTTATGAGCATTTATTTGTTTCTTTTATCTTTGAATGATTAGATTGATTTGGTAAACTCAAAAGCAAATCTTCGCCTAAGCAAGTTAATTACTTTGAACGATTTAATCCTTGATTTTTGTTGGTAATTAATTTGTGATGATAATGTTTTGAATAATCTTCATTTTAATTTCTAATTGCAATTCCTACTTTGATTCACATCATCTTGGTATCAGAGCATGGCTAGCATGCTTTGCTCGTGCTAGAATGCATCCTAGGAGTCTCATTTAGCTTTCCTTAGTCGTTTGCATGCATACTATCATTTGGATAGCTGTTTTTCTCTGTTTTATCTGCTGTCTTTCCTTTTCCTGCACCATATCCTGAGCATTTAAGTCATTTTAACAAGCGTCATCTTGCTGCCTTTGAAGTTATAGCATTCCTTAGAGTGTAGGACAACTCCACCTTGCTGTATCACTGCTGTCCACACGGTTTCAGCTGCTGTTAAGTACCCGTTAGTGGACCTAGGATCACTGTTAAGGTGCTGCCTTCACCTAGGAACCCTACCATAACACTTAGGTAACTTCACCCCTCGTTGTGCTTGCTGCCCTGGACTTTACAGCTGCTGTAGTTGCAATTCCAGCAAGCATTTTAGAGACTTTAGCTGCTGTCCTTGGCTTAGGAAGTCCTCCTAGTGACCCCTAACACCCAACCATGGATCCTACCCATTTGCAAACCACTTTAGACATGATTATGGGTCAATTAGGAACACTTACACAACAAATGAAGGATACCCAAACGAGTGTAGCTGAGCTTAGACGTCATTCGGGAGAAAGACTAGACAATATTGAAAGAATGGGACACCCGGCTATCTACACACCTTCTAGACCTCACTCACCATATGGCGAAGATACCCGAACAGAATATGGACCTCCTAGAGATTACTACCGACCCAACCACCGACCCCAACAAGAACCGGTAGGACGTGACGCGCCTTGGAGAGACAATGACACACAGCTCCTTAAGAGCATTAAAATAGATGCCCCGACTTTTGACGGAACGTTAGAACCCCAGGTTTTCCTCGATTGGATTAAAGGGATGGACAGTTACTTTAAATGGTATAACATTTCGGAAGAGAAGAAAGTTAGGTTCGCCGAGATGAAGCTGACAGGTAGAGCCAACCAATACTGGACTAACGTGGAACACATGAGGGAGACCCGAGGAGAATACCCTATAGCTGACTGGGGAGCGATGAAGCAAGAACTGAAAAGGAAATACCTTCCTCCCTCGTACTACCCAAGACTGCTAGATCGTTGGAATAGGCTAACCCAAGGGAGTAAACCCGTTAAGGAATATATCTCCACGTTTGATGATTTCTTAATCCGTTGTAACGGGGAGGAGACCACCACTCCCACACAACTTCTGTCCATGTTCCGAGCCGGATTAAGAGAAGACCTAAGAAATGAACTCTTTGCTAGAGGGATAAACACGTACGAAGCTGCCTGTAGTCTTGTGCTAGATCTGGAAGAATCAAGGAGCTACGTCTCTAGGACCCAAGACTCTAGACCTAATCCTTTCAAGTCCTCCTCTAGCCAACCTTACAACAAAACCCCTGGACCCTCAGGTAGTCGGCCTACTCCTAGTCAATCCCAACCTCGATCCGACTTCAAGGGGAAAACACCCGACCGAGAGACTCCCAAGACCACTGCCGGCACCAAGTGCTTTAGATGCCACGGGTACGGACACATTGCTTCTCAGTGCTCCAGCCCGTTTAAGGTCACCATAATTGAGGAAGTGACGGAGGAAGAAGGTGAACCTGAAACTGACTTAGTCCACCATATGGACGACGATGAAGAATTTTTCGACGAAGAAGATACTGCCGTTGTTCACTGCCTCCAAAAAATGAACCGATTGGATCTGCAAGTTGTTAGGTGTGCCTTTTCCCAACCTAAACCTAGCGACGACTGGCGAAGAACCTCAATCTTCTACACTTTCACTAAGATTGGAGACAAGAATTGCAAAGTCATAATAGACAGTGGAAGTTGCATTAATGCCGTATCTTCTGCCATGATTTCGAAACTGCAATTGAGAACCACTCCGCACCCAAGCCCCTATAAAGTTGCATGGATAAACTCGACCACCTTGGAGGTAAAAGATAGGAGTCTTGTTCCTGTAGAATTCGTTGGATACAAAGAGAAAATCTGGTGCGATGTTTTGACAATGGATGTGGGACAAATCATCCTTGGCCGCCCTTGGTTGTTCGACAACGATGTACACATTTATGGACGATCAAACACCTGTGTGTTTGAACACGAGGGCAAGAAGATTAAGCTGTTACCTACTCAACCTAAGTCTACTAAGGAAGGAGTTAAACCCAACTCTCTGAAACCCAACACGGACTTAAACTTGATAACTGCTAAGGACTTAGGTATGGAACTGGAGTCAGGAGCCCCTCTTTACGCACTAGTAGCCCGGGAGATAAGTGTAGATCAAGACGAACCAATCCCTGAAGAGGTAAGACCACTGTTGGAGACGTTTTCTGATGTCTTTCCTGAGGATTTGCCCAACCAACTGCCACCTTTAAGGGACATTCAGCATGCCATAGACCTAGTGCCCGGAGCTTCTTTACCAAACCTACCCCATTACCGAATGAACCCTACCGAACACGAGGAGCTCAAGAGACAAGTGGATGAATTGTTACAGCGAGGGTTCATTAAGGAGAGCCTTAGTCCGTGTGCGGTTCCTGCCCTTCTTACTCCCAAGAAGGATGGGACGTGGAGAATGTGCGTTGATAGCCGTGCTATCAACAAAATCACCGTCAAGTACCGTTTTCCCATCCCTCGATTAGATGATATGTTGGACATGATGACCGGAGCCACACTCTTTTCTAAGATCGACCTTAAGAGTGGCTACCACCAAATTAGGATCCGTCCCGGGGATGAATGGAAAACTGCGTTCAAAACTAAAGATGGATTGTATGAGTGGACTGTGATGCCTTTTGGCTTAAGCAATGCTCCAAGCACATTCATGAGAGTGATGACCCAAATCCTCAAGCCTTTCCTAGGGAAATTTCGTAGTCGTGTACTTTGACGACATTCTAATCTACAGTACCTCGGAAAGTCAACATCTGAATCATTTAAGACAAGTCTGTGAAACCTTAAGGAGGGAACAAATGTTTGCCAACCCCAAGAAGTGCACGTTTTTAACTGATCATGTAATTTTTCTGGGCTTCATTATATCCTCCCAAGGAATATCCGCGGACTCTGAAAAGGTGCGAGCAATCAATGAGTGGCCCGAACCCAAAAATATTCGAGACGTTAGAAGTTTTCACGGACTGGCCACATTTTACCGGAGGTTTATTAGGAACTTTAGCACCATAGTAGCTCCAATAACTGACTGCCTCAAGAAAGGAGAGTTCCTTTGGACCCCAGCTGCAACCAGGGCTTTTGAGGAGATTAAGAAGCGAATGATGGAAGCCCCTGTGATGAGATTACCTGATTTTACCAAAGTTTTTGAGGTGACTTGTGATGCATCTGGAATTGGTATAGGCGGAGTCCTTTCCCAAGAGGGACATCCAGTAGCGTACTTTAGCGAGAAATTGAATGACACTAGACAACGGTACTCCACCTATGACAAAGAATTTTACGCCATCATTCAATCCCTTAGGTATTGGCGGCACTACCTTCTACCTCAAGAGTTTGTTATCTTCTCGGACCATGAAGCATTACGATACATTAACTCTCAAAAGAAACTCAATGCTCGACATGGCCGTTGGGTGGAATTCCTGCAAGAGTACACGTACACCATTAGACACAAAGCAGGGTCTGAAAATAAGGCTGCTGATGCCTTAAGCCGTCGAGTAATGATTACTAGAGAAATGAGTACGGAAGTGATAGGTTTCGATCGACTCAAAGAAGACTACCCTGAATGCCCCGATTTTAGAGAAGCCTATTCTGCACTTACCACTGGGAAAGAGCGAACCTTTGGAGATTTCATGTTGGAAGATGGGTATTTATTTAAATCACAAAAACTTTGCATTCCCAACACGTCACTGCGAGAATTCCTTGTTTGGGAACTACATGCAGGAGGGCTAGCAGGTCACTTCGGACAAGCCAAGACCATAGCTGCTCTAGAAAACCGATTCTTTTGGCCTAGCTTAAAGCGTGATGTTAGTCGACTTCTTAGGAGATGCCACACCTGCCAGCTCGCTAAGCAACGTAAACAGAACACAGGACTCTACACACCCTTACCCGTACCCAATTGTCCATGGCAGGACGTGAGCATGGATTTTGTTCTAGGATTACCAAAGACTGTAAGAAAACATGACTCGATTTGTGTCGTTGTCGACCGATTTTCTAAGATGGCCCATTTCCTTCCTTGCACTAAGACTTTCGATGCCTCCCGCATCGCTAAGCTCTATTTTGACGAGATTGTTAGACTCCATGGTTTACCCAAGACCATTGTTTCCGATAGGGATGTCAAGTTTACTAGCTATTTTTGGAAAACCTTGTGGCACAAAATGGGCACAAAACTCCAGTTCTCCACAGCCTTCCACCCCCAAACCGATGGACAAACAGAAGTGGTTAATAGAAGTTTAGGAAATCTTCTAAGGACTTTAGTAGGGGAAAATATACGAGATTGGGATTCCAAGCTTCCTATTGCTGAATTTTCTTACAACAACTCCGTCAATAGAACCACTGGTCTGAGCCCTGCTGAAATCGTGTATGGATACCTACCTCGACAGCCCGTAGACTTGCTTCCCATGAGTCCTAGAGTTAGAGTGTCTGAGTCAGCATCTGCATTTGCATCCCACATACAGGAATTGCATAAAGAAATCAAAATGAAAATTGAACAAAGCAACGCCAAATACAAATTAATTGCTGATCAAAAGAAAAGGTTTAAAGAATTTGAGGTAGGAGACTTTGTGATGGTGCGAATCCGTTCGGAGCGTCTTCCTCCCGGATCCGCGAAGAAATTGCATGCGAGAAGCGCCGGACCGTTCAAAATCATTTCTAAGATAAATAGCAACGCTTACGTGCTGACCTCCCCGAAGGTTTTAACATCAATCCTACTTTTAATATAGAAGATTTAGTAGCCTTCGAGGGACCAGAGTTTAACCCCCACAATCCACTTACAAATGAGCCTTGTGTGAACCCACCTAGTGAGATCCCCAGCCCAGCTCCACTTCCCAAATTGCCCCCTTTACCTACTGCGGAGAAAATAGAAACCATACTGGATGATGAGATCATTTCCACGAAAGAAGGAGGACGACGGAGGTACCTAGTGCACTGGAAAGGGACACCACCGACGGAGGACACTTGGATGGATCGAGAGGAGTTACAGATCCTAGACCCGGACCTTTTGGAGTTGTACGAGAGTTCCAGAGCTGCTCACTCGACGGGGTCGAGTTTTCTCCCACCCGGGGAGAATGATGAGGTCATCGACAGACAGTTTAGGCAGGTTTATCGGCGAAGGAATCGTAGATCGACGGCTACGATCGGGAGTTTATATTTTTGATGTTATCATGTTATTTTATTTCATGTATCTTTTATTTTCATGTACTAGTGACGATTTCGCCCTCATGTAGGCGTAGTGTCTATTGTAGCCCAAGGGGCATATGAGTCTTTTTTCTTTTCATGTTTAGAGACCTTTATAAAGGGGTCTCTTATTGTTGTAAAAGGCTAATGCTTGATTAATGAAAATTTCTGAAATTTTTCCTTTTGTCTTCTTGCTTGAGAGCCTGAGAGAAAAGAGAAAGGAGGCCTAGGTGAGGCTCCGACCGCAATACCCAACAGCCCGCTCCGGCGAGTTCTTGGTTCTTCCTTGTAAGTTTCCATTCGCTGTTTTCTCTCCTCACCCAATCTTTCCTCATAGCCGATTCCTCCCTACAGCTAAATTCCGATTTTTCCTTCCTCTGTTCAGCCACTTTCCCTCACTAGCCATCCCGCCTCCCACTGTGCCAGCCGCCCGACCCTCCTGTCCATCCCGCCCCCCTGTCCAGGAATCCCGTCTCCCCTCTCCCTGTCTAGCACAGCCCGCCACTTCTCCAGGGAGAAATTCAAGTTTTGTGTGCATTAATTATCCATTAATCCATCCTAGATTAATGCCTTAAATCTAGGGAGAGATTAATTGGAATTTAATCAGTTTTTGGTTTTCAAAATTCGAATTCCTTTAATTAATTAAAACCTGAAATTCAAATTAGGTTTTAATTAATCCCATGGGCCCCACTACTTAAACCAAATCTCCCCTCTTCCTCCTTGCTTGGCCGGCCCTCTCTCTTCACCTTTTCTCTCTCTATTTGCCACATAAGCATCCATTAATTCCCCCCTTAATTCTCCCATAATAACCGCCCATCCTAATTCAAATTTGGGAGGTTTCATATCAATTAATCTCCCTCCAACCCAAGACAAAAAATCTGAAATTCAAATTCAGATTTTTCTTCTCTTGTTCTTCCCTAGCTCTTGGCCGACCCTTCCCTTGCTCCCTTCCCGCCTCGCCTCAATGTTGAATGGCGGACCCGGAGCTTGAGTGGGGGTTAGTTTTCCACGCCGACGGGAGCATCGATATCCTACGATCGCCTTGCTTCGACGTCGGATTTGAAGACGAAACCACAGTCGAAGAATATTTGGAGCGAGTTGTTCCCATCCTCGCAAGCATCTTTGACCGACGATTTCGTGGTTGCACTTGGACAATCATTGGACGTCATCCACCTCCATCTTCTCCGGTGACTACTCTTCCGGCCACAAAGTCTTCCATCGCCTTCATCATAGTGGTGCTCTTCATCCTTGCATGGTTCTTACTCTCCGCTTAAGCCCAAGAGTGAACAAGAGAGAGGGAGAGAGGTTCTCAAGGTGAATTTCTTTATTATTAATTGCGGGATTGTCGTTATGAGCATTTAATTGTTTCTTTTATCTTTGAATGATTAGATTGATTTGGTGAACTCAAAAGCATATCTTCGCCTAAGCAAGTTAATTACTTTGAACAATTTAAATCTAGACTTTTGTTGGTAATTAAATTTGTGATGATAATGTTTTGAATAATCTTCATCTTAATTTCTAATTGCAATTCCTACATTGATTTACATCAATTTTGGTGTTGCAGAAAAGCCGTGTTTTATCAAGAAGCGTACTTCCAATTTTTGAAGTATATATAAAAGCATTACTTCTCTAACTGGAAAACTACAGGCACTAAGGAAAGCACACTTCATAAATAAACTAGTATCAGAAATGGTGTAGCAGTAAAATATTATGCAAGAGCAACCATTATTTGGAGAAGTGGTTTTGGTTGGATATAAAGACGGTTCAAAAAACAGGCACTTTGGAAAACATAATCGTGTACTTGAATTATACAGTATTTTAGGTCATTACTTTGGCAGGACAAAATAACCTGATTCTGATTCTTCTAATGAAGCGATTCTCATGGAATCAACCTGTATCATTTCGAAGGATTGTGATAGGAAATACTTGATTTCAAGTATTTCCTATTCACTTCTACAGTAAATCTCAATGCAAACTGCTGTTCACAGCAGGAAAAACAGCAAAACAGTGGAAAAACAGGAAAAATCTGAGAGAAAATTGGAGAAACGACTTGTATTTTACTAGTAGATGCAAGAAAAATAGCAAAGATACAAGGATCCTCTATTCTAGAGGATAATCGCACTCTCCCAATCTCTAGAATTCGTTCTAGAGCCCTAGCCACCAAAGAAAAAGAAGAGAACTCTCACAAAATTTCACATAACCCAAACCCTAGCCTTTTCTCCCTACTTAATGCATACAATTCAAAATTAATACAAAAGGACCTAATTGCCCTTGTTTCCCCTCTTTTGGCTCCAAGATTGAATTTGAAATTCAAGTGGAACCCACCCTTGTCTCCCCCATGGCTTCCGCCGGCCACCTCCTAGTGTAAACGAACCGAGCCGGCCCAAGAGTTCGGGCCGGCTGGACCAGTCCATAGAGGACCGGTCTAACAGATTGGTTCTCAACTTCAAACACACATTTTGTTACGCCATTTTGGGCTCGGATTTGCTTTCATCAAGTAAACATAGATCTTCTCATGAACTATTGTTCGTCTAATAGCACCATCAAATTGAACTCATGTTATCTTGTTAAAAAAATTCTCTTTTCACTAAGGTGAATCTTTTGAACTACTCACCCTGTACATTTTTTGTTGGAATTAATGAACTCATTGAAGGTATTAGACTTCCACCTCTGCTACGAGTTCGAAAAGGAGTTTGTTAAGAATATTTGTGATGAGGGCATCCGATTGTGGAAAGTTTATCACAGAAGGGGTCAAAGATCTACGGCCATAATATTAGACTTCCCTATACATTTTTTGTTGGAATTAATGAACCTTGTTGTTTTGTTCGGCTGACCGAGAGAGAGAGGGTGACGGAAGAGAGGGAGAAGCGGCGGGAGCTCCTTCCAAGCCGGCGATTCCGGCGAGAATCTTTAGGAAAAACGTGGGGAAAGCCTTGGGGTAAGTGTTTCTTCAATTATATGAAAGATTTCATGAGATTTTGTGTTTAGAAAAATTTTAGGGTTTGTGTTTTTGAGAAATTTCTTTAGGAAACGTTTAGGGTTTGACTTGATTTATGTTTTCCTACCAATCATGTCAATTTTTTTTAGAAAAACATTAAATCCGAAATTAGGGCTTAATAAAACATTTTACTTTAAGGATTGATGTTAGGAATGATTTACAAGCATAATTGAAATAAGATTTTAAGTTTTCCTTAACAAAATGTTAGAGTTTTAAATTAGGGCTTTTTTTTTCAATATAGGGTTTTGATCTTGCATGTTCACGAATGTTGTTCCTAATGGTTTAGGAGGCCTCTAATGAAAAAGAAAATGAAATTTTGATAAAAAAAATCTTTTTCCCTAATTTATTAATTAATTAATCTGAAAATCAACAATTAAATTTTAGAATGTAATGATTTTGGGAGATGTGAATGCATATGTTTAATTTTGGAATTTCTTTTCCCTTAGGTTGAATAAGGGAAAGTGGTAAGAGTGCGAAGAAGTGTAGAAAAGAAAGGCTTAAGTGTAAGTGATATATTGCCTTCTAAAATTCATAGAATTTCTTTATGTATTGCCTATGTTTATGAACTTCATTAATTAAAGCTCATGTATTGTTATGTTTTTCTTTATGTTGCATATGATACTTCATGTATTGTTCGTGGAATTTCATTTTACTTTCATGCCCACTGCAAGCATACACATTACAAGCATACACATACATGTGGCATATCATCTGATTTTATAAATCTCTTATGTTATAATGTAAAGAATCTTATTACTATGATTAGGGAATACAAGTTTGTGCATGTTGAATTGCGGAGTACCAATTATGGTGCCTTGGCACAATAAGGTTCTTGAGAACAATAATGCTCTTGGAGCAATATGAGGATAAATGGCCAAATATGAAATTGTACCTGATCAGTATATTAAAGGTACTCCGGTACGGGTGTATTATAGTAAATAGTAATAGTTGATATTTGCTAAGTAAGAAGGAACATGTAATATGGCATTCTTATAAATGACATAACTTCTATATACGGCATCCTTACATCAAAGCATCAACCTTACATATGACAAAACATTTACCTTACATCGACTTACATTGTTATCTTGCATATTACATTCTCCATTGTATGAATTTTAGTTTGAAATTTGTCATTTGCTGAGCGTAGCTCACTCCCAAGCTTTGGGAAATTTTCAGGAGAACATACCCGTAAGTGATGGCAGAACACCCGAGGTTTACATATAGTCGACGAGCAACGGGTGACAGGTTCTTACTGTTTTGTTTTAGTTATGAATTTTTGGGTGGTTTTATCATGAATGACTAGATTAAATTTATACCACCTTGTACATGATCTTCTTTTGTGATGGTTTTAAATGTGATACTTATTGGAAAAAGTTTAGAGGCGCTTTTATTATATTTTTATTATCTTTAGAATTTCATGAAACTGATGATGAGTACTTAAATTACATGTCCGATCTCGTTCCCGCCTCGTACCTACGAGCTTACCGGGCCGGATCGTGACAGGTTGTTGGTCAAAAACAAGGTTGTCAATGTTCTCCTTACCCCTCCAAAGCAAGTGGCAATTTCCTTAAGGCTATTCACTATATACAACAGACCTTTGTGAAAAGAATTCATTACAGTCAGGATGGTTCAACTTCATTTTGTCAAATACGACCCATATGAACCTCCATTATTTGTATGGAGGTTGATCGCATCAATATTTGTTTGCAAATGCCCAATCTATGGTTGATCTAGTCAATTTTTTTAAGTCATCTTGAGATCAATACTTTGTGTTATAAATTGTATGCATTAAATCATGCTGTAACAAGTTGCCAATTTCAAGTTATTTACAACCATACAAGAATATAAGTATGCACAAAATTATCATCTATGTGGCACCATACTTATTAAATACATCTAAAAAAATCTGATTCCTGCAGGAACAACTATCATGCTAGTCATGGTTTGGCTAAGTTAAATACAGCAGTAGAAATTGCAAGCTAAATAGCATGTAAAATATGATTAATACCTAAATGCCTGCAATTAAATAAAATGTGAGTAACAAAAAAAATAAAGCAAACTATAGTTACCAAAATGCTGCTAAATAACTCTCTACGAATGTCCACATCACATTTATTGATGCTCTCAATAACCTGAAACAAGTAGAAGAAATTGACCTGACTGTAGCTTAAGCAAGTAAACGTGTTTGCTACAAGCAATACAAGAATAACTTTACCATTTGTGGGAGGCCACGAACAGGAGAAGAATCTATGAAATTCTCCATTCCCGGTATAGTCTGTTTCAATTCAGAAAAGAAATATAATGACAAATTGTTTAACTGTGAAGTATAGCTAACGAATCAAGTATTGTACACTTTCCAACGTGAGTGTCATATTTCAAATATTACAATTCAAATCTAATGTAGTCATAAAAGAGAGAACCTCTATAAGTTTAGTTTAAAACACAAATCACCCATAGAATTAAACTGCATTTCTGAGGTACCAAATGATAGATTTCTCGAACAGAATCAATAAATAAAACAATAAATAGAAATTCAACAGAGTTTTTTATGATTCATTTTTTTGTTGACAAAAATTTGGCATGCTCCAAGGTTGGTTGAGTTTGGCCAACCTTACAAGAAATATCAACCAAGTTATGTATCACAACAAGTCCTAGGAACAACTGTGTACAATCTTGCTGGCTTACAAATGTATGATGTGAATCATACTCAAAAGCATTAGGTTTAGGGTATGTTTGGTTGGAATACTTTAGGATTTAAGGTATGTTTTAGAAAATTTGGTATTTGATTGGAATACTTTGGATGAAAAAGGAATTCAAGGTAAAGTAAAGTAAATGTAGTGTGGTTCATTTTGGAGGTAAAGTAAACTCGCTCAATTTTGAGCGAGAACGATTTATACCACAAGCAAGCTCGTTTAACCGCCGCCAACCACAATCGCCGGCTACCATCGCCAACTAACAGCCACAACCGCCAACTAACAGCCACAACCGCCAACTGCCAGCCACCATCGCCAACCGCCGGCTACCACCCACCGCTGGCCGCGACAGTCGACCACCACCGTTGGCCACCGCTGACAGGCGGACATCAAATTAAACTAATACTTAAGTATGGCATCAAAACTAAATCAAATAGAAAATTTTCTATGAATGATTGCCACCACATCCACATAAAGGCTTAAATGAAAAGATTCATGAATGCAGATGAGGATTTAAGGGGATAAAAATCCAAAGAAATTGAACTTTTCTTTTCTAATTTAGAATTTATCCAAAATTGTCACCAAAATTAGAACATTGTTCAAATTAAGCACATTCCCATTACATCGAACATTGATAGTTGATTCATTAGCTAAACTTAACAGGTAAGCACAGCAAACCTTGAAGCATTCCCATGACATCGCACATTGATAGTTGATGAGTATGTCAGTTAACTAGATCATGTCATAATTACCTGGACTAATGATGGATTGAACAGAATATCAGGAATCTTAAATCGATCTGCACCAATTTCAATAATTCTGCAAGGCAACAAATTAAACTGAGAATTGAAACATTAAAAAATGTATAGTTTCTTGTGCATACAAAATGTTGGAATTGGATGATCTATAATAATAATAATATATACAAATATTTATTTATTTGTGTGTTTGTACAATACACAGCGAGCGAGAGGACATAAAGATGTACTTACTGTCCATCTGGAAGTTCATATGGCGTCATAGGGATATTTGCATATGCACTCTCTGCAACAAACAATATCAAGGTCCTTTTAAAAACTTCACCAAGCAAAAAAAGAGAAAGAATATGATGAGTTCGGTAAAGTAATATATATATATATAGAGAGAGAAAATGCTAAACAGGATACACAAAAATATGTGGTTAGCTGAGATTATATTGCCAAACGCTAATATCATGCAAAGAAATATTTTCAATATCATAAAGATGAGGCCATCAAATTTCCACACAAACTAAACAGTGAACTAAAGAACCTTCAAGGAGTAGATACCAAAGAACCCTGAGAAACTATTCACCATATACAAAGACATTATTTTTTGCTGGCACCGCTGACCATGCATCCAGCACTTACACATTCATTTGCAACCCAAATGTTCTTGATACAAACTGGCATGCTTATCCTACATATCAAAATGCGTACATGAACCTAATCCACCTAACCCATACTCCATTTATTATTTAGATTGTGCATTATTATAGATTACATGACCCATTTAACCCAAATACAACAAATAAAACCCAAGCATGACTCGTTTAGCCTAAACCCAACTCATTTAACTGAAACTCCAATGATAATCAAGTCAATTTTGGGTTTTCAAATCAACCCAAACCAAACATGAACATTAATCAGATCAAGATTTCATGAACCTAACCCAAACAATTATTGAGTCAACCTCTACCAAAAGTTTTTTATTCTTGCTAGATTCAGCTGGTCTAATCGGATCATTTATTGATACCCCTATTCATTCAAGACTGAAAATAAAATAGAAGAACAAAATTATACATTTTTCTTCTCTTCCTCAATTCTTCTCTCTTCTTCTCTCAAAAATTTTATCTTCTGAGATCCCAAAAGGATTTAAAAAAAAAAGTAGAAAAACCCACCAATTGCCTTAAAATTTCAATGCATGATTATAAAACTATAGCACTTAATTCTGCCTTCCATCGACTTATTCCTCACAAGTTAGCACAACAAAAGAAAATCAATCACAATAAAAAAGAATTAATAATCAAAACTCAAAAAGGATTAATAAATAACTAAAAATAAATAATATTAGTAATTACCCATATTTTATTTATTAAATCCTTTTCAAATTGAAATAATGACAATTAAATTAAATTAATTAAAATAGATGAATTATTATTATTATTATTATTATTATTATTATTATTATTATTATTATTATTATATTTAAATTAAAGAAATATGACATAAAAAATTAGTAAGGTTATTAGCAAAACACTTATAAATGCATATTTCTTTGTGTGAGCGAAAGGAGAGGGAGAGTGCAAGAGATAGCGAGCGGGCAAACAAGAATGAGAGACAAAGAGAAACAGATGATAAGCAATAGCAAGAAAGCGAGAGAGACCATGCGAGCAAGATCCAAAACTAAGCAAATCGATGATCATGTGACTCGCGTAAGCTATAGAAGGTTGAGACAAGTACAAGCATGGTGAGAATCGAAGACTAGGGCTTTTCTCTTTACTATTTTTTTCCAAACCAATGGTAAAATTTTTACATTTTTATTTCAGATTAATAACTATAGACCTATCATTTCTTTTTAAAGAAATTTTGTTAGACTTTTTGTGTATAGAAGGAAATATATCAAAAGAAGAAGATAATGTGGTATTTTGCAAAAGTAGGAAGAAGAGAATAACATTTAAGGTAAACAGCTATATTCTTTTAAATATCACTTGTTAATAAAGCGAACATATGCAAAAGTATAGGCGGAAAACAATTGCTACTCATAAAATGAAGCATGATTGGATGTAGTCCAACATTTTGATAACCTATCAAGCAAAGAAAGAAAATAAAAAAAAAATCTTGAAGTATCAACAGACTTCTAGGCTTTGCATTAAGCGAATTTCTTATGAGACAATGCAATTGAGAAATGAGATACTGAAATACCGTCATAAGGAGTATCCGGAGCCCTGCATACACATTCCTTTATGTCACTAGCAATCAGTCTCTGCCATTAAAAAACTTTCAGTAAAGTTAAGCAAACTCAATAACCTTGGATGCATTGGAAAGGAAAAATAAAAAGAAGATAAGAGACTGATCTATACCTGAGAGTAAAGCTTGTAGCGTTCTGTGGTATTTGGAAAATCAAGATCTATTGTCTACAGACAAAAACAAAGCATGAACAATTTGGATTGTTAATAAATAGAACTTCGCACAACAGGTTTTTTTAGCATATAAAATCCAAAACTAATAAAATTTTACGCTCTACAGACTTTTTGGGATCTGCATCCATTCAAATCGACATGCAAGTGCATGTGCGCATGAGTGCATTTGTGAATATGTGTGTGTCAATGCATTGCCATGTTTTATACGAAGGAACCACCCAATCTTTCTCTCAACGAAGGAACAAGTAGGTTCAACTTTTGAATGGATCACATAGTAATCTCAAATAAGAAGATGGAGGAAGATGGAGCAGGGAACAGAAGTCCCCTACTTAGTCCAACATACGACAGAAGCGGAGTGTAAACTCATATTCCTCTTTTGCTAAGATAAAGAACATACTAGGGAGGTAGATAATGCTTGTTAGCAGTGGAAAGAATAGAAAAGTAAAGGAAGATTTGGAGCGTTAGAGGAGTAGAATAATCCAAGGAAAAAGATGGAATAAAGTATCTACTGAATTCAAATGCATCGTGTGATGACTTTTACATAATATGAGATGAATTCTGTCTGTTGAACAGTTATCGACATGGAAAGTACAAAGCTAAATGTTGTGATGGAGTTCGTTAAGAATTTGAGTCAAACTGCTCAAAGTCAATCATTTATATATCTTTTCTTCAAATGTAGCTCTACTACTAATATTTGGAGGAGACCTCTTATTGTTAAAAAATTATAATGCTGCATCCGCTTGATTCATTTTTTTCTTCTTGGATGCATGCAACAAAGAAATTGCTAAAGAAAACCGTATATTTTCTTACTCCCTGCACTTTGGAACATTCTGAGGGAGAGGAAAGACAGATTCTTTTCCAACATTTTTATGGAAGAAAAATCTATCTAGTTCAACCCAATATCTCAAGCTTAATTTTAGATAAATTCTAGTCACGAAAATATCTATTAATGACTGAATTAAGAACCAAAATTGGTTTACACATGGAAGAGCTTGCAAAAATACTCAACAGAATATGCAGATTAACTGATTCTCCAATATTATCAAAATCAGTAAGAAAATCAAACAGAGCTTCAGATTTAGTAATAAACAACAAACATATACTGCAAACAATGAAACAACAAATATAAATCAGTTTGTCCGTGAAGTTGTGTAGTAAGTTAATATTTACGAGAATAAAAGGAGCCTTAAGAGATGATGAATAAAATTTCAAAGCAAAGTATTTCTAACTTTAACAATATAGGTACAAAAGCTCATCAGTAGCCTTCGGGCATGTTTCAGCCATGGCTTGTTGGCCCTCAAATTAACTAAAGCAATATTGAGCAAATCAACTATCAAGCTCGATCCACAAATATAATAATTTCACTTTAACAACATAGATACAAAAGTTCATCAGTAGCCTTCAGGCATGCTTCAGCCATGGCTTGTTCGCCCTCATATTTTATAAATTAAAGAAATATTGAACAAATCAACTATCAAGTTCGATCCAAAAATACAATAATTTCCAGGATAATAGTCCAAGTTTTGACTAGCACTGTAACACACTTTTGATTGTAAAAAGTGGGCTTGCGGCCATCACATGAAAGGAATCCACCATGGTAAGAAAATAGAGGATCAGAAGAAGAAAGCATGAGTAAAATTGTGATAAATGAAGCAAACTAAAACACAGATTACTGTATAGAAAATCTGAAAATTAGTTTAGATGGGTTATCGCAAGTTTACCTGAAAATCTCCGGGGCGTGCTTCCTTTCTTTTGAAAGAGTATCTGGGCTTGAACTGGAAAATAGATAAACATCTATGAGGAAAATCATAGGCGCTCCAATCCTATTCTAGATAAAGAAGGAACAAAATGTAATATAACAGTTTCCTAATTAAACCAAACTTGACTTACAATAATGCCTTTGCTCTCCAAGCTTTTCATCATGCATTCAGTTAGGAATTCACCTCCAATCGGAGAAGTTGCAACACCCTAAAGTCACAAATATCAGCTCTTGTATGAGAAAAAGCTGAAGGTCAAGAATTGGAAACTATAGTACCAAATGTAACAGTAAGGAAGAAGCTTCTGCCATCGATCCAATCGAAATAATTTTAAAATAAGCTAAACAAAATACATAAACCCTCAACATATCAAGGAAAACACGAGAGCAAAAGATATCGAACAACCATTCAGTAAAAAGTACCTTCTGAAGGACATAACCATCCTGTACAGGAGCTACAGTAGTCGATCCACCACCACTGTTAGGGGAGGAGTTTATTAGTGATGGTTCCACCAATTGAGCAGTTTACATTTGCTCCAAGTCAAAAGAAGATAAAAGAGGGAATAGGCAAAATAATAATAAATAACAGCATTAACTTCATTGGACACTTTGGTAAAAAAAAATTCAAACATACCAGCATTCCAATTTTGAATTTAAACAAAACACTTATATATAAAAATAATAATCAAGCTCAAAATTTGTGTTCAATCAATAAGCATAATATTTTTAAAACAAACAGTTCAATAGGTAAACGTAATATAACTACATTCCATCATGAGAAACACAATTATAGTACAAAAGGTGCTCTGGGCAAAGAAAAAAAAACGCTGCAGTTCTAATGAGCAAAAGCAAACATTCACTCTATTTCAAAGGCTCATAAAATGAGAAATAAATATAGTTCTAAGAAGAAGCTCAGCTAATCCAAAATAATAAAAAGCATGAGATTTCACCTATCAACAACAAGAGAAGTAGCTCTGCCAGAAGCAAAGGATGTAAGAACCTGTCAAAGAAAATAATGAATAAGCTGGAATATAAACCCCAAACCATAAATGAAATTCAAACCAAAACTTATAATCACATCAATAAAAGATGGGCAAATATCATACAGCATTTTTTGCAACAAACAACGCAGGAACTTTGTAATTCTCAAACAAGATCTCTGCCATCCTGAAATAGAAAATAACAATATTTTCTACAAATCAGATCCTTGAAGGGAAAAATTAAGGACATAACAAACTTACTGAAGCAACTCTATGCTTAGAGAACACAACATGCATGGAATTAGAGACCAAATTATATTCATCAAGATGCAACAGCATGGGGAAAAGTAAACTCTACCATATTGAAAATTGTTGCAATCCATCTATTCAGGAAAGCTGAAAATCTGCGACAATTCAACTTCTTTCAGAAGACTGACACCAAATAAAGTAACTTATTCTAACAATCCTATCATAATATTGTTGTTGTTTAGACAAAAAATTATGGTGCATCTTATTCAGTAAATAGAGAGGCCTATTTATATAAGATGAATACAAATGAAAAATAAATAAAAATGAGAATGATTATAATCATGAGGGAATAAATGCATTATTTTCTTCAAATATATACTCTCCCTCATATTATTTTTCTAATACGTGTCATATGCCAACACTCTCCTTCAAGATGAAGGATATATGTTCATTGGCTCCAACTTATTAAATAAATGAGAGAAGTGTTGATGTCCTAAGGCTTTGGCAAAGATATATATGCCACTTATTTTGAATTAGAAACATAAATAGTTATTATCTTCTCAAAAAGCAGAACATCTCTTATGAATTTCCAATCAACTTTG
Organism: Dendrobium huoshanense; assembly: GCA_016618105.1. Taxonomy (NCBI): domain Eukaryota; kingdom Viridiplantae; phylum Streptophyta; class Magnoliopsida; order Asparagales; family Orchidaceae; genus Dendrobium; species Dendrobium huoshanense. Next base: position 7,733 of record JADPUM010001077.1, on the reverse strand, counting down.
AAGTATTTAGTCCGTTAATAGAAATCAGAACCGCTACCAATATGAATGACTACACAATAAAACTTAGTATTTTCATTAGTTTAAATGAGATTGCCATTTATGAGAGAATTTTAAATTTTTTTTTCTTCCGTAGGTCATTATTTATCTCACATTGCTCATTATTATTTAATTTTAGTGCTGCGATAGTAATGGATCTCCTAATTTTCTATTCCGTCGAATATTAAACCTAATGCAAACTATAAATCTCAAAACAATTCAAATGAGATTACTAACATGGTGGTTAGACCTGCAATGCTTTATTGTGTAGAATGTTGACCATTAAATAAGAAGCATAATATTAAGCTAAGTGTTGCAAAGATGAGGATGCTCGGGTGGATGAGTGGCTTTACTCTTAGAGACAGGATATGAAATGAGCATATACGTGAAAAGGTTGGAGTAGCTCCAGTGGCAGATAAGATTAGAGAGAGTCACCTTAGATGATTTGGTCACATAAAACGGCTGCCTTTCGATGATTCGGTTAAGAGAGTAGATGTATTAAATTTAACATATGTTAAGAAAGGTAGAGGTAGACTTAAAAAGACATGTTTAGAAAATATTAGAAATGACATTTCTTTATCAGATATAAATGAGAATTTGACTCTTAACCGGACACAATGGAGAAAAAGGATTCATGTAGCCGACCTCACGTAGTGGGATAAAGGTTTGATGTTGTTGTTGTGGTGTTGCATTTTTTTCTTTTCTAGCCACAACAATTTCTCACCAAATTCAACGATTCCGCTTTGGCTTTAATCATGACTAGAAAGAGTAATTTCTCAAGCAGCTTTTTTTCCTTTTGGCACTCCATGCACTCGCATGTTTTTATCAACATTCTACATTGTGCAGCTTGCAACGTGTCATCCTAATTTTATTTTAGTTCACAATAGTATTCTAATTATGTTATTTATCATATTTCTGTCTAAAAGGACATACCTAGAGCATAAAGCTCTTGCTACTGCAAGACTGAAGAGATTGTTGTACACAACTTTATCCATGCATTAGTGCATGCAGTTGCATATTCTTTTCTTGCTAAATGTAAAAAATATTAAATATTTACAATTAGTTCAAGTTCTCCAACTTAGTGTTATTTGATGAATGAAATTTTATTAATATTTTGCAATATCAGTAGGGTTTTTGAGTCTACTATAGATAGCATTAACATTTTGTCTTCGATCAATAATTAACAAAAAAACTATTTGATTGGCATAATATTCATTATGATGCCTTTACATTAGCACCTTATCTGAAAAATGACTAATACCAAAAAGCGATATCAAAAAGTCACTATGACCTTCAAGCTTCCTGAAACATCTTTAGATATATTCTAGATATAAATTTTTAGGATCATCTTTCTTTCAAAATATTACATGACTTGGACCCCTACATGAGGCATAGTAGAATAGAAACAATTATATTCATGAAGCTGAAAGGGCTGTTTAATTGAATGAAAAATTGAAATTAAGTAAAACAATTGCATCCAAAGTTAGCTTTTTTATGCTTGGTTTCAAGTACATGAAGCAAATTACTTTACTTCATGGTTCATTTTCGTAACAAAAAACAATATAGTGAATAAAACAAAATTGAATGCATTTACTTATATGGCATTCAAAATACAGCACAACAAACAGCCCCTAAAATTATAGACAGTAAAGTCAAACATAAGTACGGAATAGATTCTGATTCAGAATAGAAACAATAATCCATTCATGAACCATCAAGTCAGCATACTACATAAAGTAAACATAAAGTAATGCCAGAGGAGAAAGACGACCTCTCTCTCTGCTGTGGAGCATTTGAAGTTGGCTCTGCAAGTAGCATGGGATGTTCCATGGGATCAATTAGTAACCTGTCCCTGCAATACAGATTATCAAGCGTGTTGCCCATAAGAAATTAAGAAATATAACAAATTCCATACACAAAGAATAAGAGCTTCAAGAACCAAAAATTGAACAATAAAAATATAGTTAGAAAGAGTCGTTGTCGAGTTAATTTTCAATAATATGTTAAATGAACAACAATTTTCAATAATTTTTCCTCGAACTTGCAAGCATAAATGCAACAAACATTTATTCTTTTTTTCTTTGTATGATTCTAGAAGAAAGGTACCAGAGCTTCTGTTGCAAGTGACCGCGAGTAATTGTCAATGTCAATTTTAGAACCATAAAATCGTCATCTGGCAACCCCATTGTCATTGTCAAATTCGCAAAGATGTAGAATAAAATTAGAGGTTTAGCCCTCAATCCTAATCATCATCTTCATCATTACCATCATCATAAAAAAAGTAATTGCATTATCCCCAACAAGATAATCTCAACCTCAACTTCTCCATCAAATACTGTCCTAGAGGTATGCAAAGTAGGTAAACCTTTTATTTTTGTTTTCCTTTTAATTGGAAGAATTTCAAATATCATCTCTCATTTCATAAGTACCACTAACCTTAGCACCATCCCCCTAAGTGAGATCTTCTAAAACAAATGCAAACTCAACATCTTCAATAACCTCAGCATACAGTTTTTCAATCAACCATTTATTCGCATCATCAATGCCATCTATAGAATTCTAATTTAAATGAGCAATTTTTAGCACATAGTTTATTTTAATAGTTCTATGTAAGTTAGTAAGAATTAGATAAGTGAGAAATATTTAACAACCTTTAAGATGACGCAAATGACAATAAAATGTGCCTAGACTTCAAAATGTTTAAGGTTTTGCTAAACTAAAACCAAGATAAATCAATCAAATCTATATCTACAGGTTTTTTATTCTCGAAATAGGACTCTTCTAAGCAATAATGCTTCGTATTGTTTGAGTCTTCTCACAATGCCAAAGAAGATGCTTACCAGATCCACTGCTTGCGTGAATCAAAGAACAATATGTTAATGGCTGCAATTGAAAACTTTTCAAGTGACAGTTGACGCTCCATATGATGGATATATAATGGATGTTTAATTACTTTTTCATCTATGTTTCCATCAATTGGAAGAACCATTCATCAAATTCCCCGAGTATTCATACGAAAACAAGAAAATCCTTATGTTGTGAAATGCTCTCTGTGGCAAGTTTGTACCTTTCCATTACTTTTAATCGAATGTAAAATAATAAAACATTTCTTTTCTGATGACACCTTTCTGCAAAAGAATTATGAATGAAGAAAACATCCTCTCTGTTGCATGTACATGGAAAGCTCTCCAGAGGCCTTATCATATGCTACAAAGAGTGTGGTAAAGTTGATTTTAAAGACTAAACAATGAAGATCATCAATAAATGCTCTCCAAAAGAGAAAAAAAAAAACAAATAAATCAAAATTGCATCAAATAAAACTATCAACGCCAGCAGAGAGCAAAATTTTGTCTTTGGTGAGATTTTTTTTAATACGTTTTATTTTTTAATGGCAAGATGCTCAGGTGGATGAGTGGCTTTACTCTTAGAGACAGGATATGAAATGAGCATATACATGAAAAGGCTGGAGTAGCTCCAATGGCAGAAAAGATTATAGAGAGTCGACATAGATGGTTTGGTCACATAAAATGACGGCCTTCCGATGACCCGGTTAGATGAGTAGATGTATTAGATTTAACCTATGTTAAGAAAGATAGAGGTAGACCTAAAAAGACTTGGTTAGAAAACATTAGAATTGACCTCTCTTTATTACATCTAAATGAGAATTTGACTCTTAACTGGACACAATGGAGAAAAAGGATTCATGTAGCCAACCCCACGTAGCGGGATAAAGGCTTGATTTGTTGTTGTTTTTTTATTATTTTTTAATCTTTAGTAATGCACACCTAAGAATTTCAATGATGAACAAAACACAATATAACTACTTAATTGATGAATTTTAAGGAAAAAACAACTTTTTTTCCTATTTCAAATAAGATTCATAAAATATGTTATGGTAGTTGAATTTGATGGACGTATATTTATTCTGGCAAAAGAAACTGGAAGAATCAAATAGAATAGCATATGCTCTATCATTAACTCCATTAATGTATATATGGAATATAAATTAGGATTTGCAATACCAGAATAATCGTGTCTTAGATAATAACAGACTCACTTGAAGGCATGAGCCCAAATGTTATCAACAATATCCCAATCAGCAACAACTCCATCTTGGAAGGGTGATATCACCTAATTCGAAAAGCAATATAAAGAATCAACAATATTGACTACCTCAACTAAAGGCACTCTTATTTTGAGATTACACAAATAAAATTAAAATGTATTGACCCCTCACCTCCATATGGTCTCTTCTGAAACCTAAAGCCTGTGAGCCAACATACAATTTTCTTTTTGTTTTAGCTTTCTCTGAATCTAATCCCTTCAGTCCGCCTTTCAGATCAGACATGGATTCACTTTCTTTCTCAAACTTGGTACCATTTACCACTTCTTGTTGCTCAATTGATCCAACGACCTAAACAAAATATTTCAAGTGTTATGCAAATAACGAAGTAGAAGTCATGCATCTGAAAGTCTTTCTAGTAAGATCATGATGTTACATCGTTTTTTCGAATGTTGAATTATCCAATCAACTACCAGGTTTCACAATTTGCAACCACATCCAACATAAACGTCCACAGAAGCTTAAAATCAAGGAATTTACCGAGGAAAAAGTGGAGACTTCAAAATAAATAAATAAATAAATAAATAACGAGAGGGAATGCTGGAAAATTACAAATGCATCCTGAGTGCTGAAATTTTGAGCACACTTACAGAGGGAAATACTGCCTTGGGAGCATCTTCACCGGCATAACCAGCTTTGCAGGTATGAGAACCTAAATCAATTACTATCGCCGATACTTCGTCTACACAAACGGAGTTCAATAAAAGTAAGAAAAGTTGAAGTCGCAATTAGGTTACCACAAAGCATCAACTAAAAAGAAAGCAAGACTCACCGCCCCCATACATTCCGCCCTACTTGGTAGCAACGAACTCGAAAAATGAAACAATCCCGACAATTCAAAGCTGCAAAAAACTGGCTGAGAAAACTGATAGACCCCTAAAGACCAAAAGAAAAGAAAAGAAAAAAACTTTGGTTACCGAAGAGCGGCAAAACCCTAACTTGAGAAAATGAAGTTGTTTTCTCACCGCCTGATTTTGGAAAGTAACAGAGTCAGCTCCGCCTCCAGCCCGGTTCACTTCAGCTCTGTAAGAACTTCGTGAAGACCAGAAAGCCTGTTGGCGCCGCGAGCCCTCGCTGACAATAAAAATGACAATAAGAAAAATAAAATTGCGGTAAATTTGACTTTGTATTGATTTATCAAATATTTTAGCCATTTGTTTTAAGAAAATTCAAGAACTTTATTTCAGTTGATATTATCTCCTTTTATATTACAGTATTATTTATTGAAGTTTGTCACTAACGAATTAATTCAAATTTACATATTTCTTAAAATTTATAGTGACATGACACATAAATAGTAAAAGGATCAAGAATATTTTGGGAGTAATTTGTATGGACTGTCAATATTGATTTTTTTGATCATGGACCGTTTGTTGGGCATTTGGATGTCTTAGTGATATTGGAATTCAATGATCGTTGGCTCGTTGGATTTGTCTCATCGAGTTGCTCGATTCGACTATATATAAGAATGTCACATTTGAAAACTGTTTGGTAATCCAAATTATGGTTTGAACCTTCCAAAAGTGCTTTGAGTCCTTGATTTGCACTCATTTGGGCTTGGATTGAGTCGAATTTGATGTCGTTGGGTTCGTATTCTCGACACATTCTGTTCGACTATAAGTTTGCTGAAATCGGAGTTCAGATGATCCCAACTTTAATTTTGGAAGTTTTCAACTTGATTTAACCTCGAGATTTGTGCATGATCAAGATTATTTTTGGATGATACATCAATAATAAAATATATAATTATATTTCATTGGGGTACAACTCATAATTTTATACTATGTTTTTAAATATTATTTTTTAACTACAATTTTAAATGTGCTTTATCATTTTCCACAATATATATATTACATCGCTAACATCTTGAAGGTCATTCATGTAGTTTAGGGAATCATAAATACAAGTGCACACATAAATTCTTAATAGAGCAAAACTATAGATTCTCCAACATATTTAGACATTGCTGCCACAATCCTCCTCTAGTATAATGAAATTAATTATCTTAATAGAGCAAAACTAAGTTGACATATTCATAGAATGCAATACAATAATGCCACGACAAATCGGATAATTGTTATGCGTGTTGAGCCACATGTCAATACAAGCTGCATGAAATAGGTGTCGGCACAACGGCAATTGCCAAACCTCCTCTTCTTCATCGAATGTTGATAGACATATCACACACTATTGTGCAGCTTCCTCTTCCTCTCCCCCAACCCTTGCTTCCTTCTTGTGATATTTGAATGTCGGAATCCAACGTTGCATTTCCAAATCATTATGCTTACGGATGAGCAAGCGACTCATTAAGAGGAATTGGGGCTAAAACCAAGTGCAACAAGTCATTGCGACAGTGCTAATGATGAGAAGTACAATGAAGATAAGTGTGAAGCCAAAGAGCAAGTGGTATTGGTTGAGTTTGTCATTGGATGGTGGAGAGGAAGATGATGTCATTGGATGATTTAGAAAGTTTTGATGTTGGCTAACTTCTTCACACCATAGGGGACTTCAGCAATTTGAAATTTGATTGTATGAAGCTTTGTATTATACCTGAAAAATATTTCATAAGTATATACATTAAAAAATCTCCACAATAATAATTTCCTTAATTAATAAAATTTAAGAATATGAAGGAAAATAATATATTGTTAGCATTTATTGCTAAACAAAAACAAAGAGTTAGTGTTGTGTTTGGTAGATTTCCCACTTTAAACAAAAAATACTAATAAACAAAAATACTAAAAAATTATATTCAATTTGATTTGCATATAATAAACAATAAATAAATTAAAAAATATTTTAAAATACCAAAAAAAGCTTGGTTATTACAATTCATGACATTACATTCTTTAGTAAATCATCTACTCAAACAATTTTATTGAATATAAATCAATATCTATTGATAAAAATATTGCTTGAAAATCAAATGATAATGTCGTGTATGAGAGTTTTAGGTAACTTAGTTTGAGTTATTGCATAGTTAAATTGGGGTCCTAGATGATCACATTAAAATTAAAAATAAGTCGCTTGAGTTTCCTTCCAAATACAATCCTGATCTTTCATTTAATTTATGCAAGATAAATCCCAACCATTCATTTTATTTATATATTTTTATTGTGTTAAATTATATTATTTATATTAATTGAATTTAATGCATAAAATTTGCATGCCATTTATATTCAAAACCACTTACTTTAATTTATCAAATGTTATATTCTTCCAAATACTCATAATTGTATTTAATGCATTACATTTTTTTAATTTCACTTTAAAGTTAAAGTTGTCAATTGCATTTAAGAAATAAAGTTAGAGTTCTTAGTTGCATTTAAGAAAAAAAAAATTGTAATAATTTCCTATTTGCATATCACTATAAGGTGCATAGAAAGGAAAGACGTGCAATGAAACACAATTATCAAACATGCAAACAATTTTTTTTTTTTTTTAATTTAAAACCCGCACAGGGGCCTACGTGTTAATATCAAAACAGATATTACAAAGTCCTTAAAAGGATCCACTAGCTCACTAATGCTCGAAAGAGCTACAATCAAAAAGTAAAACAAAAAGACCTACGAGC